>MU225042.1:1913161-1933530 GCA_018584345.1 Thuja plicata
ATTTTTACTTTATCAGATCTTACTGATTCATATCTAAAGGGAGATCCCAATTATGGGAGAGCCACTTGTGGTTATTATCATTTTTCAGGTAATATTTCTTGGAGAAGAGACTATGATCAATCTCCACATGTACTTGAACATTTGGGCCTATCTCAACAAGCACCTAAATCTGTGTATTGCAATGCTCAAAGGACCCCTATTTCACGATCGAAGCATATATCAATTCACCATAACCTACTATTAACACAAAGTGAAGAAAAACAAGTTTTCCTCCTCTACTACAACAAGGATAATCCAGTTGCAGATTTTTTGTAAAACCCCAAGTAAATATTAAAGGGGGGTGTTAGAATTTAATCTTTACTTGTACTAATGTAAGTAGGATATTCTTATGGAATCCCTACACCTATTTAGTATTCTTGTACAAGTGTGAGGATAATTCCTTTTATTGTAATCTATTTTTTAGTTATTCCTCCTTATGAGGAATCCTACACTTGTCTCACACACTATTGAAATGTGGCAAACATAGATATGGGAGTTACCATGCAACTCCTCTCTCACATCTCTATTAAAGAGATGTCTCTCCTTCTCTTCATAGATTGACTAAGTAGGTTAACTCTCCTTCTTGAATACTATTATATGAGCTTCTCTCTCTCTCTCTGTGTCTCTCTCTCTCTCATTCTTAGGCATTTTTGCCCATTCTTTATATTACGGGGGTTTTTTCATGCTTTTCCCCCTTTAAAATCTTGTCTCCTTGTTGCTTTAATCTTTGGTGAATGCTCCTAGTTTTTGCACTAATTCATGGTAAATCTTATTACTCCTGCTCATTGATTTAAACAATTTCCTGTCTCTCTTTATTTTTGTTATTATTTTAATAAAACTGCTATAATTATGTGCATGCAAATATCTGTGAAATTTTTTGGGTTTATAAATATACTTTCTATATGTTACATGGGTATATGGAACTAAATCGATGTATTTTTGCCCTACCTTAAGTCAGGTGGTTTTCCTATAGCCATATGATGAGAGCGAGTTAGTAAGAAACTTATTATGGATTCTTGTCTTGGATATGTGCACGTGCCAACCTTTTGCAGGAATGATGGATCCGTGGCAAAGGAAGGAGTAAAAATTAAAAGAACGGAGTGATGCTATGAAAAGGCCAAATGTTGCGGGGCTCATGATGATTCCACTACATGCGGATGAGAATGTTTCCTATTATAGATAAGTCTTAGCTAAAAAGTGGCCATGATAGAGTAAATATAGTAGCGACGCATTCCTAGATTTCATATATGATTAAATGCAGTTTGTTTCTGCAGTTAAAGTTGTTGATCATGCTTCTTAATGGTTTCCATATCCCGGATGTTAGGGAATCCTAGTTGATAGGAGTTTGTTTTAAAAGTGTTGATAAATAATCTAGAAGTTCTAATTCTAGGGGTAGAGTTAGTATTGCAGGAATCTTTTGTAATCCAGTGAAAGATATATAATCTTATTTTCTGCATCTTTTGTAATCCATGTTTTATGAATGGTCAATGAGAGCTTCAATTCTTAGTTTCTGAGTTCTTTTTCATTCAATCTTCAGTGGGGGCACACACAGGAGGTGAAACTAATTCATAGTTCAGTAGAAGTAGTTGCAAGTCATTAGAAGTAATTAGGAATCTGTTGCTCCTGCAGCCATTCATAACAGCACTAGTGGTTGTTCCTGCAGCATAGACAAAGAATTAGCTTACTGTTTCAACAAGTTCTTTTACCTTTAAATTAAGTTGTTTATTCCATTTCCTAGTTTAGTTTGATTTTAGTATTTTCCATTTCTTAAATAGTAATGAATTTTAGAGTAGATTAGAGCATATACCTTGTCGATACCATTTCAAATCTTACATTCCCTGGTCATTAATTTAATGAGTTTGGTATATTATTTCTAGTAGGAAGGATGCATAATCCTTAAAATACAAAAGTATTATAAAGAGTAATCATTTTTGGTGCCGCTGCCAGGGATAGTGTCAATCTAGTCTACCATAGCGTCATTATCTTAGATTTAGTTTAGCCTTTGTTTTTATGCATAGCAGAAGAGATCATCTTGGGCATTTTCTCCCTTGGAATTATCAAGGTGGACCTCTTGACTAATTTACCGACATCTTTAACCCTGAATTTGAGGAACCCCAAGTTGTGATTGAAGTAGTCGAAGAACAATTTGAGAATGTGTTTGTTGATACATTTAACCACTTCCCATCATCTTCATCCTCCTCTAAAGAATCCTTACATCTCGATGAGATTTTTTCTAAACCAGAAGATTTACTGTAGCATCCAGGGCCTCCTCCAAGGATGGCTCAACCAACCTTCCCTTTCCCCATTCCTCTAGCACAGGGAAACCAAAATTTGAAGAACATAACCTCTACGATAGTTCCTAAATTCTATGGCCTCATCACCAAAGACCCTGAGACCTTCCTCTTCAAGTTTGATGTCCTTTGCAGAAGCTACGAATATACAACTGATGCACACAAGATCAAGTTGTTTAGGTTGACTCTGAAGGAAGCTGTTCTGAGATGGTTTATGAGCCTCGGTGCCAATGCTGTAGCAGATTGGGCTACCATGAGAAACATGTTTCTTTCCAAATACAAAGAGTATTATAGGGGGTGTGACTTTAAAGGAGATGATATATTTAGGATGACCTAGAAAGAGGATGAGACCCTGGAGGATTATGTCTCCAGGTTCATGTTCAATCTATAGAACAACACTTAACATCAATTGAATGAAGAATCTCAGAAACACCTATTTCTCAAAGGTGTCAATGAAGGGAGCTTTACAGCTCTAGACCTAATGGCTGGTGGTGACATTACACAGAAAAATTGGAATGATATCAAGAATATTTGCTTGAACTACTCCTGGGCCACTCTAAAAAAAGGTAGAGGAATAAGAGACCTCCCACAGAAATCTGTTGGTTCCAAAGTTTCAAAAATGGAGCTATCTAATATTCTCTCCGAATTCAAGTAGGACATCATTAATGATGTTGCTACTCAGATAGATACCTTGCAAGCAAGGAGAAAGAAAGAAGATGTTGATGCGGTGCTAGCTGAATATTGTCCACATTGCCGAGAAAAGAAGAGGAGTTGCAAGTGTAAGACCATTGCAATTTGGAGACACAACCGATGCCCACCAAATTCAAAGCCATTAATGAAAATGGAGAGGTGCTCTATGTTTCTCAACATAGGCCTTGGGCTCCAAGAATAGGTATGCCATAGGATTCTCTTTTGTTGAAAATAACAAAAAAATGAGGAGGAGCAAGGAAATTGTTTAAACCAAAGAGCAAGGAGAAAAGAGATATACCATGAATAAATCAGAAAACTAGGAGCATTCACCAAGAGCAAGACAAGGAGACAAGATTTTGAAGGGGGAAAAGCATAAAAAAACCCCCGTGAATAAATATGAATGGGCGAATTTCCTAAGAAAGTGAGAGAGAGAGAGAATGAGAGCCAAGCTCATACAATGAGTCACTTGAAGTGACAAAGTGCTACAACTAGTGCTTGTGTTACTACCAAGAAAGACGAGAATCATCTCTTAAGTAGAGATGGAAGAAGGAGTTCGAAGTGTAACTCCTATGTGCATGTGAGACACATTCATAAAGTGTGTGCCACTTGTGTTATTTCCTCTTAGGGAGGAATCTAAGGGATAACTTGGTTTATCCCATTTAAATAATACAACCAAGGGATAATACATAAAATTAATTATCCTCACAAGAGGACAAAATAGGTGTAGGGATTCCATAGGAATCTCCTACTTACATAGTGCAAGTAAAGATTAATTTCTAACACCCCCCTTTAATCTTTACTTGGGGTTTTACAAAAAAACTGCAACTGGATTATCCTTCTTGTAGTAGAGGAGGAAAACTTGTGTTTCTTCACTTTGTGTTGATAGTAGGTGATGGTGCAATGATAAGTGCTCAGATCTTGAAATAGGATTCCTTTGATTTTTGAAATGCAAGAGTGTAGGAGTTTGTGGATATAGGTCCAAATCTTTGAGTACACATTGAGATTGATCATAGTTTCTTCTCCAAGAAATATTACCTGAAAAATGATAATAACCACAAGTGGATCTCTCATAATTGGGATCTCCCTTTATATATGAATTAGTAAAATTTGATAAAGTAAAAATAGATTGAGAATCATTAACTACATCATTCATTTCAAAAAGAGATTTTGTGAACCAAATGAAATCATTACTACATGCATAATCAAAAGTAGAGCTAGTATAGTCACTATCAGTAATATTACCATTATCATAATGAGGAAGATTAGAGTTTAGAGAAGGAGGTTGGTCCTCCATAATAACCATTTGAGTGTCACAGAATTCATAATCCACTTTGGAGAAAATGGGAACATCATCTCTTGTAATACATGAGGGCAAAGTGACATAGAGAAACATATCAATAATTTCATCTTCTTGTTCTAAAATATCATCAAAAGCAGAATATGTATGAGAATAAGAAACATCATCAAACTGTAACATGTTATCTCTATGAGGAAAATAGATAGCTAGGGGATCATCCCAAAAACAAGCATCATCACATGGGTCATCCCAAATAGGAAAGTCATTTAAAGGATACATAATGTCATAGTGTAGTGTAGAGTTTTGGTGAGTTTGAAATGTGTTCTCTAGGACATGCCAAGCCTATTGAGCCTCAGTACAATCAGAGATAAGGTGATATAAGTCTAGATCTAAAGAGAAGCCAAATAGACCAAATGCTTCCTCATCTTTGAACTGCCAGGAATCATGGTCAGCCTGAGGAGCGGTGGATGTCAGTTTCAAAATTGGTGAAGTCACAATATCCAAAAGGTGTCGAGTTTTTAGAAAATCAAACATGTGCGGCCTCCAAATAGTAGAATTAGAATTTGTAAGTTTAAAATCCGGCATTAATGGAGACATGATGAAACAAAATTAACTGAAATAAAGTTAAATACAAGTTGCAAGATATAATAATGGATCTAAAAAACTAATTTAGCACGATAAGTAAATATTAGTGTGCCAGAAATATTAAATGTTCAAATAAATTTAAATGTTTTGTTAAAGTGATGAAACAAATTTTAATGAAAATTAAATAATAAATTAACAATTGAATTAAGTTTATAATGATAAGATAGAAATGGGTTTAAAACGATATTAGGAAATATGAAGTGAGAGAAAATGTAAAACAGTTTAACTTTTTGGTAAAGAAATTAAAATTAATTTTAACGATTAAACTTAAATTGATGAAAAAAAAGTTAAATTTAAAAGATTAGACAAAATAAGTTAAGCAAAGAATAGACCCTACAAAAAATCAGAAATGTGAATACAAAATAATAATAGTATATTTGTAGATAATAATGATAACCTGCAAAGAAATGAATGTAATAATGAAACAAATGCAAAAAATAAAATAATGATTTCCTGCAATAAAAAATGTTAAGAATGGTCAAAGATATATCAGTTATAATCTGAAAGAATATAAAAAAATCTAACAAAACACTAATAAAGGAAATTGAGTTCTTAGCTGGAGCCTGCAAAAAAGAGTTAGAGAGAATATATGTAGATGTAAAATGATTGAAACTGAAACCACAGAGCTTTGAATGAAGATTGAAACCAAACCCTCTGACTAATGCTCCGCATGGAATGGCAAAATACTCTCAGGAGGCAGATGAAATCTCGTAGCATACCGCTCCAAATACTCAATGAACTTGTATTTGTCAGGGTAAATAGAGAAATCTTCAGGAAATGACATCAATGGTAGCTCACAGAATTGTTTGGGCAATGAAGCTTAAACCTGTCTCAAGTCCTATGCCACCATAACGAAGCTATGCAATCTGCTCTTTTCAGATTCACACAGGGTACTCCCTTTACATGCAAACAAGCAGCAGTTGCAAGCCCGGAAGCTCCTACAATACAATTTTCCAAATCAATAAGTGTGACTATGTGGTGTTATGATAAGCGAGCCCCCTCCCCACTATGAAGTTGGTTGGCTTTTATTTATATTTGATCTTTACTACTTTATGTTTCCTTAACCATCCGTCATTACTCTCTTTCCAACTTCACTCAAGTCTTTTTTGTTATTAGGCGATGAAAGATGTAAATTCCAATTTATATAGCTTGGAGTGCATAGATTTCTTCTAAACAACTTTAACCAGAGAGAAAAATTGTTGTGTGAGAGAGAAGGAGAGCTGCGAAAGCAAGGATGGAGGAAGTAGCACCACTAAATCATAATATACTTTGTATCACAGTCTGAAACAAGGTATCAAATCTGCTCATACACACATGTCATCACCTTCCAATAATGTCGATTTATATATGTCAAAGATAAACCAAATTATGATCACAACCAATACACAAACTCATATAAACTTCATGTATGTCTTTTCATAAAATAACAAACTCCCACACACTGAGGAGCAGTGAGTGGAGAAGCTGGCAGCGCAATGTAAATGTAATGATGTGAAGAGAATGCAATGTTATACAAAATATAATTCTACCCATAGGAAGAATCACAAGCTGTGTTAAAGCCAAAGGAGGCAAAGAATAGACCAGTCAAGGCTACGCAAGGAAATAGATTAAGTTGCCCAATGCAAAGAAGGTTAGAAGGCTGCGCCAAGAAATATAGATTGAAGATTCAGAATTGCTCAAGGAAGCAGACAGATAACAAAGAAACTATGGATGTAAACAATGATATAAAGTTGCATGCAAGATATAAAATATAAATAGTATATATATATATATATATAACATTTTTAGTAGAGGAATTTGAGTAAAAAAACATTTTTAATGAAAGAAGGATTAATGAAAACAATAAATATAGGAAAGTAACACCACTAACAGCTAAAAAGTGGAATGCTTAAGATGGGATATAAACAACAGAGAAGACTTAACCTGCAGACAAATGTTAGAAACAGATTTATATTATAGATAAATCTGAAAAAAATGAGAAGACAGCCAATATAGATAAAAAATAGAGATAAAATTTTGAATCTTGTAGATCGATAGAATTTTGAATAAAAATTTGGGAAACCTGCACACAAATTCAATTTTTTTTCTCAATAAGATTAGTAAAAAAAACATGAAATAAACTCTCTCAAGAGGTCTCCAAAATTTGGAGTGCTCCAAGATATGGTAGCTCCTTCACCTGTACACTCAAAAATGGATTAAACCAACTTGGTCTGATACCATGTTGAAAATAAAAACAAAATGAGGAGGAGCAAGGAAATTGTTTAAACCAAAGAGCAAGGAGAAAAGAGATATACCATGAATAAATCAGAAAACTAGGAGCATTCACCAAGAGCAAGACAAGGAGACAAGATTTTGAAGGGGGAAAAGCATAAAAAAACCCCGTGAATAAATATGAAAGAGAAAATTTCCTAAGAATGTGTGAGAGAGAGAGAGAGAGAGAATGAGAGCCAAGCTCATATAATGAGTCACTTGAAGTGACAAAGTGCTAGAACTAGTGCTTGTGTTACTACCAATAAAGAGGAGAATCATCTCTTAAGTAGAGATGGAAGAAGGAGTTTGAAGTGTAACTCCTATGTACATGTGAGCCACATTCATAAAGTGTGTGCCACTTGTGTTATTTCCTCTTAGGGATGAATCTAAGGGATACCTTGGTTTATCGCATTTAAATAATACAACCAAGGGATAATACATAAAATGAATTATCCTCACAAGAGGAAAAAATAGGTGTATGGATTCCATAGGAATCTCCTACTTACATAGTGCAAGTAAAGATTAATTTCTAACATCTTCCAAATTCCAAAAATAATAGACAATGGAAGAATTTTCCAAATATGGGCACCCCAAGGTGGCAACAATCTTAGTAGGGTTGGCATCAGCCCCAGCAAGGTTGGCAGCAAAACTAGCTAGGATGGCAGCAACCTCAATAGGGTTGGTAGCAACCCTGCCCAGGGTGGCAACAACCACAGCAAGGTTGGCAGCAACCCCACCAAGGTTGGTAGCAACCTCAGCAGGGGTGGAAACAACCCAATCAATGGCCTAATCCATCTAATCAGAAAACACTTATGCCTCCTCCTCAGCAACAATCCTTAATGCCTCCTCTTGCACCCGCTAATAACCCTCCTACGAAAACTTCACTGCTAGCACAGCCTAATCCCAATCCCAATAGAAAGCCGACCACTCAGTAGCAGAGTTATGTCTTAAATGATATCCATCTGAGATTAGGGACCACACTTCCACCACCTCAACCACCTATCATAATAGAGGTCAAAGAGCCACCTATTGACCATGAAGATGTGCCTGCTCCTGTAGCCAAAATGCCCCCATTTCCCCAAAGGTTTGCCAATCAAGCTGAACCTATAGTAAACCATGCAATAGCAGACTTGTTTGGCCAATTGAAACAAATAATAGTAAAAATACCTTTGGTGGATGCTATTAAAGAAGTCCCTGCCTACACTAAAGCCATATGGGAAGCCTGCATAAAACAACCTGGCAGGAAGAAAAAGGATCCAAAAACCATTCATGTTGTCGGCTAGCTCTCTGACCTTATGTCAGAAAAGTTGACTATTCCCAAGTATTCTGATCCTAGGAGTCTAGTGGTTACAGTCACTATCCAAGGTATCCAAGTCCCAAATGCCCTAGTTGATTTGGGTGTGTCTATCAAGGTCATGAACAAAGAAGTATTGTCCCATTTAAACATTGCTGGCCTCCTCGATACACCAACCATTTTGCAACTAGCTGATAGTTCTACTGTTAACCTAGATGGGGTTATAGAAGATGTCCTAGTTACCTTACATTCTCTGGAGTATCTTGTGGACTTTTTTGTTCTATCCCCTAAAGCTGATATGGGAGGGTATCCTCTTATTTTAGGATGACCATGGTTAGCCACCGCTGATGCCTTCATAGCTTGCCAATTGGGAAAGATGACAATTTCCAATGGAGTCCATACCAAAAACTTGACCCTCTACTCCCCTGCTCAACCTATGTTGCAAGATGAAGATGCCATATGGCCAGAATTGGATGATCTTGATCTAGAAACCAACTCAATCCATCAGCTCATGGCCATTGATAGAGATCCCTTTTTAACTGCTAAGGAGGATGATGAAGTACTCGAATCCATTGTTACAACTAAATATGGTCGTAGTCCTCAGTGGTTCTCGTAGTATGAATGTATCTTGGAACCTATTTTTCCACCTGCACATACATGTTCCTACTTTGTATCTTCCCACTTCCTTCATTCTTTATTGCCTCATAAAATAGTTTCTCTTCCAGTTGCCCCAATCACAATGGTAGTGAAGGTAATTCAGGTTGAAGTCAGTCTGGGTAAAGAGTTAAACATTAGTAGTACTTTGACGCCTTCTTACCAGAAGGATATCCTAGTATTGCTATAGGAACATCAACAAGAATTTGCCTGGGATTACACTGACATGAGAGGATTAGATCCCAAACTCTATACTCATAAGATCTACATTGGCCTAGATTATAAACCTATACACGAGCCTCAACAATAGGTTAATCCTGTGTTATGTGACATAGTCAAAACTGAACTTCAGAAGTTGCTAAATGCTGGCTTCATATACCCCATTTATGATAGCTAATGGGTTTCACCATTGGTTATAGTTCCTAAGAAAGGGGGTAAATGGAGAGTCTGTGTTGACTACAAGGAATTGAATACAGCCACCAAGAAGGATCGTTTTCCCTTGCTCTTTATTGATTAGGTCCTGGATAATCTGGCTGGGAAGAAGTATTTTTCCTTCTTAGATGGATTTAGTGGTTACAATCAGATTCAAATCGCTCCTGAGGATCAGGAGAAAACCACTTTCAATTGTCCCTGGGGGACCTTTGCATATTTTGTCTTACCATTTGGTTTGTGTAATGCTCCAGCCACTTTCCAGTGGGCTATGATTAGTATTTTATCTGACATATCTACTGATTGTATGGAGATCTATATGGATGACTTCACCACTTATGGAAACACATATGCAGAGGCCAAGCTCAATCTGGAGAAATTCCTCAAGCGCTGCCAAGAATAAAATCTATCTCTCAATAGTCAGAAATTCTTTATGATGATGGAGGAAGGTGTTGTGCAGGGACATTTTATTTCCTCACATGACATCCAGGTAGACCCAACCAAGATTTTAGTCATCACTACTCTGACCACACCAGAAAAGTAGAAGGATGTCCAGAGTTTCCTCGGCCATGCTAGATACTATAGAAGGTTTATAAAGGATTTTAGCCAAATTGTAGCACCTCTCTATAATCTTCTGAAGAAGGATTCTGATTTTTCTTGGAATTCAAATTGTGAAAAATCCTTCCTGCAGCTTAAGGAAGTTTTGACAACCACACCAGTGTTGCATGGGCCAAATTGGGGATTTCCATTCCACATTCATACTGATGCCTCTGATTATGATATAGGAGCAGTATTGGGCCAACAAGAAGATGCAATCAAACATGTCATTTATTATATCAGTAAGAATCTATAGGGTGCAGAATTCAATTATACAGTGACCAAAAAAGAGTTGCTTGCAGTGATTTATGCTTTGAATAAATTTAGGCATTACATCACTGGTTATCAGATTTTTGTCCATACAGACCATTCCACGATTTGGTACCTGATGAATAACATACCTATCTCAGGAATATTGGCTCGTTGGTTTCTCCTCATGCAAGAATTTGACATCACAATCATTGACAAGCAAGGGAAAGTCAACGTTGTCGTTGATTTTCTCTCTCGCTTGCATGTTCCTGATGATCCTGCAACAATTGAAGATAGCTTTCAAGATGAAAATTTGTATTTATTGATAGCCTAGAATCCATGGTATGCTGACATCTCCAATTACCTCACCATGGGTAGGATGCCGACTCAATTTTCTTCAAAGGAGTGTAGATTTCTAGCACAGAAAAGTTTCCATTTTTCTTGGATTTCCGGTTTCATGTTTTATACTGGTCCAAACCAGGTTATGCACAGATGCATCCGGGAAGATGAAACCTATGATATCTTCCAAGCATGTCATGATGACCCATGTGGTGGCCACTTTGCAAAAAAATGTATAGTTTTCAAGGTCTTGACTACAGGATATTATTGGCTGACCCTCCACAAAGATGCAGCTCAGTACACTAAGAAGTGTGATCGATGCCAATGCATGGGCTAGCCTTCCAAGATAGATGAAATTCCCTTGTAGCCTTAGGTGGTGGTCACACCCTTCAATGAGTGGGGAATTGACTTCATAGGTCCCATTAACCCCATCTTCTCATGGTAAGTCCTATATCCTTGTCTGCATTGACTATGTTACCAAGTGGGTCAAGGCTAAACCAATGAAGCATCCGCGGGATACCAATATTGCCAATTTTTTATATGAATGTATCTTTACAAGATTTGGTGTTCCCAAAGAAATAGTGTCTGATCAAGGTGCACAATTCACTTCCAACCTTATAGCTGCTCTGATGGAGGACTATAAAATTCACCATGGCAAGTCCTCTCCTTATCATCCGTAGGCCAATGGTCAGGTTGAAGTCACTAACCGGGAACTGGACGCCATTCTTACTAATATGGTAGTTGTTAAAAAGAAGGATTGGGTGGCCAAACTTCCTAAAGCACTGTGGGCCTACCAAATTACTTGGAAATATACTATAGGATTCACTCCATTCCAATTAGTTTATGGAAAGACAGCTATGATGCATGTCGAGTTCGAGCATAAGACATTGCGAACAACATTGGAACTCAACCTTAACCTTGGTACGGCACAGTAGGAGAGAGTTCTCACATTGAACGATCTAGATGAATGCCAAAAATCTACTTTGTCTAATACTAAGTTGGTTTAGTAGAAAAAAAAAATTTGGCATGACCAGTTCATCAAAGACAAGCATTTTGTGGTGGGTGATTGGGCTCTTCTCTATGACTCCCATTATCAACATGCTCTTGGTAAGTTTCAAACCTACTGGTTAGGGCCTTATGAAATTGTTTCTATCTTTTCCAATGGTGTTGTACTATTGTCTATGATTGACCCCATCTATTTCAAGTTGTTGGTTAATGGCCACCACCTCAAATTATACCATAAGCATCAAAGCAAGGTGGAGTTCCTGCAACAATTTAATTCTGCTGAAATTCACGACCCTCCTGTAGCTGATGGATATGAGCCTCTCACTCATATTCATTCTTCCCTTTGATCCATGATTTCCACCTGCCATAATAAATTACTTTCCTTTGGAAAGTACCTTTCTCCACAATAAATATTCATTTCACTTCATTATTACATCCCTGCCACCAGTCCACATCATTTTCTTTCCCCTCATTGGATGGCAATTTTATGGAGCCGCCAGTATGTCATTAGGTGTGTGTACTATCCTTGGCATTTAATTCATTTATAAGTTTTTAATTTCTCATCACTCTCATCATATGTGCACATGTGGGCCCATTTGTGTACTTAAGTTGGGGGGAGAATCCGTGATTTTTTTTATATAAAAACATATGTATTGAATGCTATGTTTTTAAAATTTTAAAAAGTATTGTACCTTTTTGCACAATTATTACACATTCAGCCTATGAGATGAGACAGCCTCAAAATGAGCAATTTTGTTTCACACAAATAAGCCAAGGTGTCCATACGGATGATTGCTGAGTAATGATGAATAGTTCAATTCTTGAGATGAGAGAGATCCGTATTCATTTCCCCATATAGCACTTGAAATCTTGAAGTCCAGAACTTTCCATCATTGCAAATACCTGCTGAATTTACCTTTTTCCAATTTTCTCTACAAACTTGTGCAAATATCTATGTTTCTTATGTAATCTTGTTTGTGTGTTTTCATACCCTTTGAACATGGGTGGAGATTTAGTTCGTTGTGAACCCATAGTTCATGACATTCTGCTAAATAGTGAATCTTGCATGCCACTGTTCCAAGCCAGGGGATGGATTGATTATATTCTTAAGCTGACCAACCAAGACAAAGAGGTGGCATTACAGTTCTTAAGAACACTCCATGATGGGGTGGCTACTATCAAGGGATTAAAGGTACCATTTTCACAATCAATCATGGCTAAGGTAATGGGATTACCGCAGGAAGGTGAGGAATTTTCAGAAAACTTTGACCTAACAACAACAAGGGCACAAGTTACTTTGCACACAGACCCACCATTGGAGGTTGACAAAAATTAGGGCACTAACAAGTTGTCTCTGCCTGAAACCTATAAGCAATGTGTAGTCTTTATTATCAAATATTTCACTTGTGAGGGACGATAAGCTTACCTGCATGCAGTCCACTTCAAATTTTTAAGCTGCCTAAGGCATGATAATAGACCCATCAATGTGCCTAATTTTATTTTCAACATTCTAAAGAAATGGGCTTCAATAGTACACGAAGGTAAGCCCAATATCGTGTCTCATCACTATCTCATTAAGCTTATTGTGGAAAAAGCACTGAGAAACCAGTCCAGTATGACATGGGAAAATTTCCTGTGAAGGGAGTTAGAAAAGGAAACCCTAAGGCCTTTAGGGAGTAGGGTTAGCAAGAGAATCCAAATAGATTAGGGAGTTTTTAAGGTTATTAAAGAACTAGGATCAAGCTCTTCAGCAAGAAGACCTAGGACTAAAAACCCTAGGCATCCTCTTGAAGCTTCTGTATCTGGGTCATCCCAGAATAAGGGCAAAAAGAAAATTTTAGAGGAAGAAGTTCCTGCAGAAAAATTCTCACCTTGAGTTAATGTGACTAGTACCCCTATAGGGAAGGGGAAGGAAAAAGGAGATCCAACTACCTCTGGTTCCAGCAAACACCCAAAGAAGAAGGATCCTATAGCTATAACCACTTCAAGAAAGTGAAAGACTACGAAAAGGAAGGAGGAAACCCCTTTACAAAGAAGTAGTAGATAGAGGAAGGGTTTGGCTAGGGAAATATCACTAGGAGAAACAACAATCAACCTTAAAGCTCCTGAGTCAGAAGAATCACCAAAAGGTAAACAATCCTCCAAGGTCAGAGTGAGCACAAAATGTGTGATAATTGAAGACAGTTCCACCCGCGATGTACAAACCTACAAGTTTCAAAGGAGGGATTAATCTTCCCATGGACTCCAAATTACTTATGATCTTATTGAATTAGAGGATGAAATTTCAGAAGGGTATCTAGCTAATGAAGGAGGAATGCTAGATTTGCCTCCCACGGCGGTAGAGCAGGGTCTATTTGAGGAAAATTCCAGTATTGCAATGAGTATGGACACACCTCCTGCAACAGAAGGAAGGGATCTTTTTGAAGAAAATCCCAATATTAACATGATGGCTAAACAATTTTTATATCAGGGATTGGACACACTAGTCATTGCAGCTCAACAATGTGATAATCCTAAGAGGGCCATTATAATTCATCTAAAGTTCTCACAGGATGCAGCTATAGGAAATAATAGTTTAGCTGAGACACAAGTTGCATGGGAAGACCTGGATGAAGATGATCTACCAGAAGTACCTTTCCCTATAACCCTATTTTTTGCTATCTTTCGGCTAATCAAATAGTTGGTAATGGAAAGGGAACAATGGCAAAGGAAGAAAAAGGCTTTACACTGGGTTATCGATCAGAGTTTCCAGGAATTGGTAGAAAAAGAAGAAGTAGAGAAGCTTCAAGAAAAATTGACTAAGGTAACATCAATTATCCTAGAACTAATGAGCTATAGGTCTCCTTCCCTTGTTTATGCCATTTTTCTTAAAGAACAAATTATAAATTATTAGTTAACTAGTATAGTGAATGGCAAGTCTCCCTTGATAAATAAGCCTCTTGAGTTTTTCCAAGCCTTCCACAATTCTCCTACAGCCATACAGAACCTATTATGTGAGCTCTGCTTGCACAACTTAGTTGTACCTAATAATAGGGATTGGAATCTACCGCCCTATGTCAGGGACATTTCGTTAAGGGCACTCATGTCATGGTTACAAAATGATATTAGTAGAGAGTCCTAGGCCAAAATTTATAAAGAATTAGAGGATGAAATTACTCTATACCTATGACCAGAAGCTAAAGATCCCAAAACCTACTACTATGATTGGATGAAGTTGGCCCAGTCAGAGTCTTGAAGTAAGATCATCAACCCTATCAGGAATGTAGCCTTTAATGAATACACCCAAAAGGCCGAAACTAAATTGACTGAGGCCAGAAAATCAATCCAGTTGCACTGGATTCACATGACAGAGGACATGAGAAATAAGGAGCCATATTCACCTCTTAATTTTGCAATGGAAAAAAATCGTGCTCCTTGGTACGTCATGTTAGGCAAGGAAAGGCAAAGCTATTGGCTATCATTCCAGCCACCCCTTCTTCTTTCTCCTCTTCTGCCCAACTCAATAAATTTAGAATATTATGACATGGCAGGGGAGGTAAGGAGGTGGGAGATGCATAGGGACACTAAGGGATTTTACTGGAGTTTTTCTAATGGGGGTATTGGATAGAAAGCAGTCACAGATCTCAGAATGCAAGCCTGAGTGAAGAACTATCTATTTTCTCGATGACCAGCAAAAGGTTAAGTTGGGGGGAATGATGAGGCCAATATAAGGCCTATATAGTTTCAAGTTTCATATGTTTTATGGCTAAAATTTGAGAACTTCATATGCTTTCATGATACTTTTTCAGGCTATTTTCTTAGAAATGCTATAATTATGTGCATGAAAATATGTGTGAAATGTTTTGAGTTTATAAATATACTTTCTATATGTTACATGGGTATATGGAACTAAATCGATGTCTTTTTTCCCTACCTTAAGTCGGGTGGTTTTCCTGTAGCCATATGATGAGAGTGAGTTAGTAAGAAACTTATTATGGATTCTTTTCTTGGATATGTGAATGTGCTAACCTTTTGCAGGAATGATGGATCCACGACAAAGGAAGGAGTCAACATTAAAAGAATGGAGTGATGCCATGAAAAGGCCAACTTTTGCGGGGCTCATGATGATTCCATTACACGCGGATGAGAATGGTTCCTATTGCAGATAAATCTTAGCTGAAAAGTAGCCATGATGGAGTAAATATAGCAGTGGCACATTCCTAGATTTCATATATGATTAAATGCAGTTTGTTTCTACAGTTAAAGTTGTTGATCATGCTTCTTAATGGTTGCCATATCCCAAATGTTGGGGAATCCTAGTTGATAGGAGTTTTTTTTAAAAGTGTTGATAAATAATTTGGAAGTTCTGATTCTAGGGGTAGAGTTAGTATTGTAGGAATCTTTTGTAATCTAGTGAAAGATATACAATCTTATTTTCTGCATCTTTTGTAATCCATGTTTTATGAATGATCAATGAGAGATTCAATTCTTAGTTTTTGATTTCTTGTTCATTCACTCTTCCGTGGGGGCCCATACGGGAGGTGAAACTAATTCATATTTCAGTAGAAGTAGTTGCAAGTCATTAGAAGTAATTAGGACTCTGTTTCTCCTGCAGCCATTCGTAACAGCACCAGTGGTTGTTCCTGCAACATAGACAAAGAATTAGCTTACTATTTTAGCAAGTTCTTTTACCTTTAAATTAAGCTATTGATTCCATTTCCTAGTTTAGTTTCATTTCAGTATTTTCCATTTCTTAAAAAGTAATGAATTTTAGAGTAGATTAGAGCATATACCTTGCTGATACCATTTCAAAGCTTACGTTCCTGGGTCGATAATTTAATGAGTTTGGTATATTATTTCTAGTAGGAAGGATGCATAATCCTTAAAATACAGAAGTATTATAAAGAGCAACCACCTATTAGGTTGATTTTTTTTCTAATGGTGTAGTCCAATTGTCTAAAATTGGCCATGTGCATTTCAAGCTATTGGTTAATGGTCACAGACTCTGTTTGTACCATAAGCTAGCCACTAAGGCCGAGTTCCTGCATAAATTTGAGATTCCTCCTGCAACCAATGGAACTCCTCCATCTGAAGACTCTCCTGCTGTCGATGGACAACCTCTAGCTCAAGACTTTCCTATAGCCAATCAGAGTGGATTTTCACTCCTGTCGTCTCTTTGACTCTATTAAAAAATAGTCATAATAAAATTTTTATTTCCCATGAAAATATCTTTTTCGGCAATAAAGCCACCATCACATCATATCCCATCAAAATTTTTTTCCATCTTCATTCACGTGTCCCCTCATCATTATGCCACTCATTACTTTTTTCTCAACCCATGTCATTTGGTCTTCCCAGATTTAGACATTTACAAGTGATTATTCTCAAGGTACGCATTCATTTATTGTTTGAAATGTTTTTCATTTCATTTTACATTATTATAGGTTACATTGTAATTAATTTAGTAATTCATCCAAGTACTATTGTACTTTATAACCAAGCTTGTGTGGACACATGTCACATTTTTTGTAGGGGCAGTACGTTAAGTTGTGTTTTGCAATAATTACCCTTGCTTAAGTTATGTTGTGTAGTCATTTCAATTTAATTGATGTGATAGCCCAAAGCAGACGAAATTGTCTAATAAGCCTTTTTTTTTCTAAACCCCAACTCACATTTCTATCTCTAGTTTTTCAAATTTCCTATGCCATAGTATCCAGAAAACCAAACTGAGAGCTCACCAATTTTTATCTGGCCTAAAGTTAGGCAGAATGCAGAGGGAAAAATTGTGAAAGTAAGTTTGAAGTTACAGTGGGAGTTGCAGAGATTTGGAATTTTCTTTGGGCTACAGAATTTCTCAGTGAAAAATGGGTGGGAAAACCATATGCCATGAACTATGGAATCACTCATCCCTATTGCAGGACCAGACCAACATCCAAGTCTTTAACAGTGTAGGCTGGCTTACATACTTCATCAGGCTATGTGGTTATGATGAGTCTATAACCCTAGAATTCTTGCACACTTATAGCAATGGGGTTGCCTACGTAAAAGGGTTAAGAGTGGAGGTGTTGGTTGTATTCTAGGTTTTGGTTTCTTTCCCGCGGTTTTGTGGTCTTCCCTCTCCAGATTTTCAAGTTTTCAAGCCTAAACCTATGAAAATATTCAAAAGACTTGAAACCCTAGCTCTTTTTTAGTGTTCAAATTTGAAGAAAAACCCTAAGGTGTTGTCCCCTTATGTTTCTCAATTACCTTTTTGCCTCACTTAAGTCATGAGTTCTATTCTGATCGCTTAGTCACATAAAAGAAAATGGAATATTCCTCTGTCTTTCTAACTTAGCGATTAGCCTATGTCGCGTAGTCTAATGCAATATAACAATATTCCCTTTTCTTTCCCAGACTTCGCGATTTACTGTGTGTCGCATAATCGTGAAATCATTTGAATAGAACAGTAATGTATCAAGGGGCCCACAGACAGGTCGGGAGGTCGCAAGAAGTTTTCTGCATTTAAGAGAATATTATGAGACACCGCGATTTCCTTTTGTCGCATAATCACTAAATAAATCTGAAGTAAAATGTGATGCAAAGCCTTAGTTGCGCAGTCTCTAGAAAAGATTCTAGTCAAGTTAAAACCCACGAGACTATGCAACTAACCTTTAGCAGTGTGGGATAAAGCACAGTCAGGTTATCGCCAGATAACTCAGATTTCAAATCAAAATAGGACATGTGTCAGGAGGTAAATGGATTTCATAATGATCGCTTAAAGGTATAAGTTTATTCAGCAACTCCTAGACTAATTAGGAGTTTCTGTTAGTCGCAGGGTCTTGGAATATTTTAAGGGTATGAGAAGTTACTTGGAAATTAAGCGACAACCGTCAGATGAAATCATTGAAAGATCCAACGGTAGTCGCCAAGTCTGAGAATAAAAGAGCTCAAGGAGAAAAGTCCTTGCAACTCAGCGGCTAAGGGTATGTCGCAAGGTCACAAGATAAATTAAAAGGCAGGATATCTTTGTCGCATTGTCTCAGGAAGTTTTGGTGTTCAACATTTTCATTCAGCAATCGGGTGACTAAGGGTAGTCACGCAGTCTAGCGAAAGAAAGATAACATTTGGTGACTAAGAAATAACTGTAGAACTTAACAACTAATAGTTAGTCGCATAGTCTCATGAAGAAACGTAGGTTAGTAATAACCACTTGCGACTTTAATTTCCTTGTGTCACGTGATCGCCAAATGGTGACTGTGGTTAGCAAAGGTAAGGAAGTTGTGTAGTCGCCATGTCTCCAGATAAAACATGGGTTAAGGATTGGGGTCAGCAATAGAGAAATTAAATGTAGCCACGTGGTCGCTTGATGCTAAATTCTGTAAAAGGGCGGCAGTATTAAATATGTCAGTATGAATCATTCTTCGGCCAATCAGATTCTCAGATTTTGATTACTGTGTAGAAAAAGGGTAGCTGAGATGTATGACAGTGGGCCATTCCCAGGGTGACATGTCAGCTCATTTGAATTTTATAAGGTTTCATCGAGGATTTAGTTTTATAAATTTGATTTTCCTGTCACGCTCAGGAAACTACAGCTAGGTTTTCAATTATGTTCATAGTATGTGGAATTAAAGATAGAATTGATGTTCTGAGAATCATAAGCTATGTACTTTGAGAAGTTACTATAAGGAGTTGATGGATTATTAATTTGCATTCACCTTGCTTTCAGAATTCCTAAACTTGAAGAGTTCAGTTGTCTAATAGAGTAAAAATTCAAAGGTTTGCAAAATTTTCTGTGGTTTAAAAGTTCATTATTTCTGGAGAATTATGCATAAGGTAGTCAGTGGACCTCAGTGATAGATTTGTTTCAATACCAGTAAAGAAGGGGAGATTCAAGCACGGAAAACATGAGCAGAGCGGTCAGTATAGCCTCGACCAGCGGTGAAAGTGAGAGGGTGGAAGATGAGGCTAAATGAAAAGTTAATTATTCAGATGAATTCCTCCGTTTGCTTCCTAGTTTGACTCATAATAAAAGGGAAAATGCAAATGTGCTAATTGATGACTATAGAGATGTTCGAGATGCTGTTACTCCAGGAACAACAAATTTTTCTCTCTTCAATTATTTTTATAAGAACTCTGATAAGGCCATTCCAGTATCGAACCCTTGGACCTGTGGTTTAGCCAGGTTGATTGTTCCTGATGTCTTTGTGGATGTAGACTTATTCTTAGATTTAGCCAATCATTATGATGTTTTGTCCAAGACCATCAAAAGGGATGATGGCACTGCCCTATTGATATTGAATATAAATTCGTTCATGCAAGCCTTTGGCTTATTTAGCACCATGTCCACCAGAATTGACATGACGAAGCAGCAACAAAGATATACTTTGAAGCCTGGTATTTCTAGAAGCCAGTTGCTAAAACATATGCTGAAAGAAGTGAGAAAGTATTTGGATCCTATGTCTAGACCCAGCCCATATTATTATAAGGATCTACACTTCTATATCAAATATGCTGCCTATGCCCTGTGTAGAGTGCTAGGGATAGATGGTGACGCAGAGAAGATTGATGCAGGAATTTTGATGATGGTGTTGGACCTACAAGAGGTCCACTCCAATACTAGTTATGATTATAT
>MU225042.1:1933670-2009585 GCA_018584345.1 Thuja plicata
GAGCCTAAGTTTCTACATTACTCCATTCTTATGCATCTCCTTTTGCATTTCAATTTTGTTATCATGGATGTTAATAATCTAGTTCCTCAGAGATTCTACCAAGCAGGACCAAATCCTATCCAATTTTTGGTGAGGGTTTGGAATTACACTTCTAGGGACTATGATTATTGTGCCTTTCATAATTGGATAGTGTATCCAATAGTACAGAGTTTGGGGATCAGTAGAACAAGGATCCCACTAAAGATTATGCAATTGCTTAGGCCATGTGACTACACAGATAGGTGGGATGGAAAGCATAATTGGGGTGATTTCTTTTTGGAAGAAAACTATACAGTCATCAGGGTATATGGGTGTATTCACCCACCTCATCTCTTACCATATTATGTACCAGCAAGAGTGGTAGCAATGGAATTTATATATCAGCTATTGTTGACTGACAATGAGCATTTTGTGCCACATAAGAAGGGGACTTTGACCCCTAGGAAGTTTAAGATTTTTAACTTCACAATTGGCAAGGGTGCTATTGATGCAGTGGGTCAATGGCTGGAAAGATACAGAATGGAGGTATCCCCTTATAGATACATTGACCCAGAAGGTTTTATGGCAGGGATAAGGAGATTGTATACTCCTATAATCCCCAATACTAATGTCCACTGTGAATGCATAGAGGAAGATGCAACAAGGAATATGTTAGATGAAGATGATATTCATACAAGAAGACTGAGGATTCAAGAGCTGTTAAAAATTCAGAGGCAAATAAAGAGGAATGGGTTGGCTTTTGGGGGTTTTTACGCTGATCTCCCATATTTTGATAGGATTAAAGCCATGATAGACAACTATTATGTGCTCATAGAACAGCTTGATACTGTTCTTGACAAAAAAGGTGCTCAGGCACCTGATCATTCAGAGTCTGAATATAACAATAGTAGTGACAGTGATTATGCATGTCCTACTAGGTATGCTCCACCACAGCAAGATATTGCTGAAATACCACAGTTGCAGGGAGCAGAGGGCCACATTGTGGATTTGACAATAGTCACCCAACTAGATGATATAGAAGAACCTGCTGCAAAGAGGCAGAAACTAGAGATAGGTCAGCCTTCAACTGAAGGGCAAAATAAGAAGAAACATAAGGCTAAGGCCTTAGTACCTGGCAATAGGTTATATGATCATAACCTAAGAAAAGCAATTAGGGAAGGTTAAAAACAATAGCCTAATTTAGAAGATGAGGTTGAAGTGCCTCTTAAGGCTTGTATTGATGAAAGATTGATTCATCAATAAGAATTTTTGAATGATCATAACTTTGTGAAAATTGAGGAGTGCAAAGATTTCCTTAGATGGTATAAGAAAGAAAAAATAAGAGTAGAGCTGACAGTTGATGATAAAGAGACCATAACTAATGAGGCATTGGTGGCTTTGCAAAATTATGATCCTAAAAATGAGGATATTTCACCAGAGGATGCCAGGAAACTAGTATTAGGGAGTGGAATACTATTGGATGAGGGTTGGGATTTAGCATCCGCCTTCATAATTGATCAAATAAGGAAACAACTAGATCTCAAGATGGCTAGTGAAGTTCAGATAGGTGATATAATAAAAGGATTTGGGTATAGCCCAAAATCTCAGGCCTTTGCAATGTGGAGCCTATGCCCAAAAGATCAAAAGCCCCAAGTGATGAATATTCAGGAGAATATGGTGGGCAATCAAATGGTGTGGATGATGCAAAATACAGGGGATTTGGAGATATCCCAAATCATGACACACTGGGCTTACTTGAATGAATACAAAACTAAACAATTGTCTGATAGGTGTAGCACATGGGTGGAAGAGACTAGTGCATTGGCAAAAGACAGAGAAATGTGTTGAGTGCAACTTTATCAGCGGGATCAGATGATAAAGAAATTAATGGAAGAATTGGAAGCAAAACCTGAGGTAATGTATGTACTTATGCAACCACAACCCCTGCAAATTGAAGACAAAGCAAAGTCTGAGGAGGTGGTTGAGGAAAAGGCTGAGGAAGAGAAAGGAAATGCAATTGCTTTAAGAGAATTGAAAGGTGTGCTACAACATAGAATTGATATCTTAAAAGATAAGGTTGATGTTGTATTCAATACATATAACAAATTTCCAGCTTTGCACACTAAGGTAATGGGGTATTTGGCTATCCTCAACCCCTATTTTAATAAGTGGTCTAATAGGGTGCAATTATTTGAGAAGCTAGCATCATTGCAAGCCCTGAGATTAGATTTTCCAGAAATAGTGACTGAAGTTGAAGATGAGATCAAAAGAGTTAATATTTCTCTCTCATTCTTTAAGGGAAAATTGAACCAAATTGAGGTAAAGTTAAGCCTCTTTTCTGATGATTTTAAAAGATTTATACCTTCCTTAAGAGGAAATGATGATCAAGTGAAGGTCTTAGATGCCTGGAGAGGTGAGTTTGACAACAAAATGCCTAGTAGTGAGGCATTTATTTCAGGAACTGATATTGATGTAGAAGGGTTCAATAAGATATTGGATGAAGCTTTCAAAGCAGAGACCGACATCAACAAGTTTCTGGTAGATATAAAAAATATCACTGATGCAAGATGGGACAGGCAAAAGGTCCAAATACAGAGTACTCAGGACTTCAAGTGGCCATCAGATGATGAAGTGAAAGCATGGGAAGTGATGAATACACCCAAGAGAAAGAAGCCAGTAGTGGAAGAAGAAATTTTGGACGATGAGTAAGGATGACTACTTGGTACCTCACTATTGAAGATAAAGAGAACAATTATTACAAAAGGAGAATCTAGGTAAATCTAAAAGTGTGGTCATCTAGACTCGACATAACTACTACCATCTACCATGTATACTATCAGATTCCAGTCCCTAGATCGAGAGAAGAACAAAGAATATCTATTTTTATCTTTTTGACTTGGTCATTCCACCGCTTCTTCTCTCTCTTTCTTTTTGTCTCTTCTGTAGTTTTAGGGTTAGGTTTTCTAAGACCATTCGAAGCTTGTAGCATCCTTTTGAAAAGGATTCCTTTTGAAAAGGATTCCAAGATGGTTGAAAACCTATATATATAGAAGAGAGTTCTATTGTAAAGTGGGGGATGAAAATATAATGTAAAGAATCAGTCTTTCTAGATCTATGCCTGTGTTATTTCAAGCTTCAAAGCTATTTTATGTATAAAAGAAGGATTACATCAATAAAATACGGTGCAATTTTACTCTTCTTTATTGTTGTCTCTTTATTTCCTGTGTATGCTTTTTTATGTTAAGATTGTAAGGCAGTCTGAAGCATTTTGGTTACAAGGTGACTATCTAATTACTTGCAAGTTTCTTTCATGTAAAGAACTAAGTTTTGTGAGTATTTTCAAGAAGCATATCAGTATTTAAGGATTTGATATAGTATTTTAGAGGTAACCAGATAATTATTAAGGCAACTTATCCTAATTGCATGTAGGTTGTAAGGCAGCTTACAGTGTTTTGTTTATGTAAAACTTCAAGCTTTTGACTCTGTAACCCAAAGGATAGGCACTGATCTAGACCTGGGTCTGATAATCTACCATCATCTAAGTTTTCAAAACATTCAAAATTATTCCAGACACACTTGTCACTAAAATATATGAGCTGAACTCATTAAGGACTTATGTCAGCAGGACAATGTCTATATTGTTGATTCTTTAGAGAGTGAATCATTAGGTTATCCCTCCTAAAGACAAAAGGAAGAAGGATGCAAATCCTTGACTCTTTGGCTTATGTTCTCAAAACCATATCCTGGCTTATATTAATCTATTTTAAGTTTGTCATTGCAATCTCTAGATTGTTCTATAAGTTGTTACAGTGAGGTTTTTGGTTCATACCCAGTGAATGAAATAATCCACCAGATACATAGATTGAGATATCAGTAATCTTTAAAATGTAAAACCTGCCTGAGTCTGTGGAGCTCAAAAATGAAGAAGGATATTATCTAGTCCTTAGAAATTAGCCTTTCTCTTTCCTAAAAGAGGTTGCATCTGAGTATACAAGGTATACTGTCATCATTAGGTAAGTGTTGCAAGAAAAAGTGCTAACAGGAGGCTTAAGAGGCATGAATTGTGGAATTTTATGGACTTCCCACCACAATGGAAGCCTTTCCACATGAACATGATTCTTGAGTAGCCAAGACGAGTTTTCTTTACCCACAAATGCTGAACTGGAGTCTAGCAAATAGGGGACTAGAAGAACATCTCTCCTAGAAGATTACACTCATCTAGAAATCCATCTTATAAGGTACATTACTTGCGAAGGATGGTTTTCATACTTGAATGTTGTACATTTTAAGCTGTTGAGTCATTTGTGGCATGGACGCCTTGTAAATGTGCCCAATTTTCTGTACTCTTTGTTAAATTTGAGTTCTGAGGAAGTTAGAAAGGGGAAGCTAAATGAAGCTACCCACCATGGGTTGATAAAACTCTTGGTGGAAATATATTTATGGGATAGCTCTCCTATGACCTGGGATGAGTTTATCACTGCACCAAATGTACAATTATGAGAAGGGCCACAACCTATAATTCAAGAAGCACAAGGAAATGTCCCTAATGAGGCCATACCTGAAAATGATGAAACTACTATTCAAGAGAAGTTGCACGAAATCCCTTCTCCTTCGGGAGCTGAAAGAGAGAAAATGGCTTTCAATAATCCAAACCCTAGCCAAGGGGGTAGTGAAACCAAGGGTTCTACAAATTTATAGACTCCAAAAGTAAAATAGAGTACCCAGAGGAAAGAGAAGGGAAAGGCAAAAATAGATGAAGATGCAGGGGAAGAAACTCTTATTTTACCTGAAAACCCTATTTCTCCTGTAGCCATTCCTATAAAGAAGCAAAGGACATCACAAAAACACCCTACAACATCTATTGATACTCCTCCATGATGAAGTGTTCATTTGAGCACACAACAAGAAGACAAAATAGACTCACCTACAATGACTAGTTTGTCTCCTAATAATAAAATTGACGAGTCTTTGAAGTAACAACCACAAGTATGGAGCCCATGTATAGAGTGTACGGATATGATGGAAATAGATCCTGCAGCCAAGAAAATGGACACAGAAGAAGTGACTATAGAGACAACATGCATGGAGACATAACACACTGAAGTAGCCAATATACCTTCTTCTCAGCAAGAAGATGAACAAGGGAATGATGCCCTATTTCCAACCCCTGATGAGTTAACAATTGATGAACCAAAAGCATTCACAACAACAATAGAGCGGGTCACTCTAATAAGAAAGAACTAGGTAACACTCCAATCCATCTCTATTGACTACTTTACGCAAATGCAATATGAAAAGTCAATGTGGGAATTGGAAAGGGATAAATTAAAAAGGGAAATAGGAAGGAAACAACATGACGTACAAATTTTGCAAGGGAAGTTAGATTTAGTCACAAAATTAATTCTGCAACTAATAGAATGCAGACCACCTCCTAGGGTCTATGCATTTTGTCTATAGTAACAAATTTGAATGTTTAAATTAATGAGGGTTCTTAGAGATTTTCACACAAGAATAGACTCACCATAGGAATTTGTGGCAAAATATGAAGAATCACCAGATTGGATTAGGAATTTGTTATGTGAACTCTACTTGCTCTGCTTTCTTGGTCTAGAAATGAGATAAGATATGGAGAGAAATTAAGTAAATACAGGGGAATTGAACAAACTATTACACTCCCCTTGCGACTATAAAGTGGTACTCCCCGTAGATTATACTATGATTGGATGGAAATAGTTTATGGATTGCAAGACTCTACCCATAGGAAAAGGATTCTGGGAAACTGGGAAGAAGTATTTGTAGCATTTGAGAAACTCTCATTGGCAGAGGGAAACATAGCAATAGAAGGATTGAGATAGAGGTGAGATAGGTTAACACTAGAATTAAAGAAGGCCAAGCCTCACAACCTCATCAACCTACAAGCTGTGATGCAAAGACTCTAGTGGTACCTAACCCTTACACATCGAAGGGGTAGGGGGGCATAACTAGATTTTTTTATGAACCCCCTACACTCTCCCCTCATCTTCACTGAATTTAGACGAGGGAGGACCTCATCTTCATTGAATTCAGATGAGGGAGGATCTCATCTACATTGAATTCAGACGAGCCCTAATATTCTAAAGGCGCGTAACCTTCACTATCATGAAGGTGAGGGAGGGCCTCATCAAAATAGAAATTTAGATTGGCCCTACCCCCTGGGGAAGAGTGTGTAACCTTCACTACCATGAAGGTGAGGGAGGGCCTCATCAAAATTGAAATTCAGATGAGCTATACCCCCTAGGGAAGAGCGCGTAACCTTCACTACCATGAAGGTGAGGCCTATAGATAATAAGGGACTTACTTGAATGAAATGAAGGATTAGAAAAGATTAGTTTTCAATGAGGAGTGCTAAACTACAAAGAAAGGAAGGTGAAATCATACACCAGGGATGGCAACCTTGACCTGAGAGGTGAATCCCTCTTTCCTTTCATCCTCCTCTTCTCCCGTGGCCACTATATAGCTATAGGGACAATGAACTAGATGAACAATTGGAGATGATTCAACAGATCAAGATGGATCACACAAATGGATACTACTGGCATGTGGACACCTCCATGAGTGGAAATAATCAGGAAGGGGATCTCTGGGTACTTTTGAAGATCTGAAATGTTTTAGTGCCTGAGGGCCGATATTAGTCTTCATAGGGGGCGAAATGATGAGGCATATTAATGCCATATTTTAGATGCCCTAGGATAGATTTTGCTAGGACCTTTTTCCCTATTTTATCATACTTTCTCAAATACTTTATACTTAGATTTTCTATTATGTGGCATGCTACCACCAGACCTATGCTATGGATAAAACACACTTAATATGCTATGTTATTTACTTTAGAATTATGATTATTTCTCTATGAATGAATTAGCTGTTTGAACATGATGCATGCGTATTTTTATTGTTGATTATCATAAATGTATATATCATAACATCTGAAGTGCAGTGCATCAATATAGCAAGCATCGCCTTGACCAGGTAAAACTTGCTTATGCGCTGGATGCTAAACCCAATCTTGCAACAGGTTTACATGGAGAAACATCAAGCACAACAGCAGCAAGTGGACCTGGGGTGATCAAGGTGGCATAATTAATTCTTTGAAGAAATCTAGGAGAGATTTGGGAGTTAGATTTGGTTTCAAAAGTAGTTCTTTTCTCTTTGTTGGACCCATTTTTATAGTTTTCCTTTATGTTTGATAGGATTGTAATGAAAGCTCCACCTATTTCTATGACGCAATTATTTAGAAGTTAGAAGTTTTTTCTTCTTTAAATAAAGCCTCGTTCCCATGTGAGAAGGAGGACGTTATCAGTTATAGTTTACATTATATTGTTTTATAGTTGTTATTAATCTTATAATTCACTTTTTCAATCAATAGCATATGAAGTGTTGATCTTTAGTTCAATGTAATTGAGTTTGGGTACTCACTCAAGGGGGCCCAATTGGTGAGGAACCTGTGTTAGGTAGTTAGAATCATTTTCATGTAGTTTAGGTTTCGTGCATCTTGGTATCGTAAATCTTGTGTTAACACAGCTTCTACAACCAAAGCCACAAGATAGTCCAATACTTCTTGCAACCAAAGTGGCAGAACTGTTGAAGCATTATAATTGTGTTTTCAAGTCTTTGTGTTTCCAAGTTGTAGTATTCCTTCAATGTTTTCACTTCAGGATTTTCTTTCCGATATTCTTTACAACATTAATTTCTTTCAGCTATAGATTAATTTCCTTTCTAGCATTCATTTCCTGCATCTATAGAATAATTTCCTTTCCAAGCAATTTGTTTCCTGTAGCCATAGTGTGGTTTGAGTAAGAATCCTTGGTGCATATACTTTGTTGGCCTGTTTCAAGTAATACATCCCTGGGTTGATAAATTAAATGAGTTTTTATAAAGGAGGATAGTTGTTCGATCGGATGTCCAATCCCTGAGTCATGGTAACTGCCTAGTTTTTGATCCCTTAATAGAACTGATCAACAAGCAAGAAAAGAAAAGAAAATCACAAGCAAATCTTACCAGAGAATCATGGGCTCCAAAGTGAATAGTGAAAATGAAAGGGCCCACAAGCTATTTATAAGTGATCAATAGAAACCCTAATTCCTCAAAGAGCCCTATTTTTTTATATTGGGCCCCAAAATATTTCACAGCTCATATCAGGAGTGTTTGTAACTATTTTCACAGACTATTCGATGCCAAGACAATAATTTTGTAGTATCAACAAATTGATGCTCTTGTCATGACTTTTTGCTTAAATTTGTTGAGGGGGGCATAATTCCACCTATTATCACTGGGGCAAGCTAGGGCACAATCAAAATAGAAGATTATTTGACACAATGTGTCAAGCCACAATGCATAAAAAAGGGGAAAATGTAGACACCCTAAATTGGACATACTTGCGACCTTACATTAAAATACTAATTTTCATCTATTAATTAATGATTTTTTAATCATTAATTAATCATATATTTCTTCTAAATCCATTCCCTGAATCATTTATTCATTATACTCAAAAGTAATTAAATAATTTATTTAATTTAACTAATTAATCTTTATTAATTAATTAAATTCAATTTCCTAAAGTTTAAATTTAAATATTTAAACTTATTAATTTCTTCTTCTAATTAAATTAATTTCACTCAACAATTTTATTCCAATTAAAAAAGAATTCAATTATCTCATGTTTGAATACTTTAATTTCAAAAATCAATTAAATATTCAAATAAATCCTTTCTCTAGTTCAAAAAGGTAACTCCTGATCAACTTTTTAGTTTAACTAAACATCCCCTCTTCTCTCCAAGTTGAAGAGGTGTATTTTACTAGTTTCTTTTCAGTTAACAAAACAATTCCCTCTTTTCTCTAAGTTGAAGAGGTGGAGTTTACTTGTTTCTCCTCAATTAACTAAAACATCATATTTCTCTCCAAGTTGAAGTGGTGGAGGTTACTGATTGCTTCTCCAGTTGCTTTTAATCTCAACCATTCATTCTCCAATTTTTTGGATCGATCTCATCCATCCAAATAATTTTCCATATTCTATATAATCAACCCTTCTCAACCATTTGAGGGATCTAGGGATTTAAAGCTTTGTGCACACTGACTCTACAGGACTCTTGCAAAGCATCAAGCATTCTTGTGATCATATCAATATCATTTTCTCAACACTCCCAAGTCACAAATGTTGTCGATACCAATATTGAGAACCATTCATTCAACATTTCAGAAGGAGTGGAGAGAATTAATAGAAGCTTCGAGAATTGTGTTTTGCGTTCATTTATTTTCCTCTTTCATTGCTCGTTATTTTATTGTCTCAAGATTTGTTCTTAGTAGTTTTGATTTCTTTCCCCCATTGCAAATCAGTTCTACTAACCCTCATTAATTCAAGTTGGGGCAGGATTGGATCTACACAGGAGGCTTATAATATCTAACTCACACTAGACCAGACATTGCTAATGTAGTTTGAATTGTTGTGAGGTTCCAAGAAAGTCTTAAAGAGACTCATAAATATGCAATTAAGAGGATATTGAGATATCTGAAATGACACTGGAATATGGCTTATGTATGAAAATTCTAATAATTTTACCTTGCAAGAATACATTGATGCTGATTGGGAAGGCAATGTTGATGATAGAAAGAGCACAAGTGGTGGTGTATTTTTCCTTGGAAAGAGGTTGGTTTCATGGTTAAGTAAGTGTAAGACCAAAAAAAGGCATTAGATCATATCTAGGAGATCACAAACCCTAACCAATATGCTACCTATCTAATCTATCATGAAAGCCATTCAAAAAAATAGTTCATAAACATAAAGAATAAAAGAAACACTAAGAACTCCCTTCAAATATAATTCCCATGTTCTCCTTTCTTCTCCATAATTAGATTTGATGTTTTCTCTTTGACAATAACACTATTGCACAAAGATTCAAAAGCCAAGTTTGCAACTGAGAATACTAGGAGAGAGTGATCTTACCTTGAAAGAATGAAATGCATCCCATTTTATAGAAAATAAGAGTCATTTAGGTGATTTTGCACAAAATCATTGCATAAATGCATATTTTGTTTGGTGGGATGTTAGGAAGAATAATATGGGGGAGATCAAATAAGGAGATATTGAGAATATTCATGAAGCACCTTAATAGGGATGTGAATCCTCAATTAAGGGATATGGAAATTAGGTAAGATTAGGAATCATTAAGCCATTTAATAATTCAATATTCTCAATATTCGTCACAAAATCCATAATTAGATTTATGAAATTATGAAAATCACATAAATTTAAATTAGCCAATTAATTAATTGTTGAAGACTTAGGAAAAAGAGGAATAAATAAAGTTTATTTATTTATTCAATTAGGACATAGGGAAATTCATCCCAATGGAGGAATTAGTGGATTATTGATCGAATTGAAGGTGTTGATGTTGAATTGAAATGATTTTTCTGATATTGATAAGGATTAGGATCAATTCCGAGGGTTCAAGAATAGTTTAGGAAAATACGAGGCATCGATGATCTTTGACAATACACCCGCATAATGATATTTGGAAATAATTGAAAAGTGCCAATGAAATTTGATGGCGTCGTAGGATTGAAATTGAAATGGGGAAACATCGATGATCTTGGACAATGTTTTCAAAATGATGATGATTAGAAATAATATTGACGATCGTGAACAACACTATTCAATTGATATTGATAGATTGATAACGATAACACTGATGAACTTTGACAATGTTATCAAATAGGTGTTTAAGAGGATACAAAGCATCGATGAAGTTGGAAAATGCTCCTGAAATGATGAAAATATTGATCAAATTGAAATAGGGTTTTGATCGGTTTGGAAATTGGGTTAATTAGGCATCAATGATCTTGGACAATGCCCTAGAATGGTTGGAATGAGTCCAAACAATTCTGAAAGTGATTAGGAATAGAATAGAATAGGTTTGAATTGATTTAGGAAGGTTTGGAATGGTTTAGGATTGAATAGGATCAGTTTAGGATCGAATAGGATTGAATAAGATCGGTTTAGGGTTGATCAAAATTGATTAGGAAAATGATCGATTTGATAAAGAGAGTAGAATTGTTAGTAAATAATTGAACAATTTTGCAATATTCAATCATTGACAAAATACACAATGTTGTCATATAATAAAGATCATATGTGCAACATAGAGGAATAATTAGGTCATAAAAGAACATTTCAATTGTAATGCCGAAAATGTTAAAACACATAGACCAGCAGGCTCAAACCATTTTTAGGTGTCTGCATTTTGCCCCTCTTTGATACAATGCGATTATGAGAGTTGTGTCAAAGAATCCTGAAGAAAAATATCATTAAAACATGCCCCAGTGATAGAGGGATACATAGGTGCCCCCTCAAGAAATCATCCAAAAAATGCAAATGATAGGTTGATTTTTTGACAATGCCGAGACAGATCCACAATAACAGTTGGATTGAAAATCAGAGGTCAAATGCAAAAGATATGAGGTTCAGAGTGTAAAAAACATCGTGACCAACAAAAAATGCAAGGGTTGCATGTATATCTACGCAACCAAGAGTCTATAAAAGGGCTTGGAAAGAGTTTTGGAGCTCATTTTCTCTCTCACATTTAGAATAATTGAGCTCTGGAGCAAGGAGGATGGATTGAGTGCTAGTGGAGAATCAGTGCAGGGAATGAGTGCATAGCTAATGATGGCCGATTGATGCAGGACTTGAGGTGAGTACATTTGGGCCCCTTAGTGGTTTCTAAGTTTTTACACTTTTCTAGGTGGTCTATAGGTTAAAAAGGGTCAAATGGGACCTACAAGGGGTCCACACATGCCACCTGTGTAGGTCAAGTTCCCACCTGTGCAACCAGTGTAGGTGGGATGACCACTTGTGCAGCTAGTGTAGGTGGTAAGCCAATCTACAGAGGTGGTAAGCCAACCTACGCAGATGGTCAGAAGGGTCTGCAAATGGGGTCTAGGGGTTCCTAAACCACCCTAAAATTCCCTAAATGAGTCAAAACCCTAGGATAAGGTCAAAATTAGGTCAAATTTGTTCAAAATAGGTCCTAGGTTGGTCAACAAGAAGTAGAAAGTACAAAAAGTTGACCAAAGTTGCATGGTGATCACAAGAGGAGCTTCCAGTACCACAGAAACGGGAGGGAAGAACAATGTGTCTAGATATATGACATGGACTGAGCAGTCATGAACGATAGATCCAAGACTCGTTAGGACTGTATTACATCACCTACGTGCCTGAGATTAGGGAAAATTGGGGTTTGATCATAGTGTTGGCGAAGCGGTGGCACTCAGAGACACGCTCATTCTACTTGTCGACTGGGGAGGCTAGAGTGACACTGGAGGATGTATGGTGCATCCTCAAGATTCCCATTCATGGGGAATTAGTAGAGTATGATCCCACAATAGGGATATTAGTGTTGTACAGACTATTTGAGAGTGACCATGATGACCTAGAGATCCAGGACTATGAGATTCAATGGGAGATGGTCATGAGACAGCATGATAGATTGATTGCAGTTATATGTAGAGTGATCGCATGTTTTCTAGTGCCTGACAGACGAGGCCATAGATTCCCTTTTGGCTGGGGGAGGGTCCTTGAGCATATGATCATGGAGGGGATAGTGTTCACATGGGGGCCATGCATGCTAGTGATGAATATTATCAGCTCCACTAGTTGGCATATAGAGGATGATTATCGATCAACAGTGGGGTCACACTACTACAGGTGTGGGAATATGAGCATATAGCTATGTTTCAACCCATTGCTGATAGGGTTGTACAACCAGATATGCCATATATCTACTATTATTAGGGGGCACTTACACAGGGGACCCTAGGATATACATTACATTTTTGTCATGAGATAGACCTGCTCAGGGATTTTACATGGCGATCGTACAAAGATTGCCCCAAATGGGATGATGATATAGAGCACCTAACGTACTGCCAACACAAGAGATACCTCATTGGGAGGTTCATCATGGGTCATATGGTTATTGAGATTCAACTTCCAGAGAGAGTTCATAGGCAATTTGGAGAGAGATAGGGAGTATTGATAGGTACAACATTGTTTTCTTGGTCGAGGGCTGAGACCAGGACATGGGGTGTAACACTCCAGCCTTAGGTGGCATATGCGGAGTTTGAGCAGTTACAGCCCATAAAGTAGGGAGTTGGTGTAGATATTGCACACGTAGGGAATATAGAGGAGTATGATAGATGGTTCACTGAGCATAGGCCTATTCCTCTAACATATCTGAATGTGGCAGTACCAAGAGTACAGATGCCCAAAGATGAGAGCATGAAGTAGGAGGATGAGGATGATGAGGAGGAGGAGTCTGATGAGGATGATGAGGAGATTAATGAGGAGGATGATGATACTGATAGGGAGCTTGGTGATATGCCGATGTAGATGGATGAGGACATGAATGATCCTCCACATGAGGATGACATACATGGTCTAGATGATAGGATTGAGGATCAGAGATAGCACATCCCAGAGCTTACAAGCTAGATAGATCGCTTGACACTTGAGAGAGACATTGATAGAGCTGCATGGGCTATAGAGTGAGATAGACTAACAACAAAGAGGGATGCAGCTATGGCCAGAGCACAGAGGGCTGAGGAGGAGTCACACGAGTTCATTAGTACCATCAGAGATGTTGGTGTACGCTAGATTGTAGGGATTCTAGGGGATGCCCGGGAGGAGAAGAGGTACTGACGAGTGATGTATGAGTGAGATGTGCCATGAGATCAGTGGGCACCGAGTTACAAAGTGTCACCCAGTAGATCACACTCCTATAGGACACATATCAGCGAGGGAGTGTTGGGACCGATGGGGCCACCTAGATCAGGATAGAGAGGTCATCAGATAGGGGTAGCCTCATCTTCCAGATAGGACATGGATCAGGAGGATCGAGAGAGCAAGAGTTGACAGGGGTTCTCTCTAGAAGAGGGACACTTTTGATAGACATGTGATAGATTATGAGCCTGTAGGCCTCAGTGTATATAGACACCTTGATTTTTGTACTCTGATACATTTTTGAGACATTTATATATAATATGCAGCTACTTTATGATGCACAGGATGGATGCTTATGTATTTACTTTACTTTCTTGTTATATGATGATGTATATATTGCAATGTATTGCCTTTGTTATGCAATAATATATGTTATGGATGTAAGCATTGTTTTTGTCTTTTTGAAATGTATGAATGCAAAATGTAAATGTATATTCTCAGTTATGAATGAATGCAAAATGCACATGTTTTTTTTTTCTGTTTATGAATGCATGTATGTAGGATGCACCTTTTTTTGATATACCAGAGTACTAGACCAAGGCAACTGTGAGGACTGGCTAAAGAAATTTTAGCAGAGAGCAGAAATTAGACAAAGAAATGTTAGTATAAATATGTTGGCCTTCAAAAGTGCAACTATGTTATAAGAGCTTATTTTGATATTGCAAAAGCAGATGCAGCGCATTGTGACACAAAAGCCAAAGCGATAAAGTCATCCTTTTTGCGTAAAAAAATATGATGTAGACAGAGGATGATCTTCTCCATCTTGAAACATGTAGTAGACATGCCCTAGAATATCATGATATCATCAAACAGGTAGAAAAATAAAGTGAAAACAACTAGTCATGAGCCATCCCGGCTACGCTCGTAAGTTCAGATAATATCATCGAGTAGCATAGGAACATGATCAAAAAAGAAAATAAAAAACACTCACTGAAACAATGTGAGCCAACAACCATTCTGATCTTTTGTTACTTACATTAAATTTTTGTTGATTGATAGCTTAGATTGCAAATTGACTGATTTGATAATTGATTGATAGCTTGGACAGATTGATTGATAGTAAAGATCCAAGGATCAAAATATTGAACAGTCCAACCAGATTGAGTGTTGAGCCACAATGATTTAGATCGCGTTTGTGAGAACATGATTTCGTTAAGCACATAGTGATGATTCTACCACTGATGTCTACAAACATGATGTTTGATTCGCAAAAAGAAGGCAAGTATGTACAAATTTATTGTAGAATTTTGAAGAGATTTTGCAATTTTTAGGATTTTTGATATATTTGAATTTTTTTGTGATGATTTTGTTTTCATGACTTTTTATGATTTTTCAGCATCATATTTGATTTTTAGCAAATTTTTTAGGACGTTATATGATTTTTTTGTATTTTTAGCTTCTTATTTGGATTTTTAGGATTTTTTTAGGTCATTAAGATATTTACAAGTTGCTATCTCCAATCGAATAGTCAAGGAATCTCATGGATAAACCATGTTCAAGGTCTCGCCCCTAGTTTGAATTAAAATTCAAAGATGCTTAGTGCCAGGAAGCTACCCCTAGACAACAAAGAGGCTATGTACAGAGGCCAAAAAGATAGATAGACTGGGTATACCAAGGGTAAGACAAAGAATATCAACTAGTTATAGGCCATAAAGGGGCACTAGGGTCGATGCAAAGTGAAAGATGTGATCAGGAAAGGACATCAGGATACCAGGTGGAATCATGATAGACATTGGAGCAACAACTTACTACACGTGGCACCTGTTTGCCAAGTTTTCACCACGGTACTTGCCCAAAGCACCTGTTTGCCAGGTTTTCACTTGTGGATAGGATTTTTCTCTTGATTTCTATTTTTGCATGCCAAGATGCCTGTTTACCAGGTTTTCATCAAGGCAACCATTTTTTTCTCTTTTTTTGCTATTTTTTTCAAAAAAATTTACAATTTTTTTGTACTTTTTTTAGGATCATGCATAATACTTATGGAGGTACATGCTATTCAGTGCTTCAGGCAATGGTTCTCCCGTTGTTGTTGCAAACTGATACACTCCAGACCCATATGTTGTTGTGACTATACAAGGGCCATCCCAATTTGGTTCAAATTTCCCAACCTTCTCTCTGTGTGGCTAGGTTTTGTAATTCATATTTAGAACCAAGTCTCCAATCTCAAAATGGCGAGCTCAGACTTTCTTTTTGTACTCCGTTTGAGATGGTTTTTTATAGGCTTGCTAGTGTACCAAGGCAGTTTGTCTCTACTCATCAAGCATTTTGAGCTCATACAATATAGAAACTTTGTACTACTCATCATCAACATTGCCTTGTAAGGATACTCTCAGTGATGGTATTTCAACCTAGAGGGGTAATATGGCCTCAGCACCATAGACTAGAGAGTATAGAGTAGCACTAGTGGGGGTGCAAATGCTGGTTCTGTAGGCCTATAGAGCTAGATTTAGTCATAGGTACCAATAATGGCCAATATCATTGACAGTCTTTTGGAGGATCTTAATGATTTTTTTATTAGATGCCTCTGCTTGCCTGTTACCTTGTGGATAATAAATGCTCAAAAATCCATGACAGATTTTGAATTTCTCACAAATATTTGTAACATCTTTGTTCTAGAATGGGCTACCATGGTCAGTAATGATGGCTAGAGGAACTCCATAATGACAAATGATATAATTCAGGATGAATCTATAAATTTTCTTATCGATGATGTATGTCGTAGGGATAGCTTCCACCCATTTGGTAAAGTACTCAGTGGCCATGATGATATAATTATGGCCATCAAAAGGTAGGGGTGTAATCTTCCCTACAAGATAAAATTACCATTGAGAAAAGGGCCATGGATAAACCACTGGCTATAGATCCTGTGTTAGAGCATGAATCAAATTGCCATGAATCTAGCACTTGTAACATTTCTTAGAAAATTTATGAGCATCTTGCTCCATGGTGGGCCAATAATATCCTTCTCCGACCACATTCTTGGAAAGACTCAAACCATTGAAATTTCCACCACAAATACCATCGTGGACCTCATGTAAAGTAGTGTCAGCCTCTCGTGAATCGAGGCATCTAAGGAGGGTTTGGTCATAGGCTCTCCTATAAAGGGTATCACCGACAATGACATAACAGGAGGCTTGATGGATAAGAGCTCGACGTTTGTTCTAGGATAAGGAAGGGGGTAAGATCTGGGCATGTAGGTAGTTGTAAACATCTTGACACCAAGGGGAATTAGGACCAACAATGTCACACACGAGCTCAGATTGCAGAATGTTGAATGCCAGAAGCAATATCTGGTCAATGAGAAATTCACACCTCTCTTCATTATTTGACATATCGATCATAGATGCAATAGTGGCCATAGCATCTACCTATTTTTTATGTACCCATGGAATTTGGTAGAAACTGAATGTGACAAATTGCTCCTTGAGAAAGTCAGCCAACTGTTTGTAAGGTACTATCTTTTCATCCTTAGTTTCATAGTCATCAGTGACCTATTAGATGACTAATTGATAATCACCATACACCTTGAGGTGCTAGATTTTCCATTGAATATAAATTTTGAGTCCAGTGACCATTACTTCATATTCGGCGATGTTGTTGGTGCATACAAATGCAATTATATAAGATTTGGGTATGACATCGCCCTGTGGGGTAACAAACATGATGCATGCCCTTGATCCATGCCTAGTGTGTGAGCCATCAAAATAGAGTTTTCATTCATTGGAGTTAGTGAATGAGAAAATGGACTCATATGGAAATTTTGAAAGCAACAAGTGATCATCTGGAACTCATGCTTTTGCAAGCTACTCTGCTATCACCTGGCCTTTTATTGATTTTTGTCTACATACTCTATGTAAAACTCAATCAGGAGCATGACCCATTTGGCTAGGTGACCCGTGAGAGCTTATTTTCCTAGAAGATACTTCAATGGATCAATCTAGGACACGATCATGGTTTTCTGGTGCATCATGTAATATCTTAAATTTTGTGTTGCAAAAACCATAGCAAGATAGGCTCGTTCAATGAGTGAGTAGTTTAATTCATATCCAACAAAAGTTATGCTAATGTAATAAATAACTCTTTCTTGTCCTTGTTCATCATGTTGTGCAAGAAGAGAACCCAATGTAGTTTTTGTAGCAGAACTGTATAAGATAAATGAATTTCCAGGAATGGGAGGCATCAAGATTGGTGGATGTAATAGATAATATTTCAATTGTTGGAATGAGTGCTCACATTTTTAATTCCAATTGAAATTCACACCTTTATGCAACATATTTTGAAATGACTGGCATTTATCTGCGAGTTGTGCAATAAATGGGTAGATAGACTATAGTTTCCCTTTTAGACTTCTCAGCTTCTTTAGAGTGTTTGGTACAGGAATTCTAAAATGGCTTGCACCTTTTTAGGGTCCACTTCAATACCTCATTGAGAGATGATATAGCCTAGGATTTTTCCAAAAACAACTCCAAAAACACACTTTTTGGGGTTTAAGCGAAGCTTATACCCTTCCATTATTTCAAAGATTTTGGCCAGAATACTCAAATGATATTTCCTGGTTGTAGATTTGCAGTGGAGGTCATCAACATAATATTCCGTCAAGATGTGCATGAAGTCATGGAAGATTGTGGTCATTTCACATTGATAAGTTTCTTCGGCATTCTTGAGGCCGAAGGGCATGACATTCCAACAATAGGTTCCCAAAGGACATGTGAAAGTTGTCTTGGGTTGATCTTTGGGAGCAATCTGAATTGGGTTGTAACCAGAGAAGCCATCCATCAGCGACAGCATCTCATAGCTTGCATTCATGTCGACAATGATGTCGATGTTAGGCAGAGGAAAATCATCTTTAGGGCATGCCTTATTTAGATCACAGAAATCGGTGCATATCCGTATGCCCCCAGCCTGCTTCATAATAGGTACCTGATTGGAAATATAGTCTATGTAATCTATAGGTCTGATAAAACCTACATCCAATAACTTCTTCAATTCTACCTTCACCAATAGAGCTATTTGGGGATGCATTTTTCTTAGCTTCTGTTTGACTAGCTTCACACCTGGCTTCAGAGGGAGATGGTGAAGAACAAACTTAGGATCTAGGCTAGGCATGTCAGCATAGGACCAGGAAAAATTAATTTGGTGCTCAAGGAAGAGTCTGAAATTCATCCTTCTCTTCTGGTGAGAGTGAGGCTGCAAAATGCATGATCTTGGGGTTGTTTGGTGTGCCCAAGTTGATTTCCTCGGTCATTTCAATGAAAAATGCCAACTTCTCCTTTGGAGGGGGTATGTCCAATCTTCCATCCTTGGGTGCCTCAAAGAGGTTTTCACCCTTAGATACATCCTTTTTTTTCACTTTTGCATGGTCAACTGGTGCCTTTTGGTTTTCACTAGAGGACCTATTCCTTTTATTTTTTTCTTTTTTGATTTTATCATTTTCAATTTTGTGACTGGAAGATGGAATTTACTACACAAAATATTCTGTAGCAACAAGGTTAAAGGAGAACCATGCTTTGTGGTCACTAGATGGAATGCTCTTTCCAAGCTCAAAGAATTTTTCTATTGCTTCATCATTTTTAAATAAATCTAAGCTTGGTGATCGTTTCTCGTCCTAATCAATAGCCCAGGGTAGACTAAGGGGATGTCATCGTCAGTGGTTCAGATGTTTTTGAGGCCAGAGGTAAAGGAAAAGATGTAAATATTAGTGTCTTTAGAGTTAGAGACTTCATGCACTGAAGGTTCAAGACTAGGATCCCAGAAAATTCTAGACCAGGGATCAAGATAGGTTACTAGAGGGGGAATTGTGTTAACATGTTTGTCTTCGATAGGTAGGTCATTGGCATCAGGAAAGACATGGTAAACCTCATAAGAACTAGATGAATAGGAGGTCCATTCCCACTCATTGGAATCAGTAGTGTACTCAGAATGAGGAACCTCAGATGTCTTTTCATCATTTGAAACCTCCACGTGTTTGCATGAGGTCATTTTGGAATTCAAAGAGCCAATTCATAATCGTTTGAATCCAATTCCTAGATGAAGTGGATAAAAAATTTTAGTAATTGTTTCAACAATTCCTTTCTTGTGTACTCTAAGACCACTGTGTCCATCATAACCCTTTTTCAACATGAGTGTGAACCTGGGCCCATATCTTTCAATGGGTATCTCAATGGGCTCTTGTTCTTGTTTTTGTTGGTCTTGGAAAATCCAGCTAGATGCATTTTCATATACATTTTCTTCGTGCAAACCTTCCCACAGAGTGAATGTAGGTGAGGGCATAACCTTCATGGTATGCTTGGGTGTTTTTTCTTGCAATAACTTAGGTTTACCATAAGACTTCGGGGAAAGAGGAAGCTTCCCAATATGAAAGGCTTGTGCCATGGTATACTCTCCACACCCTTTATCTTCAATCTTCATCTTTCCTTTGACCATATTTTCAAGGGTGGCTGCATCAACATATTTGGAGGAATTGGATGGAGTAGCTTCATTCTTGGTAGGAACCTGCTGGGAGGGCCCTTCTCTTAGATTCGCACAAAATTGGAAAGGGTTAGGATCACCTAGGATGGTGATCTCAGCTCCATTGTGAAAGAATTTCAAACATTGATGGTACATTGAGGGAACCACCTTCATGGCATGGATCCATAGGCGTCATAGTATCATATTGTAGGGAAAGTCTAGATCCAGGACTTGCAGCAATATGTTTTTAGTAACCAGACCAATTTTGATGGGCAGTATGATGACTCCTTTGGAAGGACATTTAGTGTCATCATATGCCTTTATTGTGATTCTCCTAGCGGGATCAATATCACTCTCATTGTAGCCAAGATCAAGAATGACCTTTAAAGTGAAGATGTTAAGCCCTGCTCCACTGTCTATCATGACTCGCCATATTTTGGCATTATGGACAAAGACTTCCAAATGGAGGGGATCATTATGGCCAAGATGTTCATGTGGAACATTATCTTTTGAAAATGTGACGTGCTGGGATGCAGAGAAGTGCCCCATCATGGCCTAAAACTGGTTAGTGTCAATTTTAGTCGAGACAGTGGAATCTTTCAAAGCTTTGTCAAGAAATTCCTTATGCTGGGGGGATGTATGTAGTAGATCAAGGATTGATATCAAGGCAGGGGTCTTACCAAGCTGGTTGACAAGGTTGTAATCAAAAGGTACCTTGGGTTTGGATGGTGCGCTAGGCACAATAATCTTGGTATGATGGGTAGCGACTATGCATTGAGGGTTACTATCCCAGAAGGTCAGAGTGGACACACGTGAATCAGCCTTAGAGAAGCAATTGATGGTATAGTCATGTCCAGTCCAAGTATAATTGACATTGTTCTTGGAATTTTAATTTGATGTAGAGGCATTCCCCTTCTCATGATCTAGAAAGGGGTTTGCAAAGATAGTATGGTCAGTATTGAAAGATCCTCCCATGGGTTCAACTTCAATCACACCTTGATCAATAAGGTCTTGGACCTTATGTTTTAACTAATAGAAGGAATTGGTTTTGTGTCCTTTTTTCTGATGATAATCGCAATATTTGTTGTCATCCCACCAAGGGGGTTTAACAGTTGGGGGATCACAGATTTTGGGTAATTGATTATAATTTTTTTACAATAACTGTTGCAATACTGAATGGAGTGGTTCACCCAATGGCGTGAATTTTCTTTGTGGTCCATCTTTGTTTCTCGGTGGTCGACGCTATCAATTTTGTTGCGCGTTGTCATTTGTTTGTGCTTGAGGTTGTGTTGGAGTTGGCACTAGAGGCAGTGCTTGAGTTTTTTTCTGTGTATTTGTAACAGTAGGTCCTTTGAGACTCACTTTCTATTGTGTCACATTTACTCTCCGTGCATCGACAACACCATCATTTGTGACATTTTTATTCTGAGACCAAAATTTTGGCTTGTCACCTGAAGTGCTCACATTCTGATTGTCCTTATTGATCTTTAATACTCCTTTTTCAATAAGAGAATCTTCAATGTCAATTCCTTTTTTCATGAGATTTTTAATTGTACTTAGTCGTTTGATTTTGAGCTCATACATCATCTCTAGTACCAGATTTTGGATAAATAATCATATTTGTTATTCTTCTTGCACATCAAAAGGGCATTGACTAACTAAACTCCTCCATCACAACAAGAAGGTCATAAATGATTCTCCAACCTTTTGTTTGGTTGTGCACAAGTACGTTAGCATAACCTCACTTGATATGTTGAATGCAAAGTGAAAGATGAATTTGTCGCCTAGTTCTTTCCAAGACCGGATATTTTCAGGTAATTTAGAGTACCCCTCCATTGCTTGACCCCCAAGACTTTGATGAAAGATTCACATGAGGTACGTGTCATCATTGTGAACCTCAAGCAAGAAGTATAAAATTCCTGAATGTGATCAATTGGATTACCTTTTCCTTTGTACTTTTCAAATTTGGGTACTTCAAAATTCTTTGGAAAAGGAGGCATGTAAATGCTTGGATCAAATGGATTAGGACATAGATCTCATTCTTTTTAAAGTTTATTCTTGTCCTTGAATTGTACATCATTCAGTTGTTTTTGTGAGTGTTGGATTTGTTGAATCATGTCTTCATTTTGTGAAGGCTTCACAACTTTTTTACGCGTATCAAAATGATGTGTCTGCTTAGAAGTGATTGAACATTGACTGTATTCTGAGGCCCAATTTGATTCTGATGATTTAGATGAGATGTCATGGATTCAAACCACATGTTGTCTGGCATGTTGTTGATGATATTCCACATGTTGCTGATTTGTTGGTGGAAGATTATATTTTTGACCTTGTGTCACATAGTATGGTTGAGAAACTTGTTGTTGATATCTTGGTGCATACTGATGTTGTTGAGTTTGCACCACATGCTATTGTTGTTGTGAAACATATGGTTTTCACTATGAAACATATTGTTATTGAACATGTTGTTGTTGTTGAATATGTTATTTTTTTTGTTGTTGAGCATATTGTTGTTGTAGAGCATGTTGTTTTTATTGTTGTACATACTATTATTGGAGAGCGTGTTGCTATTGTTGTTGGGCATCTTTTTTTTGTAGAGCGTGTTGTTGTTGTACATACTATTGGATATTTTGTTGTTGTTGTGGGTACACTTGTTGCACCTTTGGACCTTGCACATGTTGTGTGACAGGATGAGATTCTTGACCCATCTGCATTGTTGGTTGTTGCATATTATTATCTTGTTGAAATCCAAGTGGTGCAAGTATACCATCAAGATTTGCAATCTTACGTTTTGATGGTTCTACTTGGGACATCATGTTAATTTGTGTTTCAAATGGTTGTTGCACTAGTTGTGATACATCCACAGGTGGTTCTTGTTGAGCCACTTGGGCTTATTGCACTTGTTGTGCTACATGTACTTGTTGAGTCACCTTAGGTGGAATTGTTGTGATATCAATGAGGCTCTTCTTCTTTTGATCTTGCAACTGATTTGGCATAGTTGTAGTATTCACATGACATACATCAAATGTGGGTACCCTTGGTGGTTCATTGAATGGTTCTTTGGATGTTTTTGCATTTGAAGTACTTCCTAGGAATGTTGTATGTGTCACCAAAGGAGGACCACTTGGTTGTGTTTCTTCAAAAGGGGTTACATCTGGCATTCCCCAAGGAAATGTGAATGTTTCATTTGATCCTTTAGGTAAGTGATTCTTAAAATCAACTTTTCATGTTCTTTGAGGACCTTTCTTGGGGACCTTTGTAACATCCACCATATCAGGAGGAGGGAGTTCTACCTCTTCAAATAAAGGATTATCCAATGGTATATACTTTCCATTTGGAGGAATATCGACAGTTAAATAATTTCATTGTCTTTTTTGTGTTACCCCCATAGTTAACTCATCGAAGGGTTGTTCTTGCTTTTCTCTATCCCAGACCACTAAGGCTTGATTTTCTTCCAAATTAGATTGTGGGGGATTTTTATATTCCAAGAATAATTGAGGATTTTTCCTTCGTATCTCTTGGATATATCATCTTGGATCTTGAGTCATGAGATAAGTTAATGTCTGCTAAATTTTCTTGTTCTTAACGGCTTTGTCAATCTCCTCTTTAGGTAAATCTTTGAAGGAAGCAAATGTTTCATGTGAGTCTCCAAAATTTGAAGATGGACTTGAGGCATTTCCAGGATCTTGATTATCTTTTCGTGGTGGAGGAGGTTGATAAGATCCAAAATCTATGTTTTTCATAGGTTGTTGTTGCAAATAATTGGGTTGGATTTGATTTATTTGACAAGTTTTTTGGTATTCCTCCTCAGGTGTAAGGGGAAAACTACCTTGGCCAGGTGGCATAGGTACAAAAATTGGTTCAAAGGTTGAGGGAGGTCCCCACTGAATAGTGCCAAATTTTAGGGAAGTATTTGAAGGATATCCCATGTTGCATAGATCATTGCTTGGAGTAGGTCCTTGACGAAATGTGACAGTCTTGGGTCATGAGATGTTTGATGTACTTCTTCCAATGGTTTCATGTTGATTAAGTCAATTTGATTATGATATGCAACACCTTGTCTTGGATCAAAAGGTAATTGTGAGTCTGGTTGTGATGTAAACATAGGTAGAAAAGGATCTTTTTTCCTTTTGGATGCTTAAGATCTTGTGAAAACTGGCATGATTACTACATGTAAATGCAAGATTTTTTTGGAATTTTGGAATTTTTGGAAATGCAAGTTTTGAAATGAACTTTTGAAATTCAAGGAGCTTATGTAATGTAAGCTAGGTTTATGCAACTATGTTTTTGGTTTTTTGGACTTTGACAATTAATCTTTTGAAAGGAGACAAACCTAAGAGCATAACTTCATGAGGTTGAAAAAGAATGTTGACTTGATAAAAAGGATTGAGGGATAAGGGACAAGTTTGATAAAAGGGCTTAGGTCAAATCCATCATGACAAAGGTGGAATATGACCAATTGATAAGGAATGGGGGTTTTAAATTTTTGGGACAAAAGGGGACCAAGTCAAGATCCTATTTTTAGCACCATAAAGAAATGCTCTATGATTTGGATACTTTCTAGGATTGTTTGCAAAGTTTTTTTAAGGAGGATATAAAATGAGTTATGTATGCAAGAGGAATATGATTAGGAATTATGAAAAAGGGACTATAATGAGGTCTATAATGCAAGGAACTTGTTTGAAATGCAAATGAAAGGAGATTAGGTCATGAATATGCAATATGAAGGCTATCAAGCATGCCAAAAGGTTCCAAGTGAAAATTTTTAGGGTTCCATATGTTTACTCAAAGACAAGGTTTGTTGTGACCATTTGATTGCTTTTGAAGATTCATTTGGAAAAGGTGTTCTTTAAGGAGAGTGTTTTTAAGATGTCATTTTTATTAAAGTTTGAACACTCACACAAGACACGTCATTTAGAATGGCTGTTGTTAAAATGAACAAACACACCACTTCCTAAGGATAGAAAGGACAATATCTATTGAATCCCCACTTGAACCAAAGTTCAGCCATGCTTACTAATAGCAAAAAACCTATAATCTTGGAGGCATGGGCTCCTCCTTACAGTGCACTCACTTCTTAGGCACTCCAAGCTTCAATTCCCAAGGGATTGTTGTCTCAAATAATAGCCGCAAAAGTGTGGGGTGTATTAGTTGGTCTCCAACCTTCTGCGCCAACAGATAGAAGGTTTTTGGCTACTATGACATGGTGTTTAGTAAGGGCATCCATTTGGGTGGTTATACGTGTGGAAGATTAGATCCGTTATGGAGGCCTCCCAGCCTAGAAAATTTACATTTTGTAGGTTTTAACACACAACAAGGGTACTTAGGGAGATGTTATTCCCATTATAATGCATTCAAAACCTGTTCATTGTGATATTAATCATAATGACATCTTTTGTATCCTGGTTTGGATGGGCTTGGCTTTAGCCTATTACCAGTTGGGCATCCACTCTCACTGGCTCTACTAAAGCACTTGGGAGGTAGCCACACTAAAGGACTTGAATGGATTTCTCTTACACCCAAGGTCCACAAAGGTGAGGGGAGAGGATACGTACATACATTGCCTTGCATTTACAAACTAAAATACACTTCAAGCACATGAATGAAATGGTTCATTTTAAAGCACCAAGCTGAAGTGTTTGCTAACTACCAAAAACACACATGAAAGTTTTAGAAAACACAAGGTCTCCTACAAACATCCTACATTGAAATCGTTAGTATTTTTTAATGAGTCATTCTTCATCCCACAATTTCCAATGTGCTGCACAAATCATCAGTAACAAAAAAATCTAGTATACTAAGTGTAGAAACAAGTTTAGGAATGCAGAAAGTCAAAAATTTACTTGAAAAACATCAAGTTTACCACCTGCATAGGAACATGCCACCACCTGCAAAGAGCCAGGGTACCACCTATGTAGAAACAGGCTACCACCTACACAGAACCTACAACCAAGTGTGCAACTACTGATTAGAGGCCTAAAAAGGGGTAAAAACATACAAAATCAGAGGTTTTTTTCCACATCTAAGCATGCAATACTATAAAAAAACATGAATAGGGTTCATTATTTATGCCATTTAGGATTGGTTTGGAAATATTGAAGTGAAATTGAAACCCTAATTATCTTTCATGTGCATCAAAATGATTTAGGAACACCTTAAGGATGAAATCTGCATTTGATCCTAAACTAGTTTAGAGTTCATTTTAGGTACCCAAATCAGATGTGCATGTTCATTTTAGGTCCCTTATCAACTTAAACAACTTCATATTGCATAAAATGTTCCATTTCAACCACTAGTTAGGCTAGATTTCAAGTTTGATTGTAATTTGAATAAGCTTATTTGCATGTAACCCTAACTAGGTAGAGTTCATTTTAAGAGCCCAAATCAAAATGTGAGAGTTCATTTTAGGCTTGCAAATTGAAATTTTAGGTTAATTAACCACATTAGGGTTCATTAACCAAGTTTAGGGTTCATTTTAATAGTTTAGGATCCATTTTAATCTTTAATCAGATAAAAAAGGAGAAGAGAAAGCATAAGATGCAGAAAAGCTTCCTAAACATGCAAATAGTGATCCTAAACCCTAGATAGGGATCCCATATGACCAACTACATAGCTAAGCAGCCAAATATGTAGCTCTAGGCTCCAAGTGTGTAGGTCTAGGTCCCAACTATGTAGGACTTAACCACTTGCGTAGAAACAGTGCCCACCTACATAGGAACATTGACCACCTGCGCAGCTTCAGTAACCACCTGTGCAGCTCTCTTCCAGAACCTGAAAATGACACAAAAAATAAATTTTTTTATCAGTTAGGGGTTTTTCACATCAGTTTCACAAAATGTAAGACTACAAAAAGGCATTAGAGCATATCTAGGATATCAAAACCCTAATCAATATGCTACCTATCTAATCTATCATGAAAGCCATTCAAAACAAGAGTTCATAAACATAAATAATAAAGGAAATAGTAAGAACTCCCTTAAAATGTAACTCCCATGTTCTTCTTTCTTTTCCATAATCAGATTTGATGTTTTCTCTTTGAAAATAACACTATTGCACAAAGATTCAAAAGCCAAGTTTGCAAGTGAGAATACTAGGAGAGAGTGATCTTACCTTGAAAGAGTGAAATGCGTCCCATTTTATAGAAAATGAGATTCATTTAGGTGAGATTGCACAAAATCATTGCATAAATGAAGATTTTGGTTGGTGGGATGTTAGGAAGCATAATATGGGGGAGATCAAATAAGGAGATATTGAGAATATTCATGAAGCACCTTAATAGGGATGTGAATCCTTAATTAAGGGATATGGCAATTAGGTAATATTAGGAATCATTAATCCATTTAATAATTAAATATTCTAAATATTCCTCACAAAATCCATAATTATATTTATGAAATTATGAAAATCTCATAAATTGAAATTATCCAACTAATTGATAAAAATTAATTAATTGTTGAAGACTTAGGAAAAAGAGGAATAAATAAATTTTATTTATTTATTCAATTAGGACATAGGGAAATTCATCCCAAGGGGGAAATTAATGGATTATTGATTGAATTGAAGGTGTTTATGTTGAATTGAAATGATTTTGATGATATTGATAAGGATTAGGATCAATTCTGAGGGTTCTGTAATAGTTTAGGAAGATACAAGGCATTGATGATCTTTGACAATGTGCCCACATAATGATGTCTGGGATTGATTGAAAAGAACCAATGAAATTTGATGGCATCATAGGATTGAAATTTAAATAGGGAAACATCAATGATATTGGACAATGTTCCTAAAATGATGATGATCAGAAATATTATTGACAATCATGAACAACACTATTGAATTGATATTGATAGATTGATAATGATAACACCGATGAACTTTGACAATGTTATCAAATAGCTGATTAAGAGGATACGAAGCATCGATGAACTTGGAAAATTCTCCTAAAATGATGAAAATATTGATCAAATTGAAATAGGGTTTTGATCGGTTTAGAAATTGGGTTAATTAGGCATCGATGATCTTGGATAATGCCCCAGAATGGTTGGAATGAGTCCAAACAATTCTGAAAGTGATTAGGAATAGAGTAGAATAGGTTTGAATTGATTTAGGAAGTTTTGGAATGGTTTAGGATTGAATAGGATTGGTTTAGGATTGAATAGGATCGAATGAGATAGGTTTAGGGTTGATCAAAATTGATTAGGAAAATGATCGATTTGATAAAGAGAGTAGAATTGTTAGTAAATAATTGAACAATTTTGCAATATTCAATCATTGACGAAAGACACAATGTTGTCATATAATAAAGATCATATGTGCAACATAGAGAAATAATTAGGTCACAAAACAATGTTTCAATTGTAATTCTAAAAATTTTAAAACACGTAGACCAGCAGGCTCAAACCATGTTTAGGTATCTACAGTAAGAAGCAAGATTTTATAGCTCAGACTACTACTGAATTAGAGTATGTTGATGCTGTTATAAATTGTACATAGATTGTGTGGATGAAGGAGATGTTGAAGGACATTAGGATTAATTTTGAAGAGCCAGTGGTTATACATTGTCACAATACTAGTACATTGAATATGTCAAAGAATCATGTTATGCATTTAAAGACCAAACACATTTCAATCAAATATCACTTCTTAAGAGACAAGGTTGCAGAAAAGGAAGTCAGATTGGATTGCATCAATACAAAGGAGAAAATAAAAGATATATTCATGAAACCTTTGTCAAAATATTCCTTTGAGTATCTATTAGACAATGATACTCTGCAAAGGTTTGGAACTCTTTGGGAATTATCACTATCAATGATCTCATGGTGAGAAACCTGCTTGGATCATGGGAGGAATTATGTGTCTTATTTAGTATACCTCAATCTCACAAGAAATCATACACATTGATTAGTAAAGCCACATGGCCTTTTTTCCTCAGAAAAGTTTTTGCTACTTCACAATTTCTTGAACTAATCAATGCCAAAGTGAATCAACTATACTTGATGTTGAAATAAGACATAAATTTCCTTAAATGGATTAATAAGTCCTAGGAAATTAATTAGCAAGAGTACAAATGGGATTTCTCTTTGAACCAATTTTGGTACCAACCTCGTGAGCCTAAAAAATAATGCTTTCAGTGGCTTATTCTGCTTAAAACATTTGTTGTTTGTGATGTCCTCTCCTATTTTGGTCTCTCACCTATTGTTTGTTCCTTGTGTAATACCATAGATTCAGTCTATCATCTATTTTATGAGTTTTATTATGCTAAGCATTTCTGGTCTTTACTCATTGGTCATACTATCTATTGGAACCATAAACCTGGTCTTTCTTGGATTGAAGTACTTGCAGAATACATTGATGGTTTTGATCTTAATATGAGTTCCTTTTGGTTTGTTCAATTTAGTGAATTCTTGTGGTTTTTGTTGATCAAAAGGTACGAGGAGGTGTTTTAGAGTAAAATAATTAACCTTGTTGAGTTTAATGGTAAACTCACTTTCTTACATATTATACTGTAGGTTTCAATGATGCTCGAGATTCCAAAAAAAAGATTCACGATTCTCATGCAAGAAGGAGATTTTTTGATTTACAAAGATGATATAAAGTCAGATCATTTGTTTCATGCTTATAAAGAAGGCTCTAAACCCATTTTTGTAGAAAAAGGAGATATCCAAGGAATACAATGAGAAAGTAAAAGTGAACCCAAAGTTTTCTGATGCTCCAAAAATGTGACACAATTGTTGCTCCATAGATTGAGACCCCATTGGGGAGATTCTAAATTTACAAGGTAGAGGGTAGCAATTATATTGTTGGGAAATGAGATATTTAAGTGTTATATCTATGTTTTATAGTAAAAATATATGGTTCTCATAGTTTTGTATTGGGAAGTTTACTTTTCATAGACTGTTAGAGGTTATTAATATTTTTACTAAAATGTTGATGTATTGATTTTATGACTTCTTCCAATTAAGGGGATGATTTCAAATTGGATAGACATTTTGATATGTACACTTTTGGTAAACTATTTCTAATACAAAAAAATATCAAAGTCATTGAAATTTTTTTGGACTTGCATAGGAGGAACCCTTAAGCCTCATCTTCATCACGAGAAGAATGGGAAAAATTATTCTCTATTACATGGTTTATGTCACTAGTATGCATGTTGATCTCATCAAGATTCCTAGGAAAGACAGAAGGCCCAGGATCAAAGGAACCCATAAATTGATGGCTTCTCCTAACCAAAATAATATAAGGACTCAAAGTAATAAAAATCATGCAGAAGGGAAATGAAAGAAAATGTAGAGATATAATTCAATTTTGAAGTTTGAAAGAGATATGCAATGCCAATCTTTTTATGAAAATCACCTCTAACAAAAAAATTTAGAGATTTAATATAAAGAGTGAAAACTAGATTTAGATCTAAAAATGAGAAATATGCAATGGATACAATGTATATGTAAATTCTAAATCATATTTTTAATGTAATGAAACTATACATCTAGATGCATACAATATGGTGAAAATAAGACGTAATTTAATGCATACTAGGAGATCATGCGAAGAGGATCTAACTACCAAGTCAAAAGTATGTAACAAATATCGGGTTAACCAAAAAAGGTAAGGTTATTATTGGATAGGAATTATGGAAAGAAGAGGGAGAAGGAAATACAAATAGAAATAGGTACATAAGTCACATCCTCTTTCTACAACTATAAATTTGGAAGGAATATGCCTTCAATAGGCTCAAGAGGAGACTCAAACAATAATTGGGGAAATGATCCTTTTCTGAAATCAGAGTGATTGGAGAAATGGAAATGGTTAAATGAAATCAATTAAAGAGTTTTATATGCTAATTAGGTGAAGGAATAGAAAATGACAAATAATAGGCCAAAAAAGACCTTGAATGAGTGGAAAGTTGCAGATCTGGAAAGTAGGGCAGAGGATTAAACTATGGGTCAATTTTAATTATAAAATGGCAAGGAAAGGTGTCCTTTACCTAGAAAATTTTGGTACAATTTTTTGAAGAATTCTGATTGGTTCCGATCTTCCCAATCTTGATTTGGTAGCTTTTTAACCTATTCTAGAACAAATAAAAATGGGGAAATTTTTTTTAGAAAGGGTTTTTCCTCATTCAAACCCCTTCATAGGAATAAACCTTTAATTATGAGAGAAATTTCATAAAGGAAAGTATGTAAAAAGGAAAATTTCATATTTACCTTGTATAAACCCTCATGAACGGATACAAAAATTTATTAGATCAATGAAGATGATTGAATGTGATTAGAATAAAAATATTTGACCTTTTATTGAGATTTATAATCAAGTATTCCTTCACAAATGCATAGATCTATGATTTTCACTCCTAGATCTTGAATGTTGATATGCTTTAAAACACTTGCAAAGAAGGAGAGAAAAGGCGATGGATGATGAATCTTCTTTCTTAATTGAGAATTCCTATAATTGGACATCATGGGAGAGAAACATGCTTAAATTGGGGAATTTTTTCTTTAATTTTAATGATCTTAAAGAAATGGAAGCTTGGAGATCGTTAATTGGGATGCTTTCCTTCAAATCTTGAATCCAATTTCTCTTTCTTTTTTGAAAACTTGATAGCTTGGTTCTTAGTTTGCATATGGTTTTGGATATCAAAATGAGGAGAGGATAGGTCATTTTATACTTCTCCCTCAATTTAGGATTTAAAATTGATCTAGGAGGACCATAACTAATAAATCTTGCTAAAACCTGAACATCAGGCTTTGGGCAAATTTTGGGTCTAGAATGCCTTGGACATGGCGCAAATGGTGACCTGTAACTTGTGAAATGAACTTATAATTATTGGGGATGATGGGAAAGAAGAAAAAGAGGAGAGGGAAAAATATAGGTTTCTAGGATCAAGTGTAACGAGCATTCAGACCTCGAAATCATTAAAATAGGGGCTAATAGGTCATAGTAAGTGTCCCAATATGAGTGCCAACTTTTTAGGACTATATAGGATGAAAAGTAATTTTGAAACACATACACACATACATATACACATACATATATATATATATATATATAGATATATACATGTATGTATATATGTGACACACACACACACACACACACATATATATAAGAGTATGTGTGTGTGTGTGGATATATATGCATACGATAATACAAATACATATGCTTTCCTAGCCACAAAAAATGTTGGCTTGACTTACATAAGATATTACATCATAGTTTAATACACTAGCATCATACCTAAATAATAGGTCATACATAAGAAAACTTCCCAACATGTTACCGTAGGATCCAAAGATAGGTCATACATAATATAAGAACGTCACATATTTTAAACATCAAAAGACAAACATATTATGGGCTGATGGAAATGCCACAACCAAGACCATGTCTTGATCAACAAAAAATTTGAACCCACCAAAGGATAAAACTAGATAGAACCTATCCAGAAATAGAAGATAACTGTTATACCAAAAAGAAAATGGTATACTACATGAATGTCTAGGTAGTAGGGATACCCGAATGAACTCCTAAACACATCAACCAATTATATCCAACCAAACATTCATACTAATCCATTTACTAAATATCATAGATGTACCAAAAATATATATTTTAATAGCTTAAATAAAGACATCCATCATGATAATCCATTACCAAAAATAAACTTGAATAGAATGAATCTGATTTGCACAATATCGAAGAATAACCAACCGGTCTAGACATGTAATGGACAACCAATTGATACAGACAGATAACTGTCACAAGTGCTTTGACATCAAAAAAAATAATGCCAACATCTCCTCAATACTTGTTATGCCTTGCATCCCCATCCCTACATTTTGTGTGCAAAATGTTGGGTCCCACCTTTTTTTGTGTTTTCTACTTTTGGCTTTTACCTTGTCTTTTTCCTTTTGTTTCTTTGTTTTTCCTTCCCTAGGTTTTCTTTCCCATGGTGTTGGTTTCACTTCTTTGTTTTTTTCCCTTTTGTCTCCAGGACCCGGTCCCAGAGTTGGTCATTCTTTGTCTAGGAGCCGAATTCTGGACTTCGGGATTCTTTACCACGATGTCTTGTTTTCGTAAAAAGGTATGGTCGCACGAAATCCTTGGGCCCGAAGTCTAGAGGTCAACCTATTTCAGAGTTTGTGGAAGGAGAGGTAACTTGCTTTTTTACCTTGGGTATAAATAGAAAACAACTATCATTTTCACAATTACCACGATTAAAACACTTAAGCAATTTGAGCAAATTTCAGAGCGATATCACAATGATTTTAGCGAGAATCTAGTGCAAGTTACTCCAAGCTATTCTGAACAATTGCAAGTGGTTGTTAGTGTTGGAGTGGTGATCCTTTGGAGGCACAAGTTGTTGCAGAATATTTGGACTTCCCTTTTGGCACCTTTCCTTCCTTCCTTTCTCCAGTTTTCAGGTTGGTTTCCCTCTTTTACTCCTTGTTTCCTGGCTTTTCGTTGTTGTTTGGTTCATGTTTTCGCCTTGTGTTTTCATTTTGTTTTTGCATTTCTTTGTCTAGTTCACCGCCTGTTGGTGGGTCGGCTCTGCTAGAGGGTTGTCTGCCCTCTGTGAGGTGTAGGGTAATGTAAATGTTGTATATGCTTGTACATTTTTAGATTTTGTTTAGGTAGTTGCTCTGCATTTTGTGTATATGTGTATTTAGTGTATATTGATGTATATCCTTCCAATTTTGCATGTATATACCTTTCAGCCCTGATGTATATATGATGTATATCTTGTGTATATTCATCCAGTCTTTTGTCAAGCTCATCCTATCCTATTTGTTTCCCATTTTAAGTCTGCGAGCTCATTCCAGACAAAATACCACCTGGTTGAAATTCAGCTCTCGGCTGGTTTCAACCAGGTGGTTTTCTCTCTCCTCCATAAACCAACCTATGCTTCATTTACATCCCACAAATGAAATTAAAATTGTCTAGGTGGTTTTGAATTTACGTGCATTCAAACAGTTGGCATCACTGTCAGCTATAACTTTCATTTATTGCATAGCCACGTGACGCCCATGTGGGCCTGATAGTTCACTTTTTGCGCACACCTTCCAATGGTTAGTTTTCTGGACCCCGGGTATTTTATCTTTACTAGCCCGCACCTTACTTTTCTAAGTATGCTGAAACCCTCGGACCCAAGATATTGATTATTTCCCTTAAGTTTGCATTATATATATCTTTTTTGGGATTTTGAACCTAAACTAACTTTTCAGGAAAGCAAATGTCATGGTGGTAAGATCTCTGGACCCTAGAGTATGATTTATCTATAAATTCTGATGGTCATCTTACCTTGCAGGTTTTTAAAGAAATATACTATCATCATGTCTAAGGCTTTCACATCTTCACCACCCAGGAGTCCAAAACTTCCTTCTACGATAGTCACCAGGGCAGCCATCAGGTCCAAAATGGAGAGGGCCTTGGAAAAATTACCTCTCAGCATGAAGCATGTGAAGGATAGTGTTATCATGGGATCAAAGATTAATTCCAAAGTTTAATTGATCACTAACACTAGCGTCAGAATGTGGGCCGAGATGCAGGCCCTGGTGAAAATAATGTACATTCATCGACAGTCCAGGGATCCACTAGTGATCTGCGTCGGGGATTCCAGGATTCTCAAGGCTGCCTATTTTCCATGCTCGGTGCAGGCCCTGAAGTTAATTCTCACACTTGTAGCACACTACAAATCTTTCATCTGGGCTGTCATGCTCGTAGCCCCGGAGCTGACTAGATACCCCACCTCTATGGTGTCTCTTGACACTGCAACTTTTTGGATAGGGTTGGGGATCCCTCAGTTTGACAACCCAGCTGTCGTCACCAGATCTGATGCCTTAGTGCAGTTTAAGTAGTTGGAGGATGCAGCCTGGATATACATGAATACTCATTGGCTCAAGACTCCAAAGAGAGACCCCAAGAGAATGAAACTAGAGATCCCCCGGTCTGAATTTAAAGAAAGCATTCAGATGGGGATGATAGCACTTTCCTAGGTCTTCGGGCAACCACATGCCTGGGAATTCACAAGGTGGATATATTACTTCTTGCTCAGCATTTCCACCAGTGGGGAGTACTTTGATTGGGCCACCATTATTTCAAACCACGTGGATTCCCAATTCCTCCAAGTGGTCCAAAAGAGGAAGTTTTATATGACTTCTTATGTTCTCTGGGCCCTAGCACAACAATGACCCTACACCAATGGGTTACTCACATTAGGAGTACTTGGGATCGGCCTAGGTCAGAAGGCTCCTTGGGATTATTTCCCGCAAATCCAATGGAAGGCTAGTTTCCCCAATTTCTGTCGGGTTAATGGTGCCTTCATTTACTACAATCTGCTCACACCTACCCGGGATGCAGGATATCACATTTCTACGAAGGTGATGGATCTGGTAAGAAGTTATGGTGATTATTACATACAATTCCAGTAGCACACATACATAAGGGTGATCGGCTTCTCCAGGAAATGCTACTTGTTGCCCAAACATTGTGGGAACAAGATAATTCTCTTAGAGTACTATAGGCAGATGATGGAATTACATGCCTTATACGCCTTAAAGAAGGTAACAAATATTCCATTCTCAATCACTTGTGGGAATTACTCGTGCAGTCTGGTCGCAGCCAAGGAGGCAGACAATGAGCTCAAGAGCTTGAACCTAACAGAATTCTACCTAGCACAGAAGAACTTTGATCTGCATGGAAAAATTGCATTGGCACTTCCCCGGGCATCAAAGCCGCACCAATACCACATGGAGGACTTCTGGGAAGATTTCCAGGATGATGTTGAAGTCTGGAGCTGGCATTATGTCTGACTGACCGTAGGAATGATGGAAAGGTTGAAGCTCCAAAAATTTTTGGATGACTTCTTAGACGCCGGCTATATAATAGACCCCTAGTACAAAATAAAGGGGATTGATAAGTCGGCCCTACCACTAGTGAACTAGAATGCCTAGGAGGGGCCCACCATAGAGGAATTTACTCACAATGTGGTCGAGTGCAGCCACAAGTATTTCAAAAGAATATGCCCCAGGAGTACCCGGAGGGCTCCCCAACTGATACCAAGGCTGACCCCCGGGGCTGGAACTTCTTTGCAAAGAGAAGATAGGGGAAAAGGAATAATGGAGACTCCAACTATATAGGAGGTCCCCATAAAATAGCAACTAAATAAATCAATAGCGGCCTCCCAGCAGATGAGGGAGAATTTAATCACACAGTTGGCTACCCTGGTGCTCATGACTGGACCCATCTGTCCTCCTTCTTCCCTGTCACTAGCAGCACTGATGGTCAAGGCAACCAGAGTGGATCTAGGAGAGGAGCAGGTCCTAAGGGATGCAGGGCCACCTCTGGTCACCAGGTGGAAGAAGAGACTTAATCTGAAACCAAAGGCAGAGTCAGAGCTAGGGATGCCTCAGATCCCACAAGTTGAAATCCTTTCTTCTGACTCCCTAGAGCCAGAGAGGGAACCAGAGCCCACTAATGTCCTTGAAAATCCTCCCCCTTAGGATGAATTTTATGATGTGTTTAGAACCGACAAGTTCAAGAATTTGCAGGGGACATTGAGCAGATAGAGGCTGAAGTCCCATAGTAGGAGGAAGCTCCAGAATAGGAACTTGTGCAGGAGTAGGAGGAACAGATGGAAGAAGAAAGGGAGGTGGAACAAGAAATTGCCTCCAAAGTTTTAGAGATACATGACATGGGAGTATCAAGGCAACAACAGGAACAAAGTGAGCAAATGGCATCAACTAGGGAAACCAGACCTTCGAGAACAACCATGACCCCAACTGTCGTGCTCCAAATGTCACTCCCAAAGGTAACCTTTGCGGAGGTAATCACTACAGCCCAAACATTAAAACTTGGCCCATTTCCTCCCCCACTACCTAAAGATGTGCCAATTGAAGAAGATATCCCAGCAACAGAGGCTGAGGAAGAACAACAATAGGAAGAAGAAGAAAACCCCAGGGTGACCAATGAGGACCCAGATATTACTGAAGATATAGATGGTGGGGAAAAAGATACAGGTACCACCAAAGAAAATATTGTTGGTGAGATAGGTGATATAGGAAAGGAGCCAGGAGAGGCTCATAATATTGAAGGGGCACCACAAGATGTTGTGGAGAAGTCACAGGAACACATTTTGGCTACCAAGCCACCCCTACCGCCACCATGGTTGATAGAAACCTGAAAGAGGAAGGCCCCCCTATCAACACCCAGAGCCCATCTTTCCTTGGTAGAGATGATGGCTTGGGCCCAGAACCTGCCAAAGGCCAAGAAAGCCTAGATGGTTCACACTCTTTGAACCGGGCCGGGTGGAGAAATAGTTGCATTGATAGAAACACCTTCCCCAGACTTAGACGAAGCAATGGCCAAGGCTATAGATTATAACATCATGAATATATCACTGGGGAAGAGAGAGAAATAGGGTGAAGTAGACATGTTGAAAGAGGCAACCAAGGTAGTAGAGGCTCATTATGAAAAGGAGGCTCAAAAGCTCAAGGAAAAAAAGGAGAAAAATGCAAACCTCATGGGGTTGCTAACTAAGCTTGCCCGACCTATCAATGTTATTCCTTTGGAGGCCTCTACATCTGATGCACCACTACTGTATAGCAATATAGACTCACTACGGATGATGAAAAAGAAGGCCCAAGCGGTTGATGAGTGGGTCGCTTTACAGTTGGGAAATGTCTAGCATTTCCTAGTGTCCACCCTCCCGGACCTATATGTGGCCCACCATGTCTTGCATTAGGCTGAAACCAACATTAGTATATGGGAGGCAGACATCAAGAATTATGAGGTGTGGAAAGTTGAGTTTGAAGAACTCATCATCCTTAGAGAAGAAGTTGTCTCTGAGTCCAGAATTTTGGGGGAAGAGTCATTTGATTTTGTGAGAACCTAGCACTCCAGACTTGATCTCACATTGGGAATAATCAAGCAACTGGTGGGGACTCTGCGGGATAAAGTCAATGCAGTATAATATTCTTTTAATTTATACAAGTCTTTTGTTATGAAGGTCTCTAGAGCTGATCCATTTAGCACTGACACATGCACGCTAGAGGATTATGTTTTGGGGAAGTTTGATGAGTTAATGGAGTCAAGGTATCAATCCCCAGAGGGAATAGATGGAGCTCAAATGATGAGAATAACTCACATGATACTCAGTGGTCATGATGCGGCAAAGATGGCAGATGAATTTAAGGGAAATGTTCCAGATCTAGGGGAATAGATTGAGGTGGCTAAGTACCGGCAGGCCAGCCTTAAAGATATTGATGAAGATAGAATCTCCTATCTCCTCCAGACCTTCAATGACAATAAGAAACAATAAATTTTCTCTGGGGGCCGGAGAAAACCTAAGTGTTTTTGTATTCTTTATTCTTTTGGAATGTAAGTTCTTGGATCCCAGAGTCCCGGATCCTATATTTTGTATTCTTTCAGTGATCCGTGTCCCGGTCCCCAAGACCGATCGGTCACCTTCAAAGCAGTTAATAAAGGTTTTCAGAGGGTAGATAACTACACCAAGGCATGTCGGATCAGCAAGAATTTTTTTGACAGATGGTCTTCCTGAGGTGCCACTTCAGAAGTACACCTGGTGCATTGGAGACAAGGCGCTGCTTTTCCCATTTATGAGGCATGTAGCCTCGATCCTAGGGGGATCAAATTTATTCCTTCTCCTTCTCAGCTCTCTTCTCAAGGATGATTCTTTGACTCCACTTCTCTTGTCTTTTTCTTCTGACATGCCAGGCCTATTCTGTCTCTAGGTCTTTTGTAGAGTGGTGCACGTAGTACCAGCCACCGGATAATATATTTTAATCTACACTATAACATAAGTTAGGGTTAGGGTTAGATTTATGTATATAAATAGTAAGTTTGGTCCCATTCCAAGGGTTTGAAAAATTGATGGTTTTGTAGTCCATAGTAATAGAAAAGTAGTATTTCATTTCTCAGTTGCAGAGCTCAATGCTCCTTAGTCTTTAAGATTTTATTAGTTAGATGCTCCCTTGGAGCCACCATTGTACCATGCACCAGTGCTTGCTGAAAGAAATGTTAATGAAGAAGGGAGAGTTCTTGCAATGATGTTGTTGGCATTCTGTCTTCTAGATTGACGGTATTTTATGTTTTGTGTTCTTTATGTTCTTTGCTCTAACACTAAAAGTAGATTAACGACTTTCTTTCCCTTGCTACTGATGAAATATGAACTGATGGTTGTATGTTTCTTTGGTATTTAGTATAGTGTGTTAGAGTATTGTTGATGTTTTGAATGTTCAGCATAACTATAGGTAGATAAAATATTTCTAACTCTGTAGGATCTTTTTCAGTTTATTTGTTAAGTGTAAGAATTGTTGGAGAAACCTCACCTTCCTGAATCCCCAGAGAGAATGAGTTGAAGATAACCAGCTATCCCCCTCAAAAATAGTCACATCTCCCAATTGAGCCCCACACCATCAAGACTTGACTCTCAGGTGCTTGGAGGCTTAGGGAATCTCATTTCCCTAGACAACCTTTACAGGCAAAGTTGGCCAGTACCCAGTGACAACTTACATCTACTGGCAGACCCGGTCACAGAAGTCTTGTCAATAAAAACTGGCACTAGAGGGAGGGCATGAGCTTTTCCCCTTCTTGAGATTCTAATTTTACACCTCCCGAGGGTTCCCCAAGCCATAGTTTTAGGATTCAAGCCTTCAGTGGGATTGGATCTTTCTCCCTAGTGAAATTTGAGAGGATCCTTAGATCAGCCCCTAACCCCAGAAGGTTTGTCAAACTGAAGCCTACTACTTAGAAGAAACAGAAATCAAAAGCCACACAAGCCACTATTGTCTGGGGGTCTAGTGTACCTCAGAATATCCAAACTTCTCAGACAATCCTGAGAACCAATGTTCAACTTGCTCAAAATTCAACTCCCCAAATGGCTGCATATTTTGGAAATACAGGGTCCCCTATGGGAACTTTTTCGGGCACAACCAATGACTTACCCTCACACCCGGAGAAGATCTGCCCATGATATGAGCACCTAGGCTCATAGACCACAGAAGAACACTTGTAGGCATACAAAGATGCCATGAACCGACACTGGATCCAACATGAAGATGTTGTGACCCAAATGTTTCCCCTATCCATGGGACAGGGTGAACTGAACTGCAACCTTAACCTTCCCGCCAACTCCATCAACAATTGGCAGGACATGGAGGACACCTTCTTGGCTGCCTTCCACGTGCACATGGAACCCAATGGACCCCTTGCAACATTCAATCATCGGTTCCAACGTGCCTTGAAGTGGTGCATGGGCCCTTTCATTCCATCCCTGGAAGTAACCATACAGACTTATCTCAATGCGATGGACCCCTTCATTGCCACTCTCCTTTGGAGAACAACTGCCATGGGCTACCGGGACACTTTGGAAAAAGTTTACAACCTAGCCTTAGAACTATCCCGTGGCCTCAAAAAATCCCCAGGCAGGATTGGGAAAAGCACACCTTTTAACATGATCCCCGATGGAACTGCATACGCCAGGGGATATAACCCCATTCTGGCAATGGGTGCCCCCACGATGGCAATGAATCCCCCACTACCGCCAATAGACCAGCAGGCCTAGTACATTTATCCATCACAGACTCAGGAAATAACAGGTCTAGAAGTATTCCCTTGGAATCAGCCGCAGCAGGCACAACAACCTTAGATACAACCACCCAGAGTGCCCTTCTTTCAGTCATCTATGGCTGGAGGATTGTCGCCCTTGACTCTGGTCAATACTACTGCCTTCCCAAGGAACCAACAATAGAAAACGTCACATTGTGACACAAACACTTAGCTGACCATCAAGGTTGAATCCCTTGACTGAATGTTGTCCACCCTAATTGTGGACATGGGTCAACTGAAGGCAGTGTCCTATGCACCCTAGGGTTCCAATTTCCAAAGAGGGAATATTTTCTCCAGCCAACAAAACAACAATTCTGGGGGAAGAAACTTCAACAATGGGCCCCAGCCCAACCAACAGTAATGGAAAAATAATGTGAACACTGGAGGTCCACCTCCAAACCAAAATGCCAATAAAAGTGGTGCTGGACCATCACATTTCACACCAGTCACAAACTTCCAGCCCATGACCAATTGGTGTAGATTGCATGACACAGGCTCCCACAATGAGGTAAATTGTGCCACGCTAGAGAAGGTCATCATGATCTCCTAGCTGGACAAACAATAATCGCATGATGCTACTCCCATAGAGCCTCCTATGCAAGAGCCAACTCATGGTACATTCACCTGTGAGACCATCTTCTTCGGATCTGCTAGAGAAGACAAAGAAGAATCCAAACTACAGGGATTCTTTGATGAATCGATTCTGGCCTTTGAGGCCAATGCCTTCACCAACCCATCGACTCCTTACAACACTTAGAGCTAGGCTATTAAAGGACTAGTTTACACACTGAAACCTCCTGCCAAGGAAACTCCTCCCTGGGACAATACAACTGAGTGGCCTATCCCTCTAAGAGGTTCTAGCTCTAACCAACTGAAAGAACCGGCTGAGGGAAGCCATCAATTACCAAGAGGAAGATTTAACATTACAAAGGTGTTAGAACAAACCACCACCTCCATGACCTTGATGGAGGATTTTCTAAACTATCCTAAGCAGAAGAAGTCTCTTCTTAAGCTCTTGGGAAACCTAGAAGTTGTCAGTCGTCCGCCCAAGACCGTCTCTTTTGAGGATGCCAACATGGCTATCTTCTAGGTAAATAACAAAGATCCTCCATTCCTACTAGGCCTAAACATACAAGGAAAAAACATACATAACTGTCTAGTAGACTCTGAGGCTTCGAGCAACATCAAGCCCCTATCCATATGCCAGAAGCTTGGATTTTGACCCACCCCATCTAATGGTGCAGTGATCCAATTGCATAAAATTGCTGTGAAAATGGTGGGAGAACTAAAAAATGTCTGGATATAGCTCATTCAGGACCCTAGAATAGCCAGCATAAATGATATCCAAGTGGTGGACATCCCAGAGACTTATGAGATATTATTAAGTCAGAATTGGTCTAAGTCCTTGAACAGATACTTTTCGACCAACTTCTCCCACTTATGGCTCCCCTAGGAAGGAGAATAAAACAAAATCTAGGTCGAGAGTGAACCTTGGATGAAATAGGCCCTTACCAAAGTTGGGAGGGTTAACGAGGTCCTCTTCTCTGAGACTTCCCCCAGGGTCTACCAACCCTTTGAAATCTTAACATTCGATTTCACCTCGGGAGAGGATCCCATAGTCTTGCAGAGAATCCAGGACCTGGATGAAAAGTTGAGGGTTGAGGTTAACTCTCAAGGTGCCAACACAACCCCCACTACACTCTTATCTAGCACTTGGTGCCGGGTACACTATCAGAAGCATTCAAAGTTAGAGTGTGAGCCTTTCCTTTTCGTTTCTACCCGACACATTGATTCCTTCCGGAGCAAAGAACATACAACTGATTCCCTAGAACCTGGTATTCTTACTGGAAAAACTTTAGTGCCATTTCCCCAGGGATCTCAACTTCAAGCCCCTTCAGAGGAAAACCTCACCCACGCACAATCAGTGCAGGAGGAAGCTCCTCCCAAGTCCCCCAAAAGAAATCCAAATATTGCTCCATCTCCTCAGCTCCAGACTACAAGCGATGACTTGTGGACCCTTAATTTTGATGGGTCCTGGTCCAAACAAGGCTATGCGGCCAAAGTAGAACTAATAAACCCATGAGGGAAATCCTTCCTCGCATCCTATAGGCTACAGTTCAACTACACAAACAATGTTATGGAGTATAAGGCTTTGGTCCTTGGGCTCCTATTTGCATTAAGGAAAGGAGTCACCCACCTTTGGGCTCTGGGTGATTCTGAGTTGATTGTCAAATAGGTCTAGAGTCAGTACACATGTCATGATAAAAGGCTGGCTGCATACCGCAATCAGGCATGGAGCCTTATTGAAGATTTTGACGCCTTTGGCATTGATCTTATTCCCTGGCGACAGAATTATGTCCCGAATGCCCTAGTTGTTTCTTCCAGCACACTTGAGCCTATGGCTAGCTCACAACTCCAGAGATTTTTGGTTGAAATGATCCCCACCCCGTCCATTCCAAATAATGTCACCCACTTCCAAGTTTTTGAGGATGATCAATATATCCTAGCCTTCATGGCCAATGTTGGTGTCTTCAAGGACCAGATAGTGGAGGAATGAGACCATGATGATACTGGGCAGGGTGATGAAGATGATGGGATCATGGAACTACCTACCAACACCATCCCTAAGGGGATGGTTGCGCTTGAACATATTTTTTACTCAAACCCTCGGGGCTAGGAAAATATGTCATCCTCCCCTTAGGGAGGAAAATTCAAGAAAGTAAACATCGACCAGCCTGGTGAAGAAAAGATGATACACATTGGCACCTCCTGCTCCCCTAAGGAGAAGGAGAAGATTCTTGTGGTTCTTCAAGAATACATAGATGTGATCACATGGGGATATGAGGATTTAAAAACATACGACACATTCATTATGACTCATACCATCCCCCCTGAAACCTGATGCTAAGCCTTTTTGGCAAAAGCAACGACCAGTCAACCCGCTGATCGAGCCTCTGATTTGTTAATAGGTGGAGAAACTACTGTCAGCCCAGATAATTTTTCCAATCTGGCATACTATGTGGGTTGCCAATTTGGTCCCTATTAGAAAAAAGAGTGGTGAAATTAACCTTTGCATAGATTTCTGAAATCTGAATAAAGCCTCCAAGAAGGATAATCACCCTCTCCCCTCATTGGATGAGGTTTTGCAGATAGTTAATGGATCCTAGATGATGTCCTTCTTGGATGGGTACTCCGGATACAACCAATTCATGGTTAAGTATGAAGATAGAGAGAAAATGATGTTCACCACCAAGTGGGGGACGTTTGCATATCAAAGAATGCCCTTTGGCTTGATTAATGTAGGAGCCACATTCCAAAAGGCCATGGACATTGCATTTGAAGGCCTTGTGAATTGGTACATAAGCATCTACATGGATGATTTGACCATCTTTTCCTAGGACAGGCGTGACCATTCTGCCCACCTCACCTAGATCTGTGAGAGGTTTTGCCAGTATGGAATATCCCTTAACCCCAAGAAGTGCATATTTGGGGTCACTAAAGGGAGAGTTCTTGCAATGATGTTGTTGGCATTCTGTCTTCTGGATTGACGATATTTTATGCTTTGTGTTCTTTTTTTCCTTTTCTCTAACACTAAAATTAGATTAATGACCTTCTTTCCCTTGCTACTGATGAAATATGAACTGATGGTTGTATGTTTCTTCGGTATTTAGTATAGTGTGTTAGAGTATTGTTGATTTTTTGAATCTTCAACATAGCTATAGGTAGATGAAATATTTCTAACTCTACAGGATATTTTTTAGTTTATTTGTTAAGTGTAAGAATTCTTGGAGAAACCTCACCTTCCTAAATCCCTAGAGAGAATGATTTGAAGATAACCAGCTATCCCCCTCAAAAATAGTCACATCTCCCAACCGAGCCCTGCACTGTTGAGACCTGACTCCCAGGTGCTTGGAGGCCCAGGGAATCTCATTTCCCTGGACAACCTTTATAGGCAAAATTGGCCAGTATCCCGATACCCGGTGACAACTTACATCTGCTAGCGGACCCAGTCACAAAAATCCCATCAACAATACTCTCAACAATCCTAATTCCCTAGAGGCTTGGTGTTCTCTTTTCTCTCTTGTGTCTTGGTAAATTCCTTTTGATGTTGTCTTATACTCTACCAATATTATGAGCTTGAGTTCATACTCCCACTAAAGTGGGATTTAAATATAGTGTTGTATATTATATCCTCATACATTTAAATACTCATCTAACCCTTGCTTTGGTTCTCCTAATTCCATGTTCTCTGATTTGATAAATCTTACTCATCCTAGGGTATATTGTTACTAGTATAATGTCTCTTTTCCCCGACCTCTCTTCCAACTCTCCAATTTTTAATATCTTAAGAGGTCAAATTTTGGTGAGTGGGAAAATATTATCCATGTTGGCCTACTTTACATTTTTTACATGTTTCCCTTAGGATAAATATAAAAGGATGTCTCTCCCTCTTTATTTTAAGATCCACACATCACAAGTCCTTTCTCTCTCTCTCTCTCTCTCTCTCTCTCTCTCTCTCACATCACACATTGATAAATTGTTTCTTTCATTTCTAAGGAAAAAAAGAGACTCAAGCATTGAAAATGGAATCTATGATAAGTTCATATATTTCCTCCATGAATACATACATGAGCTCCCTTCTTATCATGATATATCTTTCATGAAGGCTTAAAGACAAAGGGAATTCATTGGAGAATATATATAATTTTAACTCAACATTATTTACTTTAGATTCAAGTTTTATTGAAAATATTATTGTTGCAAGGAATGTTGAATACTCCTAGGGATTGACTAAGGAAATCCCTTGTAGATCATAAAACACAAATTTTCTCTCTCTTGTGTGTAAGTTTACAAATCTAGCGGTGAAGTATTATGAATCTAGAGAAGGTGGTCTAAGAAAAGAAAAATTAAATGCTCAAAAAGTGGTTGGAATGCTTTTTCTTGTTAGAAAATTAATGTGACACTTTTTCAAAGATTCTTTAGAAGAAGCATCATAACAACATTTAGGTTTCAGAAACTCATGTTCTGAGTGATGAGTGGGAGAAGCTTGAGCATGAAGCATATTTTGAAGGTTAGGATTTCCTGTGCTCATAGGAACGCCTCCGAAGTGGTAGAAGAAGGGGAAGATGAGATGATGTGGATTTAGATAGAGTGAAGGTGGAGCATGGAGTGAAAATTTTATTTTTGTGGTTGTGGTTTGTTTTGGGGCTACTTGTCTTGGAATTTTAGATTTGGAGACCCTTGTTTTGGTCTCAAAATTTGCAAGTCTCTTCCTGCGTGAATGTGTTGGCCCTATATGGTGGAGTGGGTTTTTGGGTGCATGTCTGGTGCCCCCGATTTGCAGCAGGAGGGTGGTATAGTTTTCGCTAATGCATGCATCATTTTTGGGCATTGTGTGTATGGAAAGGTGATGCTAGGGGTCTAGCTATGATTGCTTCCCCCTATTTTGATACTGCATGGAATGATGAATTTAGGTTCATTGATGGAGATGCTCTAGATTATGATCAGGATTTGTATTTCAGCTCCCCTAATTCTAGCCTTGTGTTAGTTTTGGGTTTTATTCTCTGGGCCAAGCCAATCCCCTATTTTTTGGGTTGGGCTTTTGGCAGGGCTATTTTTGTTCTCTTGAATGTGCCCCTCTTCCTTGGTGTTGTTGATTGGAGTTATTTGAAGTTTTATAGTGAGAAATGGGGCAATCTTTTGAAGTTTTTTGGTTGGATCCTCATGTGCTTATATCTTGAGGGTTAAGAGTTTCTACATTTTTATGCATGAGGATTCCTTTTGGGGGATTGATGCAAAGTTCTAGGTGCTTTATTACAAGCCATGATGCATCACTAATTCTTCTATTGTGGGTTTTTATGCCAAGATAGCCTTGGATAAAGAGTGCTTTTTTTTTATCCTCTTTTTTATACATGTCTCTTAGGGATCTATTTGGTTTTTGTGGTGGAGAGGATCTCTTTCCTTTCTTTAGGTGCTTGTTTTTTGTGCTTGTAGCCAGTTGGATACTGAAAAATTTTCAAGGGCCCATCTTAGCCTTTGGCTATTATGTTTGAAGTAGACACTTAGGTTTTGGTGGATTCTAGTTCTTTTCTCTTCTTGTGATTTAGTGCGCTCTTAAGGGAATTCTTTGGCATCTTCCTTTTGAGACTTCTATAGAGGTAAGGTATCATATCATTTTTATGAGGTGCCTTCCTAAGGCTTGGTGGGTGGGGTGGGGGGTTGGCTCTTCTATTTGTTGTCTTCCTTACTCTCATGTACTACTATTGAGGTGACTCTGTCATCTATGGAGGTGGTGATGTGTAGTCTGAGTGAGGCTAGTTGTGGCATGGACGGTTTTTCTCTTTTTTTCTTGTTGTGAGGAAGTGGGGAGGAGGAATCAGAAGTAGTTTCTGAAAATGATTACTATTTCTTCAAACTTTCCTATAGAGGTGGGATCCCCTTCTATTGAGATGGAGGGGATTTTTTTGGGGGATAAGATTTTGTTTCTCTACGAAATATTTATTTCTCTAAAATGGATTGTGTTGGGTTCCATGCACATTCCTAGTATTCTAGTTGGTTCTTCATTTGATTTATTCTTCAAAATTCTAGTGAAGTTTTAGGGGGGCTTTATCTTTACTGACATGGTTTTGGGAGCCATCTTAAAATCCAAGATGGTTGTGGGAGCCAAGATAAAACCCACGGTGGATTGGGGTGCTTTCTTACCTCATCATTTTAGCCAGTTCATTGAGGTTCAATATTCTATGGTAGTTTATAAAGATAGTTTTGGGATCCATGTTAAAATCCATTGTTCTAGTTTGGGGAGCATTCAATTCCCCAAGGATTTCCCTATTTTGGAGATTTTATCTTTTGACGTAAGGATTTGGCTTTTGTTATAGTGGTTATTTAGGGAGTTTTATTGTTGCTTGATCTTTCTTTTTTGGTTATTGTTTGTTTGTTTTCTTTAGGTTGTTGTTTATCTATGATTTATATTTTGCAGTGTTTCTTCTTTAGGGGGTTCTAGATCCCCTTCAAAATCTAAATGTGCTAGGTTTTTGGGCCCCATCAAAACCTATTTTTCCTTAATAAAAAATATTTAGGTTTTAGATCCACAAACGATATCATTTTCAAAGATAATAGGATCGTGGAACCTAGAAAATTAACCCAATAATTTTACTCCCAAATTTTAGTGACATATTTCTCTCCAAATCTCCCTTTCAGATCTGTGGTTATTATTTATTTATCAGAGTTATTGTTGTTTGTTTATGTTTATTAATGTTAAATTTCATGTGTTTTACCTAGTATTTGTTGTATCAAATCAATTAATATCAATTGAAAAGTAAAAAGGGGGAGAACATCATTCCAAACTACTTTGCATCCATCTCTTCTCTAACTCAAATGGTTTGAATTTGGATCAAGTTGCGAGATTCCTTAATGAAATGGTTTATGGGAGTGGATTTGATCTCTAGTTTGCATGCTTATACCACCTATTCCATTTTTCCTTCATTTCTCTACAGTTAAAACATATTGAATGGTATTAAATCATCTAACTAAAGAATAATCATATTCTATGTATACTTAAATATTACTTGGGAAAATTTGAAATTATTAAAAAAATGATTAATATGAGAAAAGAAAAGAAAAGAACAAAAAATGGAAATTTTGTTCAACGCAAAACAAACGAGCAAGTGGGAAAGGATTCTCTCATCAAGTTCAATAACATAAGAGCCAACTAATTGATTAATAGAAAGCTATCTAAAAGCTAATATTTAGTTCTCTATAGATTTTAATATAACATAGTCAAATATTTTAATCAACATTTATTTTTCACATTCTCAAATTTACAAGAAAATGATTATTTTAATAAATAATAAAATGTATTGCTTTTACATATTTCTTTTTGTTCTTTTGATTTTTTTTTTTAAAATACATAATTTAATTTAAAATTTTAAATATTCAATTTAATTTAAAATATAAAATATAATACATGTGAAATCAAAAATATAAAATATATTATAATATCAAATTTAAAATTTAAGTTTTAATGTGGTAAATAATCATAATAATATAAATATAATATAATATAATTTAAAATTATACAAATTTTAATATAGAAAATAAAATAAAATTGAAAATATAGGATTAAAAATAAAATATTAGTTAATTGTGAAATATATAACTTCTATGTGAAATGTAATTTTTTTGATAAAAATATAAACTCATTTTATTAATTACTAAAAGAAGTATACATTGAACCCGATTTAGGAGAGCATATCGACATGAAAGAACAGGGAGAAGAAAACTTTTGGTTGTAGCTCTAGATGAAAACCAAAGACCTAAGACACTTTTACAATAGTATGGAAAATAGCCACATTCCAGTACAAATTCATATATTTTAACGAAATTGAATCCCAAGAGAGACACCCAAAAGTGAATTCCAGAATTACATTCCAGTACAAATTTTAAGAATCCCAAAATACCCCAGAGCGGTAACTTATATGTCACCACACCCAAAACCACTAAAATGCACCCAAGATTTTAACCCAAGATTATATCTCAGTACATAATATTAGTTTCCAACATAATTCTAGTAAGAAGAAGAAGAATCAACAACCCAAGTAGGAAAATGTTCTTCAATTTGTAGATTGTTAGTAGTATCCTATGAAGAAACTGCAACTCTTAGCAGTAGGATAGTTAGGATATCATCACCCGCAAAGGAATACACTTTAAAATGAATAGTGTAGTCCCAGATGACAAGGAAAGGGGCCATAGTGATTGTTCTTTTTATCTCCTCAAAACATTTATTCACTGGGACAGTCCACTCAATTTTGGCATCTTTCTTCAACATGTCATTTAGGGGTTTTACTATCTCGGTGAAACCGCTGATAAAATTCCTTACAAAGTTAATCTTTCTGAAGAATGATTTTATCTCTTTGCGACTATGATGTGGGGTTAACTTTAGAATGGTTTGTAGCCACCCAGGGTCTATTACTATCCCTGCTTCTGAGATGACGTGTCCCATCAGCTTGCCTATTGTGATCCCAAACACACATTTCTTGGGGTTGAGGGAAATTTTGTACTTCTAAAATCTCTAGAGGACTCTTATAAGGTCATCTATATGGTCAAATATTTGTTTGGAGAATACTGTGTGGTCATCCATATAGATGATAATGCACTTTCTGACTTGCCCTTTAAAAGCTATGTCTATTGCTCTTTGGAAAGTGGCCCCAACATTGATTAGACTGAAAGACATTCATCAATAGGCGAATGTCCCCCATTTGGTTGTGAAATTCATTTTCAACCTACCCTCTTCTTTTGCCATCACCTGGTTGTAGCCTGAGTAGCCATCTAGGAATAACATAATTTGGGAACTGTTCACTACTTTTAGCACTTTGTCAAGAGATGGAAGTGGGTAGTTATCCTTCTGGGAGGCCTTATTTAGGTTCCATAAATCTATGCACAATTAGATCTTTCTAGTCTTCTTCCTCACTGGTACCAAGTTTGTGACCCACATGGAATGTCAAATGGGGAAGATGATTCTTGCATCTATATACTTTTGGACTTCCTTTTGTATTAGAGACTCCATGGTGGGGTTCACGGGTCTTTGACGTTGTCAAAAAGGCTTGGAGTCTAGATTCAATGGGATATTATGTACTATGACCAAGGTGTCATATGTTTTCAATTCTTCATAGCTCTAGGCTATGACATCTCTATACTTAGAGAGGAGTTGGAACATTCTCTCATTTTCTTCTTTGGTACCCACTTTCCTGATATGGACCTTTCATGGATCCTCTTCTATGCCGAGGTTGAATATTTCATATTATTTACCATCGGGTGGGATATCTGGTCGTCTTCTTGTAGAGGTCCCTTCACTGTCAAAGATCCTTTCTATTTCTACCATGCCTTTAGGTATGGATTTGGTCCTTAAATTTATGATGCCATGATCATCAGGTGCTTCCAAATCTGCTTCTTCCTCTACTTGTTCCTTACCTTCATCTATGATCTATTTTTTAAACACACTGAAACACATGATGAACTCAAGGATGTGTTGGTCATCTTGGAAGACTTAAAAGTTAGTAATATTGTCTAGGATAGTTGGAGCTATAGTGAGTTCTACTGAAAACTTATTGAGTTTTGAATTTTCTATTGGGTGTAATGAACTAGCAGACATAGCTAGTGCGTTAGCGATGACATTCTTCCTCCTTGGGATGGATTTGATATTGAATTATTCAAAGTCTTTGATCAGGTCCCATGATCTTTTTTGGTAAGCCAAGAGTCTCTTATCATGGGAGGAATTCTTACTCTAGGTCTGCTTGATGATCATGTGTGAGTTTCCTTCCACTGTCAGAACTGTTATCCCCTTTTCATAGGAAAGGAAGAGTCCATGAAACAACACTTCGTATCCTGCAACATTGTTAGTGCACATAAATTGTAACCGGTAAGAAGCATAGAAGGCCTTACCTCTCAGATTTATTAATTTAATTCCTGTGCTAACTCCTTATTTATATTTGGACCCGTTGAAATGAAGTTTTCATATTGGGTACTATTTTGAGGGTTTTAACTTAGATTGGGAATTTCATGATAACTTTTTCATTTTGAGCTTTCTCTCCTTTCCTTCCTCATTTTCTGAGGAGGCTGATTCCTCTTTTATTACCCCTAGAGTATCCTCGAGACTAGGATTCTTGGGGTCTTTATTTTCTTGGCTCACTAGAAGCCTCTTGTAATGTGGGAAAGCACCATCATTTGAAGTACTCTAGTCACTGAACACATTGGGGGTAGGGTTCTTGTCTTCTGAATCTGATCCACCATCTTGACTTCCAGAAAGGGGGCTCTGAATGGTATGGTTTTTTGCCTTTGGGAGGGTGCCACATTCATTTTCCCTCTTGGGGTTCTTGATTTCTGCTCCCATACCTTCTAAAAATTTGGTTGGAAAGGCAACCTGGACTAGCACACTTGACACCATGTCTTGACAATTGGGACAGGTGAATTAAGAGTGGCTCACTTGGTGTAATTGACAGTATCCTAGAAATAGGATGATGTTGGGATAGCCATCCCATCCTAGGTGTCATAGGCTTTTCGTCATGCTGCTGATGAAACTTTTGAAGATTTCATCATTAGGGTTGACTTCTAGTAGACCTTGTACGAGACTGAGATCTCATTCTTTTGTTTCCATGATCCTGAACATGAGGATATCATCCATCCGGTAGGTACCTAGGTAAATTTGTGCAAACATGACCTCATTTGGGGAATTATAGTCTGTGATCATCCTTTTCAATTTGGGCTCGACGTTGATTTTTGATCTGGTTGTTCAATCCTTTCCATTGTAGCCATAGCTGGGTGAAGTTGGTGGACAACCAACCTCTCAAAATTTTTTTACATTCTTGACTTAGAAACATCCCATAAGTTTCAGGGATATCCACTATGGACACATCAATGTGTTCTTGTATTCTTAGGTCTATGACCAATTAGATGTGCACATATTTAAGCACACTAATTACCTTGACCTCTGTCTTGTCTAGTTGGATTACTACCCAATTTTTTTTCTTCTGGGGAACCATTCCTAGCTTTTGGTAGATAGACAAGGGCATGACATTACATGAAGCTCCTAAATCAATTAGGCAATTATGTAAGTTTTTTCTGAACATTCATAGACTAAGTAGGAATGGAGGTACTTCTACCTTGTCCTTAAACATTGGAGGGAATGCTTCTGAAGTGTTGATATTGAACATGGGGGTATTCATGATGCTAGTTGTTGTACCTTGCTTGGAATGGTCTAGGGATTTTAGGAGTTTCTCTCTCTAAGAAGGGAAGCCTTGAAGTATTTTGAACATAGATATGTTCACCTTCATTTTATTCAACTCTTTGACCACATTGTACTTGTCACTTGACCAAGATGAACTTCTTTAACTAGAAAATATGTTTGGTGGAGATGATGTAGGAGCACTCGGACCTCTAGGCGGCATAGGGTTGTTACTTTCTCAGGGATCTAGTGGATTTGGTTATTTTCTAGGAGGTATACCATCGGTCAAAGGTTCCTTTAGGGTAAAAGCAAAATAATCTGTCACCCTTTTACAAAGGAAAAGGACGACAAAATCAAAGTTGTTCAGCTTCAATAGTATAAAAGTGACATTTATGTTTGGAATTTGAAGATGATGTAAACTAATAAAATGTTTTAAAATGGATGAAGTTTATGATTAATATTTTCAATATTTTTTTTGAATTAGTTTTGATATTTTTAAAAAATGTTTAAAGACAATTTTTCAGTTGCAGAAACATGCTGAAAATTAGGGGTCTAGTTCCCGTCAAAACATTATATGTAAATAAACATTTTTTCCCCTAATTTCAAAATATGTTATAGATGACATATATAGCTAGTGCATGAAGAAATAAAAATTTGTTTGTGACCTATATTTTCTCTTTCATAACAATTCAAATTCCAACTCACCTGAAATCGACATTTTTCATCTCCCACCATATTTTTCATAACAAATATATCCCAATCAAAAAAAGAAATATATATTCTTGAAGAGGAATCTCTCTTCCAGTGCACCATATGTTTTTCAAATTTATTTAATATGTTTTACTATTTTTTTTCTTTCTCTGAATCAACATCTCCTTGACAGTTAAAATACCTAGTTGCAATATTTTTTAATTATAATAGACTATGTATAATTAAAACACTATAAAATCTATAAGAGATATTCTTGACTTTGATCTCTACAAAAGGGTATTTTTGTATTTTTAAAAAAATATCATTAAAAAGTCTTAGAGTTATTGAAATGTCACTTTTCTGAAATAATTTTATTTCTATGGTAATTGGCCTCAAAGTGGTATAAAACATGCATTTAATAGACATTTCCAATTGAAAAAGTTAAAAACCTTATCTAACTTAACTATAATGAATCTAGATAGACCATATGTTTGGCCAAAATTAATTTTTAGTTAGAAATAATAAAATTCAGCTGTGCTGATAAGTTGTCCTAAAAGGTGACAGATTATTGTCCTTTTACCCTTTAGGCTCCTCAAATTGTATGGAATCTGATGATTGTTTTGAAAGGTGTGAACCTTAGAGTATATAGGTTCTTTCTCCTTATGGAATGGGAAAAAAACTCTTCTTCTTTAGTATAGGTGTCCAAACTCTCCCCGTTTCTAGATTCATAAGAGTCAAACATCATGGAATTAAACTAAATAGGTGCTTCCTCCTAGTTTTGAGGATATTGATTGTAGGGGTTGCCTCCAAATCCATCATTTCATTTGTGTGGATTTGGAGCCCTAACAAAATTTGCATCAGCATCCTCATAAGTGTTAGCATTATCCTCATGTATGCTACCATTACTGGGTAGAGTATTTCATGGTCTGTTGGGCATTTGTTGTCCAAATGGCTTATCCTATGAATTGTTGTTATTGTTGTAGGTAATTAAACTCCGATTCAGATTCTAGGGGTAAGCATTCAGAGTAGTAGGCTCCTTCTAGTATCCACTTTGGTTATGGGAGGGATTCAAATTCATCCTAGTGAGCTCATTTGTGAGTTGGAATAGGGTTTTATTTACGAAATCAAACTTAGAGGCTAGGTAATCATCATGTGTAGTTTGGGACACTCTCCATTACTCAAATAAATTTGTCTTATGCATGTCATAGCCTATATAAGTAATGGATGGTGGTGGGGAAGCAAATGGTTATGTTGGAATTGGGTTCAATAAAGGTGTGTGTGTGGCCAAAGCTTGATTACTAGCTAGAAATTGATGTGAAGTAGTGATGTTACTATCTGTAGGCATGGCCCCAAAGTTCCCTTATTATGGGTCCATTTGTTGTGAAAATTTTATGGCTTCATTGTACACCTTTTCCATTGTGTCCCTATCTATGGGGGGAAGTCTTCTTACAAAAATCAAAGTGAAGGGGTCTAGGGCTTTAATGTAAACTTGTATGATGGTTGCCTCTAGTATAGTGTAAGGAGCTTTTAATTTTTTTATGCGTCTTATGGAAATGATGATTGAACATAGAAATGAGCTCCTTGGGGTCTTTCCTCATTGTTATAAACTAGTGATTTGTTGTAGCAGGGTCCACATACAACTTAAATTTGTTCATAATTTTGTTGTAAAACTTGGGCCATGCAGAGATAGATCCCCATGGTAAGTTCAGGTACCAGTTGTATGCAAACTCCCCCAAAGTGTATGGGAATAGGTGGAAGACAACACCTTGGTGGGAAATCTTCTTGTGGTTACAAATTTCCTTGAAGGTAGGAATTTTCTCTTCTGCTGTCCTTGATTCTCCATATACAAAATGCATGCAAAAATTCTCTGGATTTTTGGGCAATTTATGAAGCTGCCCAACGAAGTTTAGTGGCAAGCTTTGTGTGTTAGCGAAGAAACCCATCAGACACTAATATTGTAAATTCTGATTTTGTAAGTTTTGGTTTTGGTTTATGGTTGTGAGGATAGTCAGGACAACAAGGTGTGATTTCTATCCAAGTAGATTCTATGGCTCAATGTGATGGTGAGAGGGGTTCTCTCTTGAATTTCCTTTGTCTCTATGAGCTCTGTGGTGATGAGTGAGTTTAAGGAACTTGCCTCTTTTTGGAGATGATCTAATCACTCGCTCAAACCATTTTGGAGAGAAAGATCCAATGTTATCCATTTTTTAGTCTTTGACCCTCCTTCTAGCACCACTTCTATTGAGCATTATTTTTACACAAGTCAATTTCTAGGATCTTGAGATTCGATTTCATCTCTTGAAAGAATAGCAAAGTTATTCCCAAGGTTCTCTGTGGTCATGGTATAACATTCTGAGTAAACTCAGTTCAAGATAAATGTGAATTTTCACAAGGAGGCCTTTGCTGGTACTTTCAAGACATCAAACTGCAAAACACTTTAGTACTTGTTTTTTATATTTTCCAATTTATCAATGCATGTAGCTTACTAATGATGCAAAGTTATGTTGAAACTTATAAAGATCACCTAATTATCTAGACTTTCAAAGAAAATCAAAGATTTGGGTAACGAGAGTTTAAATAAAAATTTTCTGAAAATGAAATCCCAACGGACATAAACCATTGCGGAACCATTCTTGTGAATTAAATGGTGGAAAGATCATAACCCATTGAATATGAATCAAACCATGTCGCAATTCTATACGTTATAGATGCAATCATTTGGAGAGAAAAATGTATCAAGATGCGAGATTTCAAAACTTATCAAACTTGTGAAGCCACAAGAATGTAAACACACACAAGACGGATTTATTGTTGAACCAAAAAAGTTATCTTTCCCAATCATTCATCATAGAAAGATTGATGAACAATAGAAAAATCAAATCTAATTAATTGCAGATCCAAAACATAATAAACCCAATTGGCTCTTTGAAAGAAATGAATGAGAAAACACAAATTCATAAAATTCCCATAGACAGTAGAAAATAATTACACCATGAATGAAGCACCGATTGTATCTCTTTATTGCATCAAAGATCTGACCATATTACATTGTTTTTATTACAATATATAATAGTTTGATCTACAAACTCTGAACCCCAAAAATAAGGCATCAACAACTCTAAAAACAATGTAAACAAATTAAAACTAATTCTTGCTAAAGAAAACTACTACTAAACTGACGCTAGATAGTTTGCATGGATCCTTGATCCTTTTAAAATCAGTTTTCTCCACCATCTTTAACTATAGTATTTATTTTGACCTTTGAGTTCTCCCTTGGAACATTCACTTGGAGTCCCTAATAAGGTTAAGACTGCTAGAAGGGGTCTAGTTATACAAAAATGAACATATTGACGAGGCCTTGTGACTGATAAGTTGTCACCAAGTATCGGGGTACTGGCCAAATCTGCCTAAAGAGGTTTACTAGAGAATGAATTCTCCTAGCCTCTAAGCACCTAGTAGTCAGGTCTCGATGGTGCGGGGGAGCTAAGTTGGGTAGGTGATTGTTGTTTGAGGGGATAGCTGGTTTTTACTCATCTTCTCGAGGATTTCAAAAGGGATCAACTTGCAAAATCCTTGTTACAAAAGCCGTGTATGAATTTAAATAATTATGGACTACCAAGATTCTATCCTTAAGGGCTACTACCAGTTGCTTTCTCACCTCAATTTTGAGACCAAGTCTGGAGCGCTGGGCCTAGAGGAACCGAAAGGGTTTATCTCCCAAAATACCTATTTCTATGATGACTTCCTCCCCGAAGTTCATCATTTCTTCTAGTTCAGACCTCCATTATTCATACTTTTCCATTTCTTTCTCCCATAGGGCGACGACATCATTCACCCGGCCAAAAATTTTATTGTCCTGATAGAGGTCCAGGAGAGTCACTACCAGGAACTGCCTTACAACTATGATATACTCAGTGACCCACCCATCCACAACTTGTGTTTTATTTTTCATGGCCATTAGAGTATCAATGGTACCCTGTGGGAGTGGTGTTCTAGATGTGGAGGTGTTCAGATGAATCTAAAAAAATGGCTATGTTAATTCTACAAGAAACCTGAGGAGATTTACATTCTTTTCTTTTTCCTCCTTCAGCTTCTATACCTGCTTGTCATATCGGGCTTCAATCACCTGACTAGCTTCTTTCAATAGGTTTAATTCACCTTGTTTGTCTCTCCTCCCCAGAGGAACATCTGTGATTGTATATTTTTTAGCTCCTACTACTATTTCCTCTTCATCTGGGGGAGGTGTTGCTACTACTATGATAGTATTTCCTCCTAGACCAGTATGAAGGTTATGGAGGGTCTAGGCCTTCTTGGGATTCTTAGCCTCTTGGTTCTAGGCCATCATTTTGACCAATGAGAGGGGAACTCTCACTGCTGCCAGGGCCTTCCTTTTTCTTGACTCTATAGGCACTGTGGTGGTAGGGGTGGTCTTATGGCTAGGTCCTGTATATTGGGGTTTTCCTCAAGAATGGGCCACTCTTCTTCGACATATTTTCTCTATTTGGGCTCCTTTTCTTTGCTCTTAGGATTCCCTGTTTCTCCCACCTTGCTGGCATTTTATCCTATGGTGTCGGGGACCCCATATTCCCCAAAACTAGTAACATATGTATCGATGTCTCTGGGGTTCTCCCCTAGGCCTTTTTTGTGTCAGTTTTCTTTGGCATTATCTATCAGGACATTCTCCTCTGAGGGCACATCTTCTAGAGGGGGCGAAGGTGTCTGGCCTGGATCTGGCCATTGGGCTATGAAGAACACCTCAAAAAATGTCATATTATGGGGTATTTGATCACCCAAATTAACTAGAGGCATTTGGAGCATGAAGACTGGGGGTACGGTTGCTCTTGAAGGTTTGGTTTCCCTAGCCATTGTTGGCTTCTCTTCTTGTATTTGCCACTCCTCTATCTCGGTCCCCGGGACCGATGTTTCTTTTGTACTTGGTATATTCACTAATTATTGTCCTTATCCTTATTCCTTCCCTTTCTCCTAGACTTCTTCTTTCAGAGAAATTTATTTTTCTTACCTTTCTCCCTCCCCGGGGATATTTTTTGCCTCTTTTGCAGTGATCTCTTCTACTGCCTGCTTGACATCTTCATACATATTTACTAGATCATCGGTCTGGAAGTTGTCATCAAAATTGTGATGGGGAGGGGAGGCCTTTGGTCAATCCTCTACTTCAGGGCTGGAAGGGATAACCTCCACAGGAATTTTACCCAATTTCCTGGGGCTTACATCTGTGCTTAGTGGAGGGTTATCCACCCTTGGCTTCTTTTACAGCGGGACCCCGACGTCCATGATAGATACATTCTCATCTTCCATGTTCACTACCTATCTCGTTAGTACTGCAAGTGATGGAAAGCCTAAAGGGAGGGTGGATCCCACCAAAGTAACTGGAAGGTCAAGAGAAAGCCTTGTGTTCAATGTTTCACTTAGCTGGCGGGATGCCTCCACCTAGGTGTTAAGTTGCTCCAAAATAACGAGTGGAGCCGAGGGTGTAAGCTAGGTCAGGGAACTCTCTTTAGCTTCCCCCTTGTCTCTACTCTTCCTGACCACTCTAAAGGCCAAAGAGGACCCCTACAAAATTGGACACTGGCAGGTGCTTTTCTTGCACACTTGTGCAAAATACTCATGGTTGCACTACATGACACCCTGGGTTATGTCCTCAATTGTTAACACTAGAGGGAGATCCATCTTATCGATCCCATGTGACTTGTATGATGGGTCCTCATAGGCCCACTATCTTAAAAATCCTTTGGAAAGGTCTACAGGTCAAGGCTCTTCATCATCCCTTTGGTCATCCTTGATTATCTTTGCTTGCAGACGTCGAAGTCATCTTGGCAATCTGCCCAAAAATCCTCCATGTGAGGCTTGTGTGGTGTGGACGCCCGGGGTAGTGTTGTGCTTAATTTTCCAAGTGGGTCAAAATTGTTCCTTTTCAGGTAGAACCTATCCAGTCCTAGACTCTTTAGCTCATTATCAACGTCTTTGGCCGCTGCAAGGATGCAAGAATAGTTCTCACAAATGATCAAGAATAGGATGGAGGTAACCTTCTTCATTCCATAAAGTGCATGAAGTTCCAAGATTTGCATGCAGAACTCCATCAAAATAATCCTATCCCCACAATGCTTGGGTAATAGGTAGGGCTTGCTGGAGAACCCAGTCACCCGAATGTAAGAATATTGATGAAATTGAGTGAAATAATTGTCGTATGTACTCACCAAGGCCATAGCCTCATTTGATAGCTGGTAACTAACATCCTGAGATGGTATCAAAATGTTGAAGTAAACAAAGGTGTCCTTTACTGGGAAAAAATTGGGGAAGTTGGCTTCCCATTAAATTTGGGGAAAATGGTCCCACAGATCACTATGGCCGGTTCTGGTCCCAAGGATGCCCACTGTAACTAAACCCCTAATTTTGGGTCTTTTCTATGCCAGTGCCCATAACACATATGAAGTCATGTAGAACTTTGATGTCTGGCTGACGTTGTTTAAATAAAAATCTACATGATTGGCAATAATTATTACCCAGTCAAAATTTTTCCCATTGGTGGAGGTGTCGTATAGGAATTAGTACATCCACGATGAGAAATCCCAGGCATGATATTATCTGAAGACTCGACATAAGAAGATGATCCCCGCTTGGATGCTTTCTTTGAAATCTACTTGGGGGATCTATAGCTTCATCTTCTTGTAGTCTTTCCTTGGCATCTTCAGCCAATGGTTATTGAGATGCTATTGGGCGAGTTGTGGAAATTTGTCAAACTCCTATAGTGAGGTGGTGTAGGAGATGACAATAGAATTGGAGAACTAGAGGATTCCCAGCCCTAAAGTAAATGTAGCAGTGTCAAAAGATACTAAGGGCATTGGATATCCTATTGGAAGGGTAGAAACAAGTATAATGGCCTAGATGGTGGTGTTGAAGTGTTTGGCCAGAGTTATGATCAACTCTGGGGCCTACACAGAGTAGGGGAAGTAGGCTACTTTGATGATGCCAGAGGCGGACACGTTCTTTTCCATATTATCTCTGGGGGAACGCTGGGAAAAAATTATTTTGATTATACCTTGTAATCTAGCCCAGGGTCTGACCTTAGTTTTGGTGACTAGCTGCAACTTAGAATCCACCTTAGATCCTATGAGGGCACCATCCTTTGGATATTTGGATGTGATCGAGAGTTTTTCTAGTGCCCTCTCGGCCTTTGACTTGGTGGTTTCTCTTATTGAGGAGGTTGGAAGTTTTGGACATCCGGGAGGAGAAGCTACCTTAGACATGTTGATTGATGATCATTGATAATGTGCAAGACCAAAAAACTGTCAATACAAGTAATTAAAATAAAATAAGTTCCAGGTTTTGGATATTTCATCACCATTTCACACCTGCTCAAAAAGACGTTAGCTTGCATCAAATCCCAGAAATGTAATAAACAACTTACTTTGGATTTAATCAACATCCAGGGGTTTGGGGGGGGGGGTTCTGGTCTAGAAAAAATGTGATGAAGGTCGTGGGATTGTGTGGAACTTGGAGTTTGGAGAAACTAACCATTATTGAAATGACTGGGTAGTGAGCCGTACTGGGCTGACATGGGTTGTTGCATGGTCATGTTATAAATGGCACAACAACATTAAAGGTAACATATGTCTTGACATAGATGAAATGAATTCCACTTGGGATGATTTTAAATTCTTAACGTGGGAGAATTTAATCCCACCATCAATGCCGAAGTGACGGGAGGAGAGAAAAAAGCTAGAACTCAAACATGTGAGGTGCTGAGTTCAAGTCCAACAAGAACCAGGTGGGCGAGCTTGAATTGGGTTCAATGACACGAAGAGAGTGATGAACTTGCCATAGGATGGGTTAGACATGATGGAATACATAGGAAAAGTATGTAGAGATGCACTAACTAACCACTATTTACATAGGAAGCCGAAGAATGACACTTTATAGTAGACACGACTAACTATCATACAGACTACTAACAATTTACAGAGATTTACAATTAACCTACACTATTTACAGGGATTTACAACTCATTTACACCATTTTAAAAATACTTAACATGGAAGCCTATGCTATCTACAAATGTACACAAAAATATAGTGCATGGAAGGTGGACAACCTTCCTGTGAAGCCATCTCACCAATGGGAGGCGGTGACGAAGACAAGAAGACAAAAAGAAAACAAGGCAAAAAAAAAACCAAAGATGAAAAGAAAAAAGAAAACAACAAGAGAAAGAGAGAGAGAGAGAGAGAGAGAGAGAGAGAGAGAGAGAGAGAGAGAGAGAGAGAGAGACAGAAACACAAGGGGCNAGAGAGAGAGAGAGAGAGAGAGAGAGAGAGAGAGAGAGAGAGAGAGAGAGAGAGACAGAACCACAAGGGGCCTACCTTAAACATCAGGAATGCAAAGGGAAGGGCATGGGAGGTACTTTTCAAACAGATAGCTTCATGGACAACGAACATCGAAGACCCTGTAGGATAACTGTAAGCACGTACAAGCTCAAACATCAACTTCATCATTAAAAACTCGAAGCAAACATACTTAGCTCACTGATAATTTTCACAAATCGCTCTTAATCACTCTTAATTTTCTAAGGGTAATTTGTTCTCGGTAAATGTAAAAATGACAAGTGAAATCCTATTTATAACCTTAGGTGAAAACGCACCACTTTTTTTTGCAAGTCCTGAGAAATGGAAAACCTTCAAACTCTGGGCCTGAGGAATCCATGCAACCACACCCTCTAACTAAAGAGGAAGCAATGGCAAAGAATCCTAGAGTTTGGAATCCGGCCAGCTCAAAGAGAAAAAACACTCTAGGATTGGGTCCTGGAGCAAGGGAGACCAAAAGGGGAACACAACAATGGCGGCACAGAGGCAAAGGCTAGAGAAAAAAAAAAGAAGAAAAAAGAAACCAAGGACCAAAAGCCAAAAGAGGGGACCCAAAAATTTTCCAACAAAATGTAGGGATGGGTATGTAGGGCATAAAAAATGGTGACTCATTGGGATGAATGCCTTAGTGTGTTTGAGAACCACAGAATCTCTGCTTAGCAAAATTGAGACTCATCTTTACCTGGAGCATTTCACTTGCAAGGCGTGAGGTGTTTGTGAAAATCTGACTCATCCTAATTTGATCCTTCAATCTCTTGTCAGCTGTGAATGTGTGCTTTGGAAGAAAATCAAGCCGATGATTTTTGGGAGAAGCAGAGAGATGGTACTGAATGTATTAAACCAAAATCACTATATCTTTCACGGTTCGCCAGATCCCAAAATTCTCTATTCTCCAATTTTCTTTCTTTTCTTTTGAAGATGGGGAAGGTAGTACTTTTTTCACCATGAACCTTAAGCTTAGCTAATTTTTACGACGGTACTTCTTTCACCTTGCCATCCATTTTAAATTGCTGAATAGGAGAGACATTCTGGACCCAGGATATTCTTTTGATTTTTAGACTTGGCCAATAACTAGTATAACCGATCTTCTCTCAAGGATCATATGATTACTTTCTTCTTAGATTTTCTGTTAATTGATGTCAAGACTTTCAGGATATGAATATGATGAAGATTACCCATAACATTTTACCATACGTATAAAATAACTCCAGAGTGAAAACAAATCCTACCATGCTAACAATAGATTCCAGCCTAACCAAAATGAATAAGGCACCTTTCCAGGGACTAGATGTCATGTGAAGCATACCTGTCTACAAGAAGAGGGAAAAATGCTGGGAACCTGAAAAAGAACACAAAAAGAAAACAAAGAAAACCAAAGACAACAAAACAAAACAAAATAAGACAGCCCCAGAGGACCACCGACAACTATTTACAAGGAAAATACACTCCCAAGGAGTGCCGAGAAAATATTTATAGACAGGGACATATAATACAACTTTAGGCAACTTACCTCTCACCTCATTCAAATTAATGTTTGAGAAAATCTCCATTGACAGGAAATTGAACTACTTCTCCAGTCATGGTTCTATGGTGATAAGTATTGGCCCCATAGATATCCAAGATTAGGTAAGGTCCAAGATAGAGCCTTTGAAATTTAGTGTGCTTTCGTTTCTTCTCCCGAGACTTGTCCCACAAAAGGACTAGATCCAAAACCCGAAAGGCCTTGTATTGGGCTCTCAGGTCGAACTATTTTTTGATAACTTCTTGATGACACAAAAAATGTTCCAGTGTTGTGTCTCTTTGTTCCTCTTTTCTCACCAGGTTCAAGAGGTGAACCTCCATAAAGTTGTCCCAAGCATTGAATTCCTATACTAATTGTGAAACTAGGATTTGTAAGTTGTTTGGGAATACAAGACTCTGGCTATAAACTAGGTGAAATGGTGAAGTCCCCAGGGATTCCTTGATTCTGATATGATCCACTCAAAGAGAAAACCTGGGCTTTTGGTGCCAGTCCCAGGGATTTTTCTCTAGAAAATGTTTGATCACCTCCAACAGATTTTTATTGGTAGACTCAATAGCACCATTACCCTACGGGTAATAGTTGCTGGAGAACTTCAGGGTGATCTTTCTTAGATAGGTCCATTCTAATAGTTGTGCTGAAGAAAACACCAGACCATTATCACACATGATAGAAAAGGGCATTCTGAACCTTGTGACTATGTTTTCTTCCAAGAATTTGATAACTACAACCGTCATGTTGTTCTTGCATGGGATTTCCTCAGACCACCGAGTACAGTAATCGGTCATAGTCAAAATATACTGGTGTTTGGTAGATGAGTTGGAGTTTATTTCCTTGATTAAATCTTATTCCCATTGGGTGAAGGGTTGAACTTCAAAGACTGGCTATAAAGGTATGGCCGGGTTTTTCTCATGATGGGTTGCGGTTTGGAAAGTGTGGCACTTCCTTACATGATTGTAAATGTCTTTGAAGATGAAAGGCCAATAATATTCAGCCCAGAGAATCTGATGTGTAGTGGCATCAGCTAAGCCATGCCCAATTCTGAACTACCCATGGAATTCTTCTATCATTTTGGCAGCTTGGTTCCTGTCTATGCACTAGAGGTAAATCCCCTCAAAATTCCTGTAAAAAAGTGTTCCATTTTTTATCATGAAGTGTGTACTCTTCAGTTGTAGGGTGTGATATTTTTTAGGGGGAATCCCCTTCAAGAATTTTTTGTTAAGCAATAGGTACACCAAATCAGTATACCACAGATCTTGAGTGATGGAATCCATGGTGTAAGTTTGACATTCAATGTTTGGAGTTACTTCTACCATCGCTCTACATAGTCCCTCACCTCAGACTATCTTCATTGGTTGCATTTTGAGATCATATTCTTGGAGGATGGCCATCCATTTCCCCTGGCATTTATCCAATTCACTCTATAGTAGTGAGGACTTGACAACTTGGTCTAAAATGATAGCGTGCACTTTTCTCCAAAGAATGTAGTGTTGTAACTTCTTCATGGCCTGGACCAGAGAAAAGGCTTGCTTTTCCAAGGGTGTATATCAGAATTCAACATTTTTAAAGGGGGAGCTCATAAAGGCAATAGGTCTCTCTTCCCCCTCAACCTTATGGGTTAAAAATGGAGCTGCAAAATGCGGTGAAGTGAAGGAGTAGATGTGGAAGGGGAGGGAATATTCTGGACTTTCCAGGACTAGTGCCTCCACTATGGTTTGCTTGATCATGTCAAGCAATGAACCACTGGAAAAAAAATTATCTTTTCAAAGAAATATCTCATCTCCTTTTTACTATTGGGCATATGGAAATTTAATAGTGCTTCAACTCTCTTAGGGTCAATGGATATCCCCTTCTCAGAGAAAATATGCCTGAGAAGTTTCTCTTCAGTGACCTTGAATATGCATTTCTTGGGGTTGAGGGAGATACCATACTGGTGACATCTTTTGTAGATTTGAGTGAGGTGGGCAGAGTGATCACGCCTATCCCAGAAAAAGATTGTTAAATCATCCATGTAGAAGATTATGCACTTGTTGAGTAGGCCTTCGAATGCAAAGTCCATAGCCTTTTGAAATGTGGCCCCTGCATTAATCAGGCTGAAGGACATTTTCTGATATGAAAATCTTCCCCACTTGGTTGTGAACACCATTTTCATTCGATCCTTGAACTTAACCATAACTTGGTTGTACCTAGAGTACCCATTCAGGAAGGAATCATTTTTGAACCATTAAATATTTGTAGTACCTCATCCAATGAGGGGAGAGGGTGATTATCCTTCTTGGAGGCCTTGATTAAATTACAAAAATCCACACACAAGAAGATCTTGTCGTTCTTCTTATGCACGAGGACGAGGTTGGAAACCCATGTTATATGCTAGATAGGAAAGATGATCTGAGATGATAGTAATTTCTAAACCTCTTGGTGAATCAGGGCTTTTATCAACGGGTTTACCAGCCTCTGCTTCTACTAGAAAGGTTTGGCATCTGGCTTTAGGAGGATGGTATGAGTCATGAAGGATGTATCATAGGTCTTGAGATCCTCATACCCCCAGGAAATAACTATTTAGGCTTAGAATTGTCACCCTAAATCAGGCATTAAGGCTTCATGGCAATTCTATCTAACAATGGAAACTTCCTCTAGTTGTGGGTGAACTATGGATGAGGAAGAGTCTCCGGATTCTAGGCTGGCTCCTATTTAGTATGGGATATCACCTCCTGATCAAAAAATTAACTGAGAAAAGGGGAGAAAGATTCAAAATTGAACTTGCATGAAAACTAGGAAAAAGGTGATACACCAAGGAGATTCAGATCTTTTTGAAGCTTTAAACTGACATCCACTTATCATACCCTAGTGATTTCTATACTATCATTCACTGCTCAATACATAGGTTAATCGGAAGACCACAACTAGGGTTTAACCACAAGCAGTACTCTCACCATTAACAACATGCATATTCTGCAAAAGGCTCATATTCTATAATATAGAATAGGAATCAATGCAATTCACTAACCCATATTCCAAAGGTATTACTCTTATATGCAAAAAATTGAAAAGGAATTTGAACAGATGATCACAATGAGATGTATGTAAAAAAGTGGGGCCACTATATTCTTCTCAAAATCTGTATATAAGTTACATGTATGAATTTGCAAGCAATGGCAAGGAATAATGAAATCCTCTTGCACACAACCGAAATTACAAGCATGAACTTAAACTAGAATACAAAGAAAAATGAATCAACAACTATAGGAATCAGAAATTCACTAAAGCTCTTTTCTCCACCAATTTGACCCCATCAAACATAAAGCAAAAACTCTCCCTAAATAGCCAACATGGCTTATTTCAATTAATCTTCCCTCCAAAAAGAAATCCCTCTAAAAAGCCTCCAAAACTATAGGGTTTAATAAATTACCCTAAGAAAAAAAACCCTATGTTTTAGCCCCCCAAATTTGATATACCAATTACCAATGTATCAATTCCATCCCATTCAAATACATGACATTTTTTAGCAGTTTTCTATCACCCTATTCAAAACCTGACTACCTAACATCAAAGGGTTAGAAACCCTTATCAACTCAGCATCAACCCATCTCTAACTCTGCCAACACCATACCACTCTGGTCAATGTTGCTGTGGTTTGGTAACCAGCATAGTTTGTAATTGATTTGATCACCACTAGTTGGAATGGATAGTTTTATCATGTCGTGGCACAAAAAGGTACCAATGTGGCACTGTTGATGCATTTGAACTATAATTGCATTTACTCCATCTGACAATGGATTTCAAATGAGAGTAAAATACAATGTATTCCATTTATCAGTTTCATTTGCATCTTTAGGGTTTTGTTCTGTGGTGCCACCATGTTTGAAACTAGAAACCATGAATCTTTGCTATGTTTCCGCCTCTATTATGTAGAGAAACTTTGAGTTTCATGAGTTTTGTGAGGGAAAAAATGTCGTTTACATGCTCAATGTAACATATGGCATCTTTTCTGTCACATTATTCTTTAGTAAAGGCCGTGGCTTTTGATCTTCATTTGCTTAGATCTCAGGTTGTAACTGTCAGTTTGTTTGCACTTGCTTTAATGTTGGGATGTTTTGATGATATAGTATCTTTGGTCTTCCTTTTTGCTTGATTTCGGGCTTCAACTGTAAGTTATCTTTAGTCTGCTTGAAAGCTTGAAACACCTGATGATGAAGTGTTTTCAAAGCCATTTACAAATGGCACTGCAGATTGAATTGTAACTCAGGTTCTGGATTGATTTCTTACCACCATTTTGGGTTTTAAACCACAGTGTATGAAGAAGACTTGGGGAGTTCTTCTCTGTTTGACCACCACTTTTAGATTCGGGATGCAACACCACTGCAATCTTGGAGTGGTCTTAAACTGTGATTGAGATGTCGACCCATGAACCTCGGCTCTAAACTAGGGACATCTCATTCATAGTTTCAGACTTATCCCTAGTCTGTTGTGTGATATGTAACTAAGAAAAACATCACGGCCTCCTCTGTATGTCTTTTCACTTCCTCCTTCAGATACGTAGGAAACAAACCAATTTATGAATGTTTTACCTCGACCACCATGTTGAGACTAGAAACCGTGACTCTCTTCAGCATATAGAAATGTAGCTTATGACTGAAAGGTGTGGTGAATGTGTTCTCTTCAAACTTTATGACATCTTTGAGTCATAAGCTTCACATTTCTACTGCGAGTTGACACAACCATGATTTGGAAATATAATGTACCAGCAGCTTCTGTACATACAGATAAGTGATCATCTCCTCTGTTGTTTATTTCTCTCTGCTTATTATAACAATGTGAACCTTCTAAGTGTTTAATTCATGTTGGTGCTCTTTTTTTGATGTCGATTGTGTAGCTTTAAATATTCATACAACTCTTGAACTGTCATTTGTTTACTATCGAGCCCATGAACTTTAGTACTGCTTGATGTCGAACCTCACTGTCATTCCCACATGATTTTACTTGCATCACTTTAAAATAATCACACAACTTTGTGCTTGGAGTTGTCAATTTGATGCTTCTTCAATTTTGAAGTGAACCACGGGATTTGTATTGTCTGAATGTTTTAATAAAAACATCATTCTTGTTGTCTTCAAATACAAGTAATTAGCAAGCATAATATATGCTTCTCTGTTTAATGACACTGCATTGTTTGAAAAAGAAACACACATAAGATATTTAACTGCAACATTATGTTAAAAAACACTTTTAGTTTACAGTCTTGATGACAATACTAAGCATCTATTTAGCATGTTAGCACAAATATTTTGAATATGTTGTTGTCTTTAATGTAAAAATACATGTTTTTTCTTTTGAAGTATACATAGGAAAGAACAAACCCATGGGGTTTGAGCACGGGCTCGTGACTCCCATGGATTTTACTTCAAAATAGTAAATCCAATCTGCATATACAGTTCTTGTCAATATTACATGCCCTGTTCTGTTATCAAGAATGTACATCTTTTCAAAACATCAATATGAGATGTAAACTCTGCAAAAATAAATTTTCCTAACAGTTTGTCTAAAACACATTATGTATTGCATTATTTCAGCATGATCTCCTTTGATGAAGCTCTTGGATATCTTATAATGCTTTTTACATTATGTTTTCTTTCTGTATGTGTAAACCCATGTTGATTTGAGATTGTTAATCTATGTCCTTACTTGTAGTTTTCACATCTTTTGTTCCATGCTTTTACTCTGTCAGCATTTTCTCATTTGGCACAGTTTATGCATAATATTTATGTATGAGATTTCAAATTTGATCCTCCAAGTGAAATTTTAACAAATGTCTAGCAGAATACATGTGAATAATTACTTACTGTAACAACATTTTCTCACTCTCCATTATTTGCATAAAAATAGTGAATCTTCAGAGTCTTTCAATTCTGCAATTCTCCAGCTTTCTTTGTTCATGTCCTTTCTATAGAATCTTTTTCACCTTCATATGTCTGTACCTCATCCTTCTTATGTGCATTAGCAAAAACCTTCTGAGATATCAACCATCCTTCTACATATAATGGCTTATGTAAAGTTTGAGCACGGGCTCGTGACATCCATTACATCATTTTCTTTTGTTTCCTGCATTCAGTTATAGATACCTGTCCATTTGCACATAAAATAACACTCAATTTATTAGGTCATAAAATCATATGCACCAATTAATATTTGTGAGTGAAAATACGATAACCTTCACTCATGAATATTGGTTGGTTTGTGTTATTTGGTGAACTCATAGGTTGATCTAATCATGAAAAAGGTTTCTCAGATGGTAATACTAAGTGCCTTTCATTCAGATATCTGATTATATAGAGAAGAATAACATATATCAAAGTGAACATACATAGGAAAAGGTTTCATTTTTAGAAAAAGTCCCTTTAATACTATTCTTCAGATATTATAGATGAATGTTTTCTCATTACATTGATTTTATCAGATTGATATGCAGTTTTTCAGAAAGATTGATTGTGTGTTGTTTATGTTTCATGTATTGCTTAGATCCAATTGGATCTAACATCTTTTCACCATGATGCAAGTAAACCATAAGAAGACCTATATGCAGATGAAGATAGACTATGAAGACCTAGGAGCTGATATGCAACCAGCAATGGAGACCTAATATGCAAGCATCAAGAAACCAACCACAAGGCAATGCATGGGACCTCTACTCCATACTTTCAATTATGCCGTTTATTCTGTAATGTACTATTGTTTTGACATGAAAAGAAAGATGAAATAACATTTGTATAATACATTCAGCTTGAATGCACAATGTAATTGATCAAAATTGTAATTTTAAAAATTCTGGAATGTGATCAATTCTTAGAGTACAAAATGACAATTTCTTAAAATGAATGCAGTTATAAAATGTTGATTAATAATACCTGAATGATAATATTAATGGGACCTCTAAAATGTAATCTCTTCCTATTTATGATTATTTTGATGCATGCTGAAAATTAGGATAACAATTTTGCCGACTTCTGTTGGATGTCTATCTGCTAGACACAACCCTAGACCTTTATCCTTGAGAAATGGAGTTAGGAAACCTGAAACCATGAATGCAATCATTATTGAAATGAAAATGCAGCTATCCTAGGCCTAATGCAACTTAAAGACCTAAGCAACCTAGGGACCTATGTGCTTGGACAACACTTAGTGAAAATGAAAACCTAGACTAAAACCTAACCCTCAAAGCAAAGCTTGAGGTATATTCCATTAACTGGAATTTGCACAACTTCTCCATTAGTTGTGGACAACTGATAAGCATTGTTTTCCTTGCAGGCTGTAATAACAAAAGGGCCTGCCCAAAAGTTGTCAAATTTGTCATGCTTCCCTGGCCTACTCTTTAGTACATCCCACTTAAGTACTAGATCACCTTCTTTGTAATCCCTAGATGTAGCCTTCTTTTCAAAAGACCTCTTAGTTTGTGCTTGGACCAATTTCATAGTTTCAAATGTTTTTCTCCTTTCTTCTTCTAATTTCAATAAACTGGCATACCTTAAGGCAAGGGGGTCTCCTTCTTCAAAAAATAGCATTTGATCAGCTAGCTGCAGTGCATGAAATTCTATAGATATAGGCAATCTAGCCTCTTTTCCATAAACAAGAACATAGGGTGAGTTCCCAATAACTTTCTTAGGTGTAATTCTATCTAGCCACAGAGCTGCCTTCAACTTAGAGTGCCAATCCCTCTTATTTCCTTGCAAAGTCTTCTTGATGATCCTGATTAGGTTTTTATTGGTTGATTTTGCAAGACCATTACCCTGTGGGTAGTAATTAGAAGTACTTAAGTAAATACCATTCTTGACAGCCCACTCTGTTATAGCTGTTCCAATAAAGGCTAAAGAATTATCTGATATGATTGACTGAGGAACTCCAAAACTTGTAATAATATCATCATAGAAATTTAGAACAACATATCCAAAAGATTTTTTTAGTGCAATTGCCTCAGTCCATCTATTGAAATAATCTGTGGAAGTTAAGAACCATCTATGCCTTGCACTGGAGTTAGGATTTATTGGACCAATAAAGTCCACTCTCCACTTGTTGAATGGCTGATCAACAATGATTGGCTTCAATGGTAATGCTGCCAACCTTTATTTTCCTGCAAACATAGCACAACTTTGGCATCTTCTTTCCCATGAATGAGCGTCCTTAAATAAATCTGACCAATAATAGCCATCTCTTATAATCTTCCATGCTTTAATCTTAGGGCTGAAATGTCCTCCACAAGATCCTTCATGAAATTTAGATAGAATCTTGTTTTGATCTATACAATCTATACATTTAAGAAGCATACCAGCAAGACCTTTCCTATACAAAATGTTATCTATTAGCACATAAGGAATAAATTGAAGCCTAAAGTACCTTCTCTTGGCTCTATCAAGGTGTATTGGATATTGACCGGTTTGCAAAAATCTAGTCATATCTGATAACCAGGATGTTGAATCATTAGCAAGCACAAAATTACCTTGGAGGAGGATGGCCTTTTCAGTAGTTTCAACCTGATCTTCCCCTTCTACCATCTGAGCACACAAACCTTTTCCTCTAACCAGCTTTTTTACATGGATTTTTACATCATACTCCATGACTTTAGTTATCCACCCTGCCCTTTTTTCAATCACATCTTTATTCAATAGAAACTCTTTAATGCTAGGGTGTGCAATCATTAGATGTATTTTATTCCTAGCAACCAGATGCTTAAACTTCTTTAAGGCTTTTATAACAGCTAGCACATATCTTTCTACAAAGCTATATTTTTACTCATAACAATTCATACCTTTGCTAAAAAAGGCTACTGGCTGCTCCTATCCTTCTTCATTCTTTTGCACCAGCATTGCTGAAACTGTATCAATACCACCATAAGCATATAAAACAAAATCCTTAGAGAAATTAGGATTAGCTAATGTAGGGGCTGAAGATAAGGCATTCTTGATTTTCTCAAAACTCTCTTTTCCCTCAGCAATCCAGCTGAAAGGCACATCTTTTTTCAACATAGAAGTCAAAGGTTTCAATAAATTTGCAATATTGGGAATAAAGTGTCTAACAAAATTTATCCTTCCAATAAAACTTTGTAATCCCTTTTTATGTTTAGGCAGTGACAACTCAAGAATTGCATGAATCCTTTTAGGATCAATTGTTGTACCTTCTTTAGACACTCGATACCCCAAAAGTTTGCCTTCATGTACTACAAAGACAGACTTCTTTGGGTTAAGAGATTCCAAACTCTCTACATATCTGCAAAATTTGTTTCAAATGATCAATATGCTAGTTTACAATTTTGCTATAAATGGTAACATCATCTAGATACACCAAAAAAAATTTATACATTAAGTTTTTGAAAGTCATGTCCATTGCTTTCTGAAAAGTGGCCCCCACATTTAACAACCCAAATGGAATTCTTTGGTAGGCCATTATTTCCCATTTTGTAGTAAAGGCTGTTTTGAATTGATCAGATTCCTTAACTAAAATTAGATTATAACTAGAATATCCATCCAAGAGTGAGAATCTTTCAGAGCCTGAAACATATTGAAGGATCTGTTCCATGGAAGGGAGGGGATTCCTATCTTTTAGAGATGCCCTATTAAGGTCTCTAAAATCTACAAAGAGTCTTATCTCTCCATTTTTCTTCCTAACTGGAACTAGATTGGAAACCCATGATGTATTCTTTATTGGGAACACTATGTCTCCATCTAAGAGCTTTCTTAGTTCTTTTAGCATTAAAGGCTCTAATTTGGGGTTTATGGGCCTTTGCTTGATTGGTTTTGCATTTGGTTCTAACTCTATGGTGTGCTGAGTTAGTTGGGGATCAAATCCTTTTAAATCAGCATAATCCCAAGCAAATACATCACTATATTCTCTAAAAAGATCAATAAACAATTCCTTTTCCTTGGGAGAGTTTATTTTACCAACCTTTAGATACTTTTCTCTTAAGATCTCCACTTCCTCATAATGATCCTCTTTGACCAGCAAACTGGTTTTACCTTTTCTGAATTGATCATCAGAATTGAAAGTTGATTCTAGGCTGACCAATCCCCTCGGAAGCTTATTACTCTTTAGCTGAATAACTTGGTTCTCCATTTGCTGATCATAGCTTTCTCTTTTAGGAGCAATAAACTCTTCAGTTTCTATCATAAAACTTAAGATGTGTTCATCAGTGTAAAATATTTTCCAATTAGCATCATTATCAGGAATAGATGGTCGTGCCACAATTTTAATATGTGAATGGTCTGAAATCAGTCCTTTATTTTCTGTAATTGAAGCATGTGCACCAATACCAGCCAGTCTATCAGCATGTATATTTTTCCTTCTAGGTATGGAAATGAGATTAAAGGCATCAAAATTTGTCAAAATATCAAACACTCTTGACTTGTATAGCTTTAGGAGATCATTTTTAACAGCATTAATACCTCTTACCTGCCTCACTATCAACTCACTTTCCCCAAATTCTCTTAAACATTTGATTCCTCTTTTCCTAGCCCACTCCAAGCCTTGGATCAAGCTTTCATACTCTGCTACATTGTTAGAACATGGAAAAGATAACTGATAAGCAACATAAAATATATCACCTTGAGGTGAAATCAACATAGCTCCTGCACCAATACCATCCTTATTCTTAGACCCATCAAAATATAAATCCCATAGTTGGTTAGATAATTCAGATTCAGAACATTGATCTTTAATCAGATTAGGAACAACTGAATCAGATTCTAACATCACATAATTACCAAAACCAGCATCAAACACATCCATCTCTTGGTCATTTCTAGCTGCCCATTCATCAAGAACCATATTGGGATATTCTTCAGTTTGTGTGTTATAAGATGAAATCTCATTGATTTCATTTGGATCCATGATCACACAACTTGCATTTATGGGGCTAGGATTATAAGGCTCTATATGGTCTTTGGCCCATAATTCTGATTTTATGGTCACCTTAGCACCATACCTACTTCTGAAATATAGGTGAGACCAATCTGATGAGAAATATCCATCTATCTTGGCTGTGAAGTTTTTTGATAAACATAGAGAAAAGTAAGGAGGAAGATCTATGACAAAGATATCTTGGGAAATGGAGAAATTTGGATAGGAGTGCAAGGTTAGACTTGCATTTTTAACAACCACAACAATTTTAACTGAAGAACCATCAAGTTGAACAACTCCTTTCTCAAGAGGTTCATACTTCAAATCCAATATATTAGCTATGCTTTTTGGCATGACAGTGCTAGTTGCACCACTGTCAACCATACAATTATGCACTAATTTGTTTCCAATGATCAAAGAAACATAGAAAGGAGGAGGCTTAACATTTGCAGATTTCTTACCTCCCTTATTTGTCACCTTTTGCATATTTTCTGATTTTCTTTTAGTTGGTATTCCTGGCTGCTTTAATTCTGCAACATTTTTACTCTCTTGTGATACTTGCTACTATACTTTAACAATCTTCTTTTCCTTCTATTTGACTACTTCATCCTGAACCACTGAAGGCTCTAAATTGGCCAAGACCACTATAGGAGTATTATGTACGGCTTGATGTGGAATTGCTATTCCTTTTGATAGTTCCTCCTTTAATAAATCAGTTTGCCCTGGAATAGCTAATGAATCCCACATGGAAATAGAAACATTCATCTTTTTCATATTATCAACAATTTTGTAAGGAATAGAAAATTGTACCTTCTGAGGAGACTTACTAATACTTTGATCCAGCTATTTCTAATACTATATTGCTCTATTTGTATGAGTAGAGGCTCCCTTTAGGATTGAAACTGGTGGAGTGAGTGATGATTGATTTGTAGCAGCAATCCCAACGGTTGATTGCTCTGATTTTAGGGCTCTCTTCTTGGCTCTAGTATTTGTTGATATGGATGAATCACCATTCACTCCACAAAAAATCCTCCTCTTTCCAATTAAGGAATGCAGTGTTAGGAGCAGATGTACCATAGTGTTACTGAGCCTCTTCAGTAGATACAGTAGGTTGTGAATCTATGATACTTTGAACCATTAAGGCTTGATTGAGCACTCCATTAGTACACTTAGATTGATTGTGTTGTTCATTATAAGGATAACACCACTCATAATATGTAGCAAGGTTATTCTGGCTAGGAACAATATCTCTAATAGCATTGAGAGGTGCTGGATTGTATGGCTTATAAGGCCTTTGATTCCAGTTTTGCCTATTTTCATTACTATTCCCTTGATATTGTTGCTTATTACCTTGATAACTGGGCTTATTAGGCTGCTGATATGAGGAGGTAGCAAATTGATTTTGAGTATGGGCTGCAAGATGGCTTTGCTTCCTTTTCAGGTTCACTAATTCATTCCCAAAATTTTGTAGCAAACTCTCAATCTTTTACTGGCTATTTTTTATACTCTCCAATTCACTAGGAGGGACCATAGGCATAATTTCTTCACTTTTGTAAGATGGAAATGGAGCTAATGGTAGAGTAATCAATGTCATATTGGGTTGGATGTTGGGAAAGTAAGGCATGGGTGTGTAGACGTCTAAAATTGTCCTTATATTAATTTAATTAATATTCCCATAACATTATAGTTAATTTTAATTAATTATATTTGTTATATTCTTCTATCTACTTAATTAAATTTATTTAATTAAATACGATTCATGCTCCTAAGTATTTGAATTTAATTTAAATACTATCCCTTTTAATGTATTAAATCTTATTTAATACAT
>MU225042.1:2010635-2024896 GCA_018584345.1 Thuja plicata
TCCTACCTGAATGAGACTATTCTCTACTCTAATTGCAATATCATAGGCTTGAGGTAAAGAATTTCCTCCCATGGACTGGATCATTACTGAAATATCACTATTCAAGCTTTTGAGAAAGTATAGAAAAGCATGTTCGACAGAGGGTCTTACCATGGTAGGAATCCTATTCTAATTTTTCTGGAATCTAAGATTAAAATCACTTAACTCTTCTTGAGGAGCCCTTTTGATAGTTGTTAATTTCTCTACTAAGGACAAATTGTCAGATTTATCCTCAAAAAACTTAGAAATATTTTCCCCAAAAACATCCCATGTGCCAATAGAATTTATTGGAAGATTTCTGAACCAGTCAAGAGCTTTACCTTTAAGTGATGCAACCAAAAGCTTCATAGCCATAACTTCCTTTGTGACATGGTGGACATTGCACATGGATGCAATATCTTTGATGTGTTCAATAGCTGTTACTTGACCTTCTCTGGTGAATGATGGAAAACCTTTCAAGGCAGCCAAGGGTATATTGTTGTGATTTGCAATCCGGAGAGGACTACCTTGATCAAAGCCAGCTTTCTTGCCATTCCTACAGCTGGTGGTACTTGTTGCTGAATAGTAGGTACAATAGGAGGTTGAGTATGTTGAACTACCTTCCTTTGGTAGGTCTTAAAATTGTGGGGATTTTTTATAGTAACACTTGTAGAAGCTCCAAAAAAAGAATTATTTATAGAAAAATCTTCAGTACTTGGAAACTTTGATCCGTAATGAGTAGGAACACTTAGATCCTCAGGAAGATTGATTTCTTCAATAATAACCTCAAGTTCTTCTAAATTCACAGCTTGATCTTCAAAAATGGGATTATCAAATGAAGAAAAATTTGAGTTTAATAAAGCACCTCTTGGATCTTGTGATGTTCTTCCACCTCTCGATGATCTTCCTCCTCTTCTACTTGACTGTAACTCCTGGTACACAAATCCTTTCTTATTTGATCTTGTTGGAGTTCTTCTCATTAAAATCCATACTGAGAGCTAAAATCAATCACAGAACTTAAATCAGAACTGAGAAGCAGTTTGTTGTCCCACCGGGCATGCCAAAAATTGTTCAGGCTTAGAATTGTCACCCTAAATCAGGCATTAAGGCTTCATGGCAATTCTATCTGACAATGGAAACTTCCTCTAGCTATGGGTGAACTATGGATGAGGAAGAGTCTCTAGATTCTAGGCCGGCTCCTATTTAGTATGGGATATCACCTCCTGATTGAAAACATAACTGAGAAAAGGGGAGAAAGATTTAAAATTGAACTTGCATGAAAAATAGAAAAAAGGTGATACACCAAGGAGATTCAGATATTTTTGAAGCTTTAAACTGACATCCACTTATCATAACCTAGTGATTTGTGTACTATCATTCACTGCTCAATACATAGGTTAATCAGAAGACCACAACTAGGGTTTAACCATGAGCAGTACTCTCACCATTAACAACATGCATATTCTACAATAGACTTATATTTTTTAATATAGAATAGGAATCAATGCAATTCACTAAATGATATTCCAAAGGTATTACTCTTATATGTAGAAAATCGAAAAGGATTTTGAACAGATGATCACAATAAGATGTATGTAAAAAGGTGGGGCCACTATATTCTTCTCAAAATCTGTATATAAGTTACATGTATGAATTCCCGAGCAATGGCAAGGAATAATGAAATCCTCTTGCACACAACTGAAATCACAAGCATGAACTTAAACTAGAATACAAATAAAAATGAATCAATAGCTATAGGAATCAGAAATTCACTAAATCTCTTTTCTCCACCAATTTGACCCCTTCAAACATAAAGCAAAAACTCTCCCTAAATAGCCAACATGGCTTATTTCAAATAATCTTCCCTCCAAAAAGAAAGCCCTCTAAAAAGCCTCCAAAACTATAGGGTTACATAAATTACCCTAAGACAAAAAACCCTATGTTTTAGCCCCCCAAATTTGATATACCAATTACCAATGTCTCAATTCCATCCCATTCAAATACATAAATTTTTTTAGCAGTGTTCTATTACCCTATTCAAAACCCGACTACCTAACATCAAAGGGTTAGAAACCCTTATCAAGTCAGCATCAACCCATCTCTGACTCTGTGGACACCATACCACTGTGGTCAATGTTGCTGTGGTTTGGTAACAAGCACAGTTTGTAATTGATTTGATCACCACCAGTTGGAATGGATAGTTTTATCATGTCATGGCACAAAAAGGTACCAATATGGCAATGTCGATGCATTTGAATTGTAATTGCATTTACTCCATCTGACAATGGATTTCAAATGAGAGTAAAATACAATGTATTCCATTTATTAGTTTCATTTGCATCTTTAGGGTTTTGTTCTGTGGTGCCGCCATGTTTGAAACTGGAAACCATGAATCTCTGCTATGTTTTCGCCTCTGTTATGTAGAGAAACTTCAAGTTTCATGAGTTTTGTGAGGGAAAAAATGTCATTTACATGCTCAATGTAACATATGGCATCTTTGCTGTCACATTCTTCTTCAGTAAAGTCTGTGGCTTTTGATCTTCATTTGCTTAGAACTCGAGTTCCAACTATAAGTTTGTTTGCACTTGCTTTAATGTTGGGATGTTTTGATGATATAGTATCTTCGGTCTTCCTTTTTACTTGATTTTGGGTTTCAACTGTAAGTTATCTTCAGTCTGCTTGAAAGCTTGGAACACTTGATGATGAAGTTTTTTTGAAGCCATTTACAATTGGCATTGCAAATTGAATTGTAACTCGGGTTCTAGATTGATGTCTTACCACCATTTTGGGTTTTAAACTGCAGTGTATGAAGAAGAATCGGGGAGTTCTTCTCTGTTTGACCACCACTTGTAGATTCAGGATGCAACACCACTGCAATCTTGGAGTGGTCTTAAACTGTGATTGAGATGTCAACCCATGAACCTCGGCTCTGAATTGGGGACATCTCATTCATAGTTTCAGACTTATCCCTAGTCTTTTGTGTGATATGTAACTGAGAAAAACACCGCAGCCTCCTTTGTATGTCTTTTCACTTCCTCCTTTAGACACGCGGGTAACAGAGCAATTTATGAATGTTTTACCTTGACCACCATGTTGAGACTGGAAATCCTAACTCTCTTCAGCCTATATAAATGTAGCTTATGACTGAAAGGTGTGGTGAATGTTTTCTCTTCAAACTTTATGACATCTTTCAGTCATAAGCTTCACATTTCTACTACGAGTTGACACAACCATGATTTGGAAGTATAATGTACCAGCAGCTTCTGTACATACAGATAAGTGATCATCTCCTCTATTGTTTATTTCTCTCTGCTTATTGCATCAATGTGAACCTCTAAGTGTTTAATGCATGTTGGTGCTCTCTATTTGATGTCGACTGTGTAGCTTTAAATCTTCATACAACTCTTGAACTATCATTTGTTTACTATCAAGCCCATGAACTTCAGTACTACTTGATGTCAAACCTCACTGTCATTCCCACATGCTTTTACTTGCATCACTTTAAAATAACCACATAGCTTTGCACTTGGAGTTGTCAGTTTGATGCTTCTTCAATTTTGAAGTGAACCATGGGATTTGTATTGTTTGAATGTTTTAATAAAAACATCATTCTTGCTGTCTTCAAATACAAGTAATTAGCAAGCACAATATATGCTTCTCTGTTTAATGACACTCCATTGTTTGAAAAAGAAACACACATAAGATATTTAACTGCAACATTATGTTAAAAAACACTTTTAGTTTACAGTCTTGATGACAATACTGAGCACCTCTTTAGCATGTTAGGACAAATATTTTGAATATGCTACTGTCTTTAATGTAAAAATACACTGTTTTTCTTTTGAAGTATACATAGGAAAGAACAAACCCATGGGATTCGAGCATGGGCTTGTGACTCCCTTGAATTTTACTTCAAAATAGTAAATCCAATTTGCATATACAATTCTTGTCAATATTACATGCCCTGTTCTGTTATCAAGAATGTACATCTTTTCAAAACATCAATATGAGATGTAAACTCTGCAAAAAGAAATTTTCCTGATAGTTTGTCTAAAACACATTATGTATTGCAATATTTAATCACGATCTCATTTGATGAAGCTCCTACATATCTTGTAATACTTTTTACATTATTTTTTCTTTTTGTATGTGTAAACCCATGTTGATTTGAAATTGTTAATCTCTGTCCTTACTTGTAGTTTTCACATCTTTTGTTCCATGCTTTTACTCTATCAACATTTTCTCATTTGGCACAGTTTATGCATAATATTTATGTATGAGATTTCAAATTTGATCCTCCAAGTGAACTTTTAACAAATGTCTAGCAGCATATATTTGAAGAAGTACTTACTGTAACATCATTTTCTCACTCTCCATTATTTGCATAAAAACAGTGAATCTTCAGAGTCTTTCAATTCTGCAATTATCCAGCTTTCTTTGTTCATGTCCTTTCTATAACATCTTTTGCACCTTCATATGTTTGCACCACATCCTTCTTATGTACATGAGAAAAAACTTTCTGAGATATCAACCATCCTTCTATATATAATGGCTTATGATAAGTTTGAGCATGGTCTCGTGACATCCATTGCATCATTTTCTTTAGTTTCCTGCATTCAGTTATAGATACCTGTCCATTTGCACACAAAATAACACTCAATTTATTAGGTCATCAAATCATATGCACCAATTAATATTTGTGAGTGAATATAAGATAACCTTCACTCATGAATATTGGTTGGTTTGTGTTATTTAGTGAACTCATAGGTTGATCTAATCATGAAAATGGTTTCTCAAATGGTAATACTAAGTCCCTTTCATTCAGATATCTGATTATATAGAGAAGAATAACATATATCCAAGTGATCATACATAGAAAAAGGTTTCATGTTTAGAACAGTTCCCTTTAATACTATTCTTCAAATATTATAGATGAATGTTTTCTCATTACATTGATTTCATCAGATTGATATGCAGTTTTCAGAAAGATTGATTGTGTGTTGTTTATGTTCCATGTATTGCTTAGATCCAACTAGATCTAACATCTTTTTCACCATGATGCAGGTAAACCCTAAGAAGACCTATATGCAGATGAAGATGGACTATGAAGACCTAGGACCTGATATGCAACTAGCAATGGAGACCTAATATGCAAGCATCAAGAAACCAACCACAAGGCAATGCATGGGACCTCTACTCCATACTTTCAATTATGCCTTTTATTATACAATGTACTAATGTTTTGACATGAAAATAAAGATGAAATAACATTTTTATATCACATTCAGCTTGAATGCACAATATAATTGATCAAAATTGTAATTTTAAAAATTCTGGAATGTGATCAATTCTTAGAGTGCAAAATGACAATTTTTTAAAATGAATGCAATTATAAAATATTGATTAATAATACCTGAAGGATAATATTAATGGGACCTCTAAAATGCAATCTCTTCCTATTTATGATTATTTTGATGCATGCTGAAAATTAGGATAACAATAACATCGATGTATTCTCTGAGAACCATGAGAATCTTCTCCTTTTCCTCTAGGGAGTAGGAGGTACCAATGTGGACCATTTTTTCTTCATCGACTTTACCGATGTTGAATTTTTCAAATTTTCCCCCCTAAAAGGAGGATGATATCTTGTCTCAGCCCTGAGGGTCCAAATCAAAGATATGTTCAAGAGCTACCATCCCCTTAGGGATGGTGTTGGTGGGTAGGTCGATGATCCTATCATCTTCTTCCCCCTACTCGGTATCATCATGATCAATTTCTTCCACGATCCAATCTTCAAAGATGCCAACATTGACCATGAAGACAAGAATATATTGGTCATCCTCAAAAACCTGAAAGTGGGTGATATTATCTAGCATGGATGGGGTGGGGACCATTTCAATAGAAAATTTTTAGAGCCGGGAACTAACCATCAGCTCAAGGGTGCTAGCAGACATAGCAAGGGCATCTGGAACATGGTTACGCTTCTGGGGAATAAGCTCCATGCCAAAAGCGTCAAAGTATTCAATTAGGATCCATGCCCAGTTGTGGTATGTGGCCAACCTTTTTTTATGACACATGTATTGACTCTGGACCTGCTTTACAATCAGCTCTGAATTAGCCATTGCCCAAAGGTGGGTGATCCCTTTTCTTAATGTGAATAGGAGTCTGAGGACCAAGACCTCGTACTCCATGAAATTGTTAGTGTAGTTAAAATGCAACCTGTAAGATGCAAGGATGGATTTTCCTCATGGGCTGATTAGTTCCACTTTGGCCCAACAACCTTGTTTAGACTAGGATCCATCAAACTTTAGGATACATAAATCATTGTTCATTTTATGGGGCTAGGGAGGTGAAGTGGCATTTGGATTGGTTTTGGGATTGGGAGGCTCTTAATGTGATTCCTCCATATCTAATGGTGCATAGGTAAGGATTTCCTTTGGATAATCCTCTAGTTCAGGTTCCTAGACAAGCGGCACCTCTGGTGTGTACCGCTAGGCAGATCACTTGGTCCAGGGAACCTGACTTTACTTTCCTTCTCTTAAAGGTTGGTGATGTGGTGGGTAGAAGCCAAAATTCAAGGCTCACACTCCAATTGAGAATGTTTTTGGTAGTGTACCCAACACCAAGTGCCAGACAAGAGAGTGGCCAGAGTTGCCTTGTTACCTTGTGAGTCTACCTCACACTTCAACTTCTTGTCTAGATCTTGGATTCTCTAAGAGATTATAGGATCCTCCCTGGGGATGAAATACAAGGTTAGGATTTCTTGTGTTTGGTAGACCATGAGGGAGGATTCAAAGAAAAGGACTTCATTGACCCTCTCGACTTCAGTGAGGGCCTGTTTCATTCTGGGTTCACTCTCCACCCAGATTTGACTTGATTTCCCCTTCCAAGGGAGTCACAAGTGGGAGAAGTCCATAGAGAAATACCCATTAAGGGCCTTTGACCAATTCTGACTTAATGATGTCCCATAGGTTTCAGGGATGTTCACCACTTGGATGTCTATTGTGCTTAATATCTAGGGGTCTTGGATGAGTTGAATTTGGATGTTCTTCTGCTCACCAACAATTTTCATGGAAGTTTTTTTCCAATTGGACTACTGTGCCTTTGGACGGTGTTGGAGTGAGTCTTAGCTTCTGGTAGATAGATAAGGGCATGACATTTCTTGAAGCACCAAAATCTACCAGGTAGTTGTATAGGTTCATCCCTTGAATGTTCAAGCCTAGTAGGAAGGGAGGGTCCTCTGTATTTCCCCGGAAGACCGCCAAGTTGGCATCATTGAATGTGACGGTATTTAGTGGACAATTGACAACTTCTAAGTTACCCAAGAGCTGTAGAAGGGATTTATTCTTCTTAGGAAAATTTAGCAAAACCTCCATCAAGTTCATGGAGGTGGTGGTGCTCTCTAATGCCTTAGTGATGTCAAACTGTCCCCTCAAGTAAAGTTGGCTTCTCTCAGCTGGGTCCCTAGTGTGGTTAGGACCATGTCCTTTTGGTGGGAAGGGATGATCATTTGTGTTGTCCTAGTGGGTGGTATTCTTGCAAGGCATTGATGCATAAGGTGGCCCTTTTCCAGCCTAACTTTGAGTGTTATAGGGAGTCTGAGGGTTGGTGAAGGCATTGGCCTTAAAGGCCAGGATGGATTCGTCAAAGAACCCTTGCAACTCAGGTTCTTCTTCATCCTCTTCATTTGTCCCGAAGAAGATGGTCTCACATGTGAAGGCAGTGTGAGGGGGCTCTAATGTGGAGGATTCCAGGGGATTTGGATAAATAGGTTATTTTTTGTCCGACTAGGAGATCATTATGATCTTCACTAGTGTGGCACAGTTCACCTCAGAATGGGAGCTAGTATCGTGTAATCTACACCATGTAGTCAGGAGGTGGAATTCAATGAGCTGTGTAGAATGACTAGGTCCATCACCACCCTGAGAGGTATTTTGATTCAGAGGAGGACCTCCAATATTTGTGTTATTGTTCCATTACTGTTGATTGGGCTGAGCCCCATTGTTGTAGTTCTAACCTCTAGAATTGGTGTTTTGTTATCCAGAGAAAACATTCCCTCTCTAGGAATTGGAGATGTGGGGCGTGGAAGGACCCAAATTTACTTTTCCCATGTCTATCATTAGGGAGGACACCAATCACCTGAGGGATTCAACCTCAGTGAACAATTGGGTAGTTGTGTTACAGTGCCATAGCTGTTGTGGTGGATTCTTGGGGAAAGCGTCAGTAGCTCCCAGAGTTGAGGATGACGATCCTCCGGCCATAGATGACTGGAAGAAAGGTACTTTGGAGGGTTGTGTCAAAGGTTGTTGCATTTTCTATGGATAGTTCTGAGGAACGTATTCCAAACCTGATATTGTCTAGGTTTGAGATGGGTAAACCTAGGCTTATTGGTCTATTGGTGGTGGGCCCATGGCCATTGTTGGGGCACCCATTGCAAGGTTGAGGTTGTTTCCCCTAGCATAAGGAGTTCCACTGGGCAACATATTAAAGGGAAAGCTTTGTCCAATCCAGCCGGGAGCCTTGCTCAAACTATGAGACAACTCCAAAGCTAAGTTGTAAACATTCACCAGAGTATCCCGGTCATTGTCAGCGGTGGTTCTCTAGAGGAGAGTGGAAAAAATAGGGTCCATGGCATTCAGGTATGTCTGGATGGTTACATTAGTGGATGGGATGAAAGGGCCCATGCACTACTTCAAGGCACGTTGGAACCGATGGTTGAATGTGGTGAGGTTCATTCGGTTCCTTCCTGATAGAAATAAACTGGCTATGGGACCAAGTTGGGTCCATGTGAATGTGGAAGGCCGCTAGAAATGCATCTTCCATATCCTTTCAACTATTGATGGAGCTGGCGGGAAATTTTAGGTACCAGTTCAGCTTCTTCTATACTAAAGACATAGGAAACATCTGTGTTACAACATCTTGATGTTGTATCCAATGTCAGTTCATGGCATCCTTTTAAGCCTAGAGGTGTTATTTTGTAGTTTGTGGGCCTAGATGCTCATACTTGGGGAAGATATTCTTCAGATGTGGAGGAAGATCATTGGTAGCACCTAGGAACTGCCCCATTGGGGACCCGGTATTTCCAAAGTAAGTAGCCATTGGGACTGTTTGGTTTTGGCTTGGTTGAACGTTAGTCCCCGAGATTATCTAGGGAATTGGGGTATTTTGGTGTGTATTGAATCCCTAGATAAAATTAGTTGGTTGTCTCATTTGTTGGGTCCTACTCTTTCGGATGGGAGGTCTGAGTTCTAAAAAATCTCCAGGATTTGGGGCTGATCGAAGGATTCTTTCAAAGTGTAAGGGTGAAGATGAACCTATTTTGTAGAAAGTTTGGTTCCTAAAACTACTGCTTGAGGAGCCCTCAGGTGGTGTAAATTTGAAATATTCCAAGGGAGATGAGCTCATGCCCTCCTTCTAGCGCTAGTTTCTATTGATGGGACTTTGTGATTGGCTCTGCCAATAGAGGTACGTTGTCACCACATACCATGGTACTGGCTAACTCCACTTGAAGAGGTTTACCAGAGAATGAATTCTCGTAGCCTCCAAGAACCTAGTAGTTAGGTTTTGATGGTGCGAGGGAGCTAAGGTGGGAAGGTGACTATTGTTTGAGAGGATAGTTGGTTTTTACTCATCTTCTCAGGGATTTCAAAAGGGATGGGGTTTTCCTGCAAGCATTTGGATTATCAAATAAAACTCAAAAGATCGATCAAGGTTAGATATATGTTTCTACCTATAGTTATGCAATATAAATTCAAACATCAAACAATGCTCCAATGCAAGAAACTACATTAAGTACCAAATACATAAAGAACCAATGATTCACATGCATTCAGTAGCAAGGAGAGATAAGATCATTAATCTAAACTAAAACATAGGAACAAAGGACATAAGAAAACATACAGCACAAAATATGTTTGTTAACTTCAGAGATCAGAACAACACATAACAAATAGCCATAAGATGTTCCTCCTTCTTCATTAACTCAATTAGTTCCAGCATTACTGGTGAGTACATTCATGGCTCCAAGGGAGCATTGTAAGCTACTAAGAACAACTGAGCATTGAGCTCCTGAAAACAAATGAAAGTAAAATGCTATGCTTCTATTACTGTTAGACTAAAAAATCATCAATTTCACTGACCCTTATTATGGTGTTGGACTTCTTATTTGTACACAATTTTGACCTAAAATCTAACCTAATCTAACTGTACACTCAGCAACTATAATACATTATCCGTGGCTGGTACTACCTGCACCACATACAATCACCTCAGGATGTGCAGAGGTCTGACAAGATATAAGAAGAAGATAAGAGGAGAAATATGGAAGAATTATCATAGAGAAGAGTGCCGAGGTACTTATAGAAGAAATCTCATTGTCTCGGTATCCTAGGCTACATGCCTCATAAATGAAAATTGTGGTTCCCTGTCTTTAATGTGCACTAGGTAGTTAATGCAGGAGTGGCGCCTTAGGAGAATCATTTGTCAAAGCCTTCCCTTCCACCTGACATGCCTTATCTAGATCACCTACCTACTAAACCTTATTAACTGCTTGACAGTGACCAGCTGGCTTTGGGAAACCCTGAATGCAGATCACTGTGAATGAATACAAAACTTTGGACCCAGAATTTTAGAGTCTGGGAGCTTACGCTCAAAGAATAATGAATTTTCAAACTTCACCTTATTGGTAGAAATCTCTAGAGACCAGAGAATTTTACTATTCCTTTTTCTTTTTGAAGGCCTCCAAAATCTGGATGATTCCTTCCTCATCCATCTCTTTGATGCACTCCTAGCGGTCATTAACAACCCCTAATTTCTTGTCAACATCGTCGGCCCCTTCCTTGAACTCTGTAGCTACCTTCGCTGCGTCATGGGCCCAGAGAATCATTTTGGTTAGGCATGACATTTTTCCTCTATCAAAATCTCTGGTGGACCGGTACCATGACTCCATCAACTAATCAAATTTTCTTAACACAAAATCCTCCAAATCACACATTGTGGTGGTGAAGGGATCGACTTGTGAAACCCTCATTACAAAATTTATATATTAATTTAAATAATTTTAGACTACCGGGATTCTATCATTAAGGGTCGCTGCTAGTTACTTGCTTACCTCAATTTTGAGACCAAGTCTAGAGTGCTGGGCCCAGAGGAACCCAAAGGGTTCATCTCCCAAAATACCTATTTCTGTGATGACTTCCTCCCTGAACTTCATCATTTCTTCTATTTTAGACCTCCATTATTCATACTTTTCCATTTCTTTCTCCCATAGGGAGATGACACCATTCACCTAACCCAAAATTTTATTGGCCTGATAGAGGTCTGAGAGTGTTGCTACCAGGACATTCCTTATGGCTATGATCTTCTCAGTGACCCACCCATCCAAAGCTTGTGGTTTCTTTCTCATGTCCCTTAGAGTATTAATGTCACCCTGCAAGAGCGGTGTTCTAGATGTGGAAGTTTTTGGATGAATCTCAGACAATGGCTGTGTTAATTCTACAAGAAGCCCAAGGAGATTTACATTCTTTTCTTTTTCCTCCTTCAGCTTCTATGCCTACTTGTCATATCAGGCTTCAATCACACGGCTAGCTTCTTTCAATAGGTTCAAATCACCGTGTTTGTATCTCCTCCCTAGAGGAACTTTTGTGATTGTATATTCTATAGCTCCTACTAGTGTTTCATCTGCATCTAGGGGAGGTGTCGCTACTACTATGATGGTATTTCCTCCCAGACTGGTCTGAAGGGTATGGAGTGTCCAGGCCTTCTTGGGCTTCTTAGACTCTTGGTTCTGGGCCATCATTTCAGCGAGAGAGAGGGAAAATCTCACTACTACCGGGGCCTTCCTTTTTCTTGACTCTACTAGGCACTATGGTGGTGAGGGTGGTCTTATGCTAGGTCCTAGATACTGGGGTTTTCCTTAGGAGTGGGCCGCTCTTTTTTGACATATTTTCTTCTTCTGGGATTCCCTATTTTTCCCACCTTGGTGGCATTTTCATCTATGGTGTCGGGGACCCTGTCTTCCCTAGCACTAGTAACATCTATATCCATGTCTCTGGGGTTCTCCCCCGAGTCTTGTTGCTACTGGTTTTATTTAGCATTATCCACCAAGACATTCTCCTCTGAGGGCACATCTTCTAGAGGGGGTGAAGGTATCTGGCTTAGATATGGTTGTTGGGACGTGAAGACCACCTTGCCGAATGTCAAATTCTAGGTGAGATGATCACCTAGATTAACTAGAGGCATCTGGAGCGTGATGACTATTGGTACAGTTTCTCACAAAGGTCTAGTTTCCCCAACCATTGTCGGCTACTTTCTTGTATTTGACTCTCCTCTATCTCAGTCCCCAGGACTGATGTTTCTTCTATACTTGGTATATTCACCAATTCCTATCCTTTTTCTTGTTCCTGCACTTTCTCCTAGACTTCTTCTTCCAGGGCAATTTTTTTCTTTCCTTTCTCCCTCTCCAGGGATATTTTCTGTCTCTTGCACGATGATCTCTTCTACTACCTCCTTGACATCTTGATGCAAATTTAATAGATCATTGGTTTGGAAGATGTCATCAAAAATGTCATGGGGAGGGGAAGCCTTTGGTCAATCCTCTACTTCAGGGCTAGAAGGGATAACCTCCACAAGAATTTTGCCCGATTGCCTGAGGTTTACGTCTTTACTTGGTGGAGGGTTATCCACCCTTGGCTTCTTTCTTCTTGTTTGTAGTAGGACCCTGACGTCCATGATAGCTGCATTCTCATCTTCCATGTTCACTACTCAGCTCATTAGTTCTGCAAGTGATGGTGAGCTTGAAGGGAGTGTGGATCCTACTAGAGTAATTGGAAGGCTGAGAGAAAGCCTTGTGCTTAATGTTTCACTCAGCTGGGGGGACGCCTCGACATGGGTGTGAATTTTCTCCAAAATAGGAAGTGGAGCCAGGGGTGTAACCTAGTCTGGGGTGCTCTCTTTAGCTTTCCCCTTGTCTCTTCTCTTCCTAGCCGCACTAGAGGCCAAAGAGGACAGCCACAAAATTGGACCCCGATGGGTGGTTTTCTTGCACACTTGTGCAAAATACTCATGGTTGCACTGCACGATGCCCTGGGTGATGTCCTCAATTGTTAAATTCTTTGGGGTGTCCCAATCCACAGCAGGGAGATCCATCTTATCGATCCCCTATGACTTGTATGATGGGTCCTCCAGAGGCTCACTATCTAAAAAATCCTTCGGAAAGGTCTGAAGGTTGAGGCTCTTCATCATCCCTTTGGTCATCCTTGAGCATCTTCACTCTTGGACATCAAATTCATCTTGGGAATCTTCCCAAAAATCCTCCATGTGAGGCTCGTGTGGTGTGGATGCCTGAGGAAGTGTTGTGCTTATTACACATGAGTTTTTAACGTGGAAACCTTGTTAAGGGAAAAACCATTGGGACCGGTACCCCAAATTTTCACTCTTCAGAAGTGAGCTTGGTTAAGAGCCAACCCTGTTAAAGGTTACAAAGACACTATTAGGTGTGACCTTGGTAGAGGATTTAAAAGATAATTTTTCACGTAGTATCTAGCTTCTAATGCTACCATCCTTGATCAAACACTCACTCGGCTTGTCAATAGGTATCGGGCATATCCAATGCTACTTTCTATGATCACATTTTTTGATACTCCTTGGGATGTATCTGTTAGGGATTTTTCTTGTATAAACCACAGTGCTTGAAATAACTACTTGAACACCATGCTTCCTAATACTGATTCAGGGACAAGAAAAGCCTAATTGCTAAGGACTGGATAAGGTCCTTCTTCATTTTCAAGTTCCACATATACTCAGGCAGGTTTTACCTTTTATGATAACTGTTTACATAGTATGTTATAATGTGGACACTGATTTGCTATGTATCTTATGAAACCAACTGATAAATTACCTTGCAACTGACCAAGCATAATCAAATACAAGATATAACCATATAAACCATGATCCTTAATATAGCAAAACCAATGATACAAGGATTTTCATCCTTCTTCCTTTTATGTAGGAGGGATAACCTAATGATCCAATCTTCAAGGGATCAGTAATATGGACAGTGTCCTATTGACAGAGGTCCTTGATGAGTTTAGCTCATTGTTTTGAAAACTTGATTAAATTGATTAATTTGATTTTGATATTGGATGAGGAACATATTGCAAATTATACCTCAGACCAGTGCCTATCCCTTGGGCAAAGAGTCAATGAAAACATGAATCCATAGAGATAAAATAACAGAGATACTG
>MU225042.1:2031383-2054616 GCA_018584345.1 Thuja plicata
ATGAAGAAGGACCTTATCCAGTCCTTAGCAATTAGGCTTTTCTTGTCCCTGAATCAGTATTAGGAAGCATGGTGTTCAAGTAGTTATTTCAAGCACTGTGGTTCATACAAGAAAAATCCCTAACAGTATCTCAATTATAAAAGACTTTTAAGTCCTCCTTTGTTAAGAGACTTTATGCTTCAATGGTTAAACTGAAACACTAAAGTGATATGTTCGCACATACAACTTGAATTATAGATTTTTAGATCTATTGTAAGTACATTACCTCTCTGATCAATATAATCAATTCAATACCTTTACTCCACACTGTTCTGCTCTATGATGTTGTTTCACTATTCGTCGGTGTCTACAGAATCTAGCTCTTTCCTTAGCTTGTTTATTAGGTCTCAATGAAGACTTTCTTCTCCTTTAGAATCTCTTCAGCATCTATTCTCTCTTCTCTTGTTCACCCCACACCATTCTTAATGAATTGAGTTTGTCACTTTATAGACATGTTTCACCGTTTCTTGGCTTTCTTGATTCTTGATGTGATCCACAATTCTCGCCAATTATATTTAAAGCAAACTCCAGTTTTATCTCAAAGAGATCTTCTTGCCAACTGGACAAAGTAGCTTTATATCCATTACTTATCCTTGGCTTTATCTTGTCGATTAAAATAATGATAAGTATTAGTTAAGTCTATTTATATCTCTTGATAGCTAATCATTTTGTCATGTCTTAACTCTCTGTTCTATCGGTCAACACTTTAGTTAGTCATTAGTGATAACTTATTGTTTTGTCAGTGTGACTTCAGTTGTCATCAAGATCTCCATCCTTGTCTTTTCCATTGGGCAACATTGTAATTCTGTCTGTCAGGTTACTTTGTGCTTTTCTCATTAGGAAATACTGTGAGTTTTCTCATCAGTAATGTTGTGCATTTGGTCGTCAGGTAACACTGTGAATTTTCTCTTTTACTCTGACCATCGGTGTGCACTCCGTCGGTGTATACAATCACTTTGTGAATACTTGACTTATATGCATTACTGATAGCATAGCCTTTGATTCATCGGTTCTTTGAAGTCTTTATAAATATGTCCATGACCATATAGATTATATCAAGTTGAAATCAATGACAATACAATACATTAACTGATTTAATGTATTGCATGATCATCAACTTAACATCTTCAAACATTCAATCAGTTATATTTCATTATTCTCTCCCTTTGGCATTGATGGAAACATACTAAATTATCATACTTTATTACCAGTAATACAATATGAAATATAACATTTGAAGTTCATCAAACTACCAATCTTATGTACTATAACCGATACTAATATCTGATCCTCGGTAAGTTCATACAACTTAGATTTGATTCTTGCAGCTTTATCTCTATCTTCAATCCCTTCAATGGACAGATGTAGAATCTTTCTTTCTCTAATGAGATGTGTCCTTCTTCTGTGTCAAACTCTCTCCCTTTGACTGTTCTCTTTTCTTTTGATGTCTCTTGTCAATAATTTTATTCTTTGTATGTACTCTTCCTTTCTTGTTACATCTCTCCCTCTGGATAATTTCATTGATATAATCTCTCCTTTATGTATAAAATCTCCCATGAATGTAATCTCTCCCTGAAGTGATAATATCTCTCCCTTAAGTGATAATGGATATAATCTCTCCCTTTGACAACAATTCCAAACAAATATTTTTGACAATAATACCAAAGGGATCCTTTCTATGCATAATATACTCATTGAATTTCCCAATCCATCAGCAATACAATAACTCTAGTGCTCAGAGTAGATAAATACCTTGTTGTGTATAGATTTATCTTTGAAGTCAATCTCTCTTCTTGCATCAACATGAATGATATTCTGATAATATGCAGGCTAATGCAGCCTTCTAGTCATTTTATTGACCAGTAGACAAGGGTCTGACCCCTAGTCTCTTCTAAAGTAATCAAATGCATCCTTGGGCAGTGGCTTGGTGAAGATATCGGCCAATTTTTCCTTTGATTACACATACTCAAGTATCACCTCCTTTGCTTGAACTTGTTCTCTCAAATAATGATACTTGATGGCAATATGCTTTGTTTTAGCATGCATGACTGGATTCTTTGAAATGTTTATTGCACTCGTATTATCACAATAGATAATTACTAGTTCAATAATTTTCATATGCATACCTTCCAGCAACTGTTTGATCCATGCAATATTTGAGTAGTTTGTAATAGCAAAAACATACTCTGCTTCAGCAATAGACTGAGAGATGCATCCTTGTTTCTTGTTGATCCATGTGACAAGTCTGTCACCCATAAATAATGCTCCTCCAGTTCTTCTCTTTTGGTCATCAATATTTCTAGCCCAATCAGCGTTGGTAAAGACCTTAAGTTTAAATTTTCCTTCTCTTCTATACCATAAGCCATATTCCTTGGTATTCTTCAGATATCTTAGGATTATTTTCACAATAGTCATATGTGATTCTCTGGGATTAACAAAAAATCTTGCAACTATTCCTACTGCATGTGCAATATCTGGTCTAGTATGTACAACATACATGAGTTTTCCAATCATAGATCTATACAAATTTTGATTTACCTCTGATGACTTGTCCTCCTTTGTTAGCTTACATCCAGTTGCCATCACTGTTCCAATGGGTTTGGAATCTTCCATCTTAAATATTTTTAGTATTTCTTTGATATATTTGGATTGTGTAATGAAAATACCTTCATCTTATTGCATGATCTGTAGACCAAGAAAGAACTTGATCTCTCCAAACATAGACATCTCAAACTCTTTTCTTATTTCATTTGAAAATGATTTGCATAGAATTTCATTGCCTCCAAATATGATTTCATCAACAAATATCTCAGTAATCAAAATGTTAGCATCAGTATCTCCCTTTAAATAAAGATTATTGTTTTCACTAGTCCTTACAAATCCAATACTTATAAGATAGGAATGAATTCTTTCATACCAGGTTTGGGGTTCTTGTTTCAATCCATACAACAGTTTGTGTAGTCTACATACCATGTCCCTCTTGTCTGGATCAACAAACCCTTCTGGTTGTTCAATGTATACCTCTTCTTCAAGTATTCCATTTAGGAATGCAGACTTTACATCCATTTGATATACCTTAAATCCTTTACATGAAGCATAAGCAAGTAATATTCTTACTCCTTCTAGCCTAGCAATAGGTGCAAAGATCTCTCCATATTCAATCCCTTCTTCTTGTGCATACCCCTTTCATACTAGTCTTGCTTTATTTCTAGTGACTTCTCCATTCTCATTCAATTTATTCCTACATATCCATTTTGTACTGATGAAATTCTTGTCATCTGGTCTCGATACAAGTGTCCATGTCTTTTTTTTTCTATCTGCTCAATCTCCTCATTCATAGCACTAATCCATTCATCATTATCAAGTGCAGCATTGACAAATTTTGGCTCCTAATCACAAATAAGACATCTTGTATATAGAGACTTACTTCTAGTTCTCATACCAGCCTTCTTGTCTCCAATGATCTAGTTCTATGGATGGTTCCTTCTAACATATCTAGAAAGTATAGGTTCAGCTCTTTGTCTATCAGCTTGATCATCATTTTTTCCTTGTTTCTATTCTCCATCACTTTGTGCATCTTCTTGAGAAATATTCTGATTGTTGGTATTTGCAGCCTGATGCTTGGGTGCAATGACCTATTTCTCAGGAGCTCTACATTGTTGGTCAGGTAGAGTGTTATGTTCTTCATTGTAAACAAACCTATTGTAGTCCTTTGGTTCTTTTGTAATTTCCTTTTTATTCTTCTTTGCAAATTCATCTATATTTACATTTGCACTTTTAAAAATTTTGTTAGAGGCTTTATTGAGACATTTATAAGCCTTTCTCTTGGTGGAATAACCCAGAAAGATTCCTTCATCACTCTTGGAGTCAATTTTTCTATTTCTATCATCTTTTAAGATATAACATTGACTGCCAAAATTTTTGAAATAACTCACATTGGGTGTGTATCCATACCATAGCTCATAAGGTGTCTTCTTGGTGTCTTTCTTCAATTGTACTATGTTCAATGTGTAAACAACAACACTGAAAACTTCTCTCCAGAAGATTTGGGTGATGCCTTTCTCTATCATCAGTGTCCTTGCACAATCAACTATGGTTATGTTCCTTCTTTCAGCAATTTCATTTTTCTATGGTGTTCTTGGTGCAGAGACCCGTCTTTTGATTCCATGCTCATTACAAAAGTTAGTGTATTCATTTGAAATAAAATCCCCTCCTCTATCTGATCTTAAGCATTTTAATTCTTTACCACTTTGTTTCTAAACCATTTATTTGTACATTTAAACATCTTAAATGCTTCAGATTTATCTTTTAGAAACATAACTATCATCATTCTAGAGTAATCATAAACAAAGAGAATAAAATATCTATCTCCATAATAACTCTTTGTCCTCATAGGTCCACATAAATTAGTATGGACTAATTCTAGAATGGCATCAGATGTATGGGTTTTTCTTTTGAAACTAGACTTTGTCATCTTACCTTTTTGACAATTCTCACACATGATATTGTCGGGCTTGGTCATCGTCGGTAAGCCTCTTACATTTCTCTTTTTTCTTATCTTTATCATGTTGTCAAAGTTCACATGACACAATATTTTCTAGACATTACGCAAGTGGTGTTAGTATAATCTAGATAGAATAAGTTACCTTTTGTCTGCTCACCAGTACCAATCAGATTTCATGATTCATTGAAGATCTTTTCCTTCTTATTTTCAAATGCTACTCTGTGACCTAAATTATTTAACTGAGAAACACTCAATAGATTATAATTCAATCCTTTTACCCAATAAGCATTTTCACATTTTATCAGGTTATTCAACATTAAAGTTCCTCTACCTTCAACTGGACAAGGTGTATCATTACCCATTTTGACTGTTCCACCATTATAGTATTCAAAAGTCTCAAACTTTTGTTTGTCACCAGTCATGTGGTGAGTGCAGCCACTATCTATGATCAGACATCATTTTAACCAAATTTAGATATGAGTGAAGTTTCTACATACCTTTCTTCATCATCATCTGAATCATCTTTTACTGCCACAAACACCATCTCAATGTCTTCATCAGATTCAGTGTTAGTATCATCATCTTTTCATTTAGCTAGGTAACTAGCCTTCTTTCCTTTGTCCTTGTAGTCTCGGGTATCTCTTCTTTTTGATTGTCAATTGTTTCTATAATCACCTCTGTCATACTTATTTTCGATGACCTATCATTACTTCTGTCATCTTTTCTTCTATTAGGACATCTTGCAGAAAAGTGTCCAATCTCTTTACAATTAAAACACACAAGTGGTAATTTACCTTTGTGTTTACCTTTTCCTCTCTGCATTCTTCTAGCCATAAGTGCTTCAATTTAATCAAGATCTTCTTCTTCCTTTCACTATCACTATCTTTTCTCATAGTGTTTTTATGACTTGATTTACTTGTTCTTAAAGAAGATTTGAATGCAGACTCTATGTTTGGTAAGACACTATTATCAAAGTTGTTCATCTCAAATGAAATCAGTCTTCCAATCAAACTGTCTAGAGTAACGTTTCTATTTGCTACTACTATAATTTCTTGTATGGTAGATACTCTAATAGCATAAGTAGGCAGTAAGGTTCTTAGAATTTTACTTACCACTGTGTCTTCTTCTATTACACCTCCAACTCCTCAGATGGCATTGACTACCTCTTTGATTCTTGTGTTGTACTGTGTGATGTTTTCACCTTCTTTCATTTTGAGATCATCAAACTTTCCTCTAAGGCTTTCTACCTTGGCTCTCAAAAGATTCTTGTCACCACCATGTACAAGCATCAATTTTTCCCACATCTACTTTGTAGTCTTGTAGATTTTGACATCTTCAAATTCAACATTGGAGAGTGAGGAAGCAATCTATATCATCATGCAACTGTCGTTATTTTCAATAAAGCCCTAAGTTTCTCAAGAAAGCCCTAAAATTTGAAAAATGATGGCAACCACTTCAAGAACTATAAAGATCAAGAATGATAAGAAGAATATGGTTAGGTTAATTAAGAACAACACTTGTGTAGAGCCCAAGTATAAGATATGTCTGGAGATTGCATTGCAACCCATTGAATCTAGCACATTTTCTAAGATTCCACCTAGGGTTTTGTTAATAGAGGATGTAAGGTCCTATATTCATCAATTATCATTGTTGTATAGTTCTTTGAAATCTTCTTGGGGGATCTCCAACTTCATCTTCTTGTAGTCTTTCCTTGGCATATTCAGCTAGTGGTTATTGAGATGCTGTTGGGTGAGATATGGAACTGTGTCAAACTCTTGCAATGAGGTGGTGCGAGAGATGACAATAGAATTGAGAATTGGGGGATTCCCAACCCCAAAGCAAATGTAGCAGCTTCCAAAGATACTAAGGGCATTGGATATTCTGTTTGAAGGGTAGCAGCAAGTATAATGACCCAGATGGTGGTGTTGTAGTGTTTGGCTAGAGTTAGGATCAATTCTGGGGCCTACATAGAGTAGGGGATCAAGTGAGCTACTTTGATTTTGTCGGAGGCGGCCACATTCTTTGCCATATTATCTTTGGCAGAATGTTGGGTGAACATTGTTATTATTATACCTTGTAATCTGGTCCAGGGTCCCACCTTAGTGTCGGTGACTAGCTGCAACTTAGAATACACCTTGGATCCTTCGAGGGCACCATCCTTTGGATATTTGGATGTGAGTAGGAGTTTTTACAGTGCCCTCTTGACCTTTGAATTGGTGGTCACTCTTGTTGAGGTGGTTGGAAGTTCCAGACTTCTGGGAGGAGAAGCTACCTCAAACATGTTGATTGATGATTGTTGATATCCTACAAGACCGGACAACCATCAATACAAGTAATTAAAATAAAATAAGTTCCGGGTTCCGGATATTTCATCACCATTTTGCACTTGTTCAAAAAGACATTAGCTTGCATCAAATCCTGGAAATCTAATAAACAACTTACTTTGTAATTAATCAACACCTGAGGGTTTCGGGGGGGTTTATGGTCTATGAAACAATGTGACGAAGGTCGTAGGATTATGTGGAACCTAGAGTCTGGAGAAACTAGTCGTTATTGAAATGACTAGGTAGTGAGCCGTACTAGGCTAATGTGGGTTGTCGCATGGTCATGTGATAAATGGTGTAATGGCATTAAAGGTGACAAATGTCTTGACATATATGAAATGAATGCCACTTGGGACAATTTTAAATTCTCATACATGGGGGAATTTAATCATGCCATCAATGCCAAAGTGACGGGAGGAGAGAGAAAAACTATAACTCAAACAGGTGAGGTGCTGAGTTTGAGTCCAGTGAGAACTAGGTGGGTGAGTTTGAATTGAGTTTAATGACATGGAGAGCGCGGTGAACTACTAACAATTTATAGAGATTTACAATTAACCTACACTATTTATAGGGATTTACAACTCATTTACACCATTTTACAACTACTTAACAAAGAACCCTATGCTATTTGCAAATGTACACAAAAATATAGCGCACGAAAGGTGAACAACCTTCCTACAAAGCCATCCCACCAATGGGAGGTGATGATGAAGACCAGGAGGCAAAAAGTAAACAAGGCGAAAACAAAATGAGAGAAAAAAGAACAAAGCAAAAAAAAAGAGATAGAGAGAACTAGAAGGGGCCTACCTTAAACACCAAGAATGCAAAGGGAAGGGAACGGGAGGTGCTCTACAAATATATAGATTCATGGACCATGAACACTGAAGACCTGTAGGATAAGTGGAAGCATTCACAAGCTAAAATAACAACTTCACCATTTAACACTCAAAGCAAATGTACTTAGCTCACTGATAATTTGCACAAATCACTCTTAATTTTTTGAAGGTAATTTGTTTGCAAATGTAAAAATGACAAGTGAAACCCTCTTTATAGCCTTAAGTGAAAATGCACCACTTTATTTTGCAAGTCCCAAGAAAAGGGAAACCTCTGGACTCTAGGCCTGGGGAATCCATGCAACCACACCCTCTAACTAAAGAGGAAGCAATGGAAAAGAATCCCAGAGTCTGAAATCCCACCAGCTCAAAGAGAAAAAACACTCCAGGACTGGGCCCCGAAGCAAGGAAGACCAAAAGGGGAACACAACAACGACCACACAGAGGCAAAGGCTGGAGAAAACAAAAGAAGAAAAAAGAAACCAAAGACCAAAAGAGAAAAGTGGGGGGACCCAACATTTTTCTAACAAAATGTAGGGACGGGTATGCAGGGCATAACAAAACCACAGTGGTGGATCAATCTAATCTAGAACTCTGCCTTTATGCAAAAAATCTCCCACACTGGAATGGCCTAGAATCTAGACCCTGACCTTTGCTCCAAATCTTGAGGGAGTCAAAATTCACTAAGTATGAAAATTGGATTTGGGTCCTCCAAAATTTTGGACTTTCAGAGGAAGAAAGGCCAAAAAATGGCCCTTGCAAAAATGTCTAAGTCTAGAGAAATTCCCAGTTCAAAGTTTGGTGAAGTCTGGAAGAATTTCCTATGAGAAACAACTATGGAAGTATCTCTGGGTGATATTCCTGCAGCCTCTGTACTATATCCTATACATATTTTTAGTCCACTTCTTTCTCTTCCATTTGGTTGAGGCATTTTTCTTTCTTCTCCCTGAAAGTGGTCGATTCTGAAGTGAAGAACTTTATTTCTTCCTCATGTTCTAACATTCTCTACATGTCTTCTTTAAAGTAGAAAAGTTGATGGAGGTCTTCTTTCACACTAATCCCTATCAAGATACCCTTGAAATATTGTATGATTTCTCTAGCTGGGCATAGGATCTGATGTTCTTCATCTTGATATATCTCCAAGTCAATACCTAAGAAGAATTTTTCTATTTCTTCCACCCACTTCATAACTCCCTCATTTTTTTAGCGTATGCGGTCTAGACATTTCTCACAAACCTTAACTATTTTAGCTATACTCTTGATTCATGCATGAAAATTATCTAGCTCAGTGCCTTCATATACCTTTACTAGAATTTGGAAGCATTGTTTCCTAATTATCTTGAGGTCCTATAGGGAATTTTGTCATTTGGTTAATTTTAAATATAACCCCGTGTCACTTTCCATCATGTCCAACAATTTGGTGGTTTCCACCAGGATGGATCTGAAAGGTCTAAAGATTGTCTTAATAACTCCTTCTCCAAATTTTTCAAATTCATTCCTCCACTCAGTGCAAGCTTTTAAGAAATAAGTTGTCATTCCTTTTGGCAATTCTGCAGTAGCATTCTTTTCAAGGATAGCCTGTAATGTGGCTTCTAGAAAATTTGGGTCAATAGGACCCACCATATTATGAATGAATTTCTTCAGAGCCTCATTCTACTTAGTTAGTGCCTTGATCTTCTCCTCATCCTTATCCATAAAACCCAAAGCATGTTTGAGTCCTAGTGCCACCAGAGTTTTACTCCCTTCTCTTATAGGTTCCCCCAGATCAACCTCCTCAAAAGTGTAGTCATATGGAGTTATCTATTCCTAGGTGATACCGATGGTGGGAACTACTACCTATTCCTTCTAGTGACCCTATGTGTCTTGAGTGACATATGATATGGTCTTTTCTGGTGCACTAGATTCAGCTTGATGGAAGGTGTGGCCTAGGAAAGGCATGTCTTCTTCTTCTTCTTCTTCTTTTGTGTATATCCTTTTCCTTGGTTGAATTTATTTAGTAAACTAAGTTGGTTTAGTAAAGGCGGTGAAAGGCTCATATGGTGCAATATTCAGTATTAGAGTGGAGCCTAATTTATTTTGAGTTATCCCCTCTTTCTGTATTTATTCATCTTCATCCTCTTTGTCTTTTCCTTCTCCTTCCTTATCTCCCCTTTCTTCTTTGTTCTCTTCCCCTTCTCTGGTAGTATATTGCTCTTTTTTTTCCCTCCATCTTTGTCCTCCAAAGAGATAGCTAAGATGTTGTTCCTAAGACCAGTTATTGACTCAAGTGTTGTCTGAGGAGGAGGCATTATCCCTGTATCCAGTGAAACTTGGGGATTGTTTTTAGGTGCATGTAGTGGAGATGAAGGTGGTGGGGAAGGAGCTTGTGAAGAATGTGGAGGAGTAGGAGTGGGAATGGGAAGAGGTGGTGGTTGAGTAAGAGTGGGAATGAGAAGAGATGGTGGTGGAGTAGGAATAGGAATGGGAAGATATGGTGGTGGAGTAGGAGTAGGAATGGGAAGAGATGGTGGTGGAGTAGGAGTAGGAATTGGAACAGATGGTGGTGGAGTAGGAGTAGGAATTGGAATAGATGGTGGTGGAGTAGGAGTAGGAATTGGAACAGATGGTGGTGGAGTAGGAGCTACATCCTTTTTTGGTGACTTATTTGGAGTAGTGTGGGTGGTTTTATCATAAGAGGATGTAGGTATACCTTGGGTCCCTACCTTTTTACTTGTACCTACATCCATTGTTGGGAGTGGCACATCCGTTGTGGGATTTGTGAACTGAGTTGGAGGTGGGGTAAGGATAACTTGTGGGTTCATAGGTACCTACCCCCTGCACTAACCTTCATTGTTGGATGGAAGGAATGTTTATCTTGGTCTCCAAATCCTTTGAGTCCCTCAAATTCAACAATGGGAAACTCATCTGAACCAAGAACATCTAGAGGATTGTCTCATTCCCCTTGTTTTTCTGTCCCACCATGGGTAGGTGTATCTTTACTAAGATCCTTTTCTCTGAATACCTTTGTCATAGATCTTGTCCTCCTAACCAAATTTATATCCTCTTTTTTATTTTCTTCCCCCTCTGGTTCCTCCTATAGGGTTTCAAGTTGTAGAGATGTGGATTCTCTTTTCCTCTTGTATACCCTCTTCTTCTCTCCTAAGGTAGTATCAATAACTGGAGATTGATCGAAAGTAGTGGGAAGTTCCCCTTGTGTGGATGGTGAGTAATCCATAGGTGGTTTTATACTCTCATTCATTTTGGCTTCTTATGATTGGGATTGGATCCATATAAAATGGGACACTCATGGCTGTACACCGCCCTTGGTTTCTGTGGTGGAGCCTTCTTAAATAGAGGCATTGTGGGCTTCTCTCCACATTTCCTGTCCTCTTTTGTGGGAAGGTTTAGTTGTGGCTTCATAGGAATAGGATCCATTGGGAAAGGTTTCCTTATCCATGACTTGGTAGCTTTGATTATATGCCTTTCCTTGAAGTTGATGCTATCATTCTCATCTTTATCTATCTCAGCATTTAGGATTGGCTATGTGTATATCTTATCTATGTTATAAAGAGGGTCTAACACATCCTCTGTATCTTTTTTGCATACATTGGGGGAATTTTGATCTCTAAGGAAGCCTCTACTAATGTCAAAGTCATATTGCAATAGTCCCTTATCTGGACTTTGTAATCATCCATGTAGTTGATCCAATGATCCTCTATGTGTGGCTCATGGACATAGTGTTTACCCATGATGTGGTTGTAGGTACCTATAGGGTCAAACTTGGGCCTGATGTGTGAATACAACTGTAATGGTCACTCATCCCACTCAAACTCCAAGGACTTTCATATCTTCATGTCTTGTAGAGTGTATGGCCTGACTAATATAGGGAAATACTAACAGTGCTTATTTTTGTGCTTGATGTCTTCATGGGTATCTGCTAGATATCTAGCCATTTCTATAATAATGATCCAATTAGAAGGGTATCTAGGTAGCTTCTTGGGTTTGAGAGTAGATCCTACTACCCTGATGTAGGTGAATGTTCTAAACTATAGGTAAAAGGCCCCTATTGCCCTAACCTTGGTTGCAGCCTCTTTAGATAGCCTTTTGGTATAATCCCCCTCTATGGAACGGACAATTGCAAAGATGAATGCATCATTTACCACCTTGTAATCCATCCTATTTTCATTCATCTTTGCTTTCCTTTTTAATTGTGGGTATACTCTGAAAGGCTATGCATTTGGTTGGCCAAATGTTCCTTGTTTCACCAACCCTAGGTACTCTACCCTTACTACATGTTAGTACACTAGGTATGAGGTCATGTAGAATTTTGGGTTGTGCTTCACTGATGTTAGTTTCTCCTCTAAGTTATCACTTAGAATGGTTTCCCAATCAAACCTGGCCTTTCATCCTTTGATCCTCTTAATTAGTAGGATCATCCAATTTTTGAGCTGAATGGACTAAGGTAGTTCATACAACCAACTCAACATCATAACCACAACTTGGATGTCATCCTTGAGGTATCCTCTCCTCAAGTCGATCCTGTCAATCTTTTTCTTTGGCAGGGATTGAATTAGGTACTCGTGGTTGGAAATTTCATATGCCTGTAGAGTGTGTTCTGCAAAACACTTCAGGCCATTATTGACAGAAAATTCATAGAAACGGTCTACCTCATTATGAAGATGGAAGACATCTTCAATTTTTTATGGTCTGAGATCTAAGACCACATCTCCTTCCCTATTCTTGAATACCCTCTCATTAGGCACATAGTGGTGCATCAGGGTCATGATCAACTCTGAAGACAAAACTAATATTGGGTGTGATGTTTCATTTACCAGACCTATTAGGACCAGGGTTGTGCAATTAGAATATCTCCCAGGAGGCTTGGAATATCTATTCAAGAATTCATTCCAGTCCACATTGCCTATGTTAGTGTCGGTAACCTCTTGATGGTGGTTCCTAATTTTAGATGGAGGGTAGTACCCCTTGAATAGATACTTCATTGGTGATCGGATGTTCCTTTCTGGCATTCCTGTAAGAGAAATGTGCAAACATCAACATTATTCATAACAAACTATTAGGAAAGCAAATAAAACTAAAAAAAAATTCAACAAACAGATGTCATGGCCCCAAAATATTCAGAAATGAAACTTGGTGTAGTTTCAGTCATTCAGAGTTGCGGACACCAAAAATAAGGTCAAGGTACGAAAGGCCAAAAGCTCCAAGAGGCACTGAAGTGGTGTTCTTTCAAACTTTCAAAGTGTGAAGGTACAATAGAACTTCAGCGTGTGAAAGCCCAAAAGTTATTGTGGTGAAAAAGGATGAAGGAAAGTTTAGGATCCCCCTTTTGAGCATTCATAGTGCGAAGATGCGAAATATTCTTGGAGTGAAAAAGGCCAAAATATTCTGGAGTGACCTTTTTTTCAGTGTGTCGGATGTCAGAGGTTTTGAGACCTCCAAAACAATGAATTTCTGAAATTCTATAGTCTAACGCCTTCATTGTACTTGGTGTTTTTGAGATTTCATAATCTGATGAATAGGGCATGTTTTCAGCCTTTTAGAGGATGAAAACCTATGACTGTTGAGAAGAAAAAAAACCCTATAAAAGTAAAAAACAACCCCAAAGGCAAATGAAACAATGAAAGATGCTTAAAAACCTAGGGACAAGGACATGGTGACCTAAGGGCAGCGAGGTTTTGAAAGGAAAAGCTAGGGACTGCCGACAGAATGAAAAAACAAAAAAAAAACACAACTAGGGAATGTGAAGGGCTAAAAAGAAGAACACTACAAAGGAAAAGGATGAAGGAGGGAAAGGAAACTAACTTGCAAAGGTGGGAAGGTGGAGCTAAAGTTCTGACAATGCAAAACATTAAGAAAACACACGAGGAGGTGAAACAGTGAGGAAGCAGAATAAAAAATAGACGAGTGAGGGAAGAATGAGAAAGAAGTGAATGAGGTTTCTTTTATAGCCTATGGGTGATGTAACAACTTTCAGCATTTAGAAGTCCAAAATCCTAAAAGGTGCCACCCAGAATCCCAAATTTTTGGACTTTTGGACTTTCGGAGGTTGGATGACCTCGGTAGTGCAAAAGTGTGAAAGTATGGAAGGACTTGGCACTTTCGGTCTTTTCAGGCTTTCTCACTTTTGTAGATCAGATGATCTCTTTATCCCAAAGGCTTGAAAGTGAAAAAGTCCAAAAATACTTTACACTTCTCAATCAAAGCCCTGGCAAGAAACTCAGAGAGCCTAGAGAAAAAAGCAAAACAAGGGGGAAAGGCAAAAGAAAAAGAAGCCCAAAAAAAGAGGGGGGGGGTCCCCATGGCCAAAGAGCCAAGATGGGGTGTGTTTTGTAGATCCACAACACCATCCATGACACTATGACCAAAAATTCCCCCATTCCTAAACTATTTATGAAAAGGGAAACATAAATTTTTTGTAACATGATAAATAGTAAACCTTTTCTTGTCACAATATAACAAAAAATTTATTCCCAACTCCAATTTCAAAATGAAGCATAACCATTGTAGATAAGATAAATTCTTCAATATACCATATACAAAAACAAAGTTTATTCCCATTAGCCATGATCATCAAATAAAAAAACATTGTCATGTGAGTTAAAATCCAGACAAAATAATCAATTCATATGCAACCTCCATTTTAAACACCATCATGCCCAAAAAATCTACATCAGAAAAGTATATGATGTCAAGTCTTTGATCAGATAATGAAGCATAGTCCTCCTGACATATCAATTTTAATGGCCCTAGAAACATAACCAATTCAAAAAAAACTATATTTTTTGAACTATATTGAGAAATATTGCAAACCAATCACCAAAAATATCATCAGTATGGGAGTAAGTTTCTCGGTCAATGTAGAAGGTCAAGCTTGAGAAAAAAGAAAAGTATTATAATTTGGATAAGTTTCTCATTCAATGTAGTGTTTTAAGCTTGCAAAACAAGAGAAATATTATAGTTTGGAATAATTTTCACACTTCCTCCATCCCAAATTATCTTCTTGAGAAGTCAAAATTTCAACAAGGATAGAGAAAGAGTTACTTTTCCATCGAGTTTTATCACAAGTAGCTAAAATTGAAAAACTAAAAAATGTGATAAGCCAATCTTACAAATTTGATATAATTTGTATCTCAATACAATGCATAAGATTCCCTACATGTATTTAGTCAACATAATTCTAAAGTACCGGGGAGTACATACAAGCTTTCATATCTTCGAAACAACTAAAATCCAAGAATAGTTTTACCACCACCATGTCAAGGATTAATGTCTTAGCTTCATCAGTATGATGTCTCTGTGTTGTTTACAACATTGGATTTTATTTTAAACATCACAAGTTATAGCAATCATAGATCCTATGGAAGGAAAGTTCAGTTTATGCAAAATTTTGTTTTGTTTAGTAGCATGCTATGAAATGACTACTCTGTGTTGTTGATTGAATTTAATAGTTTTAGAAAAAAGCTCACATCCTGAGAGGTGGATTATTTCTTCATCAACAACATGGAACATCACAGATCCATGCACTAACCATACCAGTTCCTTATGTAGAGATAGGGAATGTTTGCATCAAGTGTGCCTTCCTAGGAACCATCTATAGCCCTAAGGGCCTTACCATGCATGTTCTTGATCCAGAAACATTACAAAGTGATAATACTAAATATATATCAGAACAATCTAAACCACCATATGAAGAAGAAATCAAAACTAACAGAGACCCATCAACTAAAAAGACATGTAGAAATGGAGAGATTAAAATCCATAAAGGGACAAAAAACATGACCCATAAGAAAGTTCATGTGTAATGTATTCCATGAAAACATGAACAATAATTCCTCCATCCACACATAGATTTCTATCCATTGAGAAATAATTAGCTTCCCACATTTACAATAACTAAATTGTAACTTCATGAAACAGAAAAGAGACTGCAATACCCAATACCTCAAAGAATGAAGACCAAGAGAAATATCATTTACCCTTACCATGGGCTGGAGTGAGGCCAAAAATATTGATGATCATTTTAAACCAGGGGTGAGACTTCATCCCTTTATACCTCTTTATATGAATGTTTCTCATTTATTTCCAAATTGGTCAAAACATCAGCCATATGATTTGTTTCCCTATAGTAGTGTGTAATTGTGTATGAATAAAAAAAATCTAATTGGAGTAGAATTCTATCTAACCAATATTTCAAATGCCAAGACATATATTTTCCATTGAAAACCACAAGAAAAGTAACCATAGAGTCACCTTATATAACAATATGTTTAATGTTAAGAGATATAACCATATCAAGCCCACAAGTTAAATCTCTAAATTCTGCATTATTATTTGTACCACCGTCAATACAACTATAATTTAATTTCAAAATATTATCATCATGGTCCATAATTAATATGCCAATACTACATTTTCTCGGATTGCCTCGAGAGGCTCCATCATAGTTAAGTTTGAATGATGCTTTAGGTAGAGGCAACCATTTAGCCTCAACTATTTTTGACTTAATTGCATTATTTTTTTCTATAGATCCATGAATTGGGAAACATTTTAGGGCCTCCTAGATTTTACTAATCCACTTGTCCCAATGGGAAAAAGACCTTAGATTTTCCAAGTTCTTATAGACATATGATAAAATGGATTCAGAAATTCTTTTTCAATTCAAGAAAGGACATCAGAAAGGGAGGAAGATTTATTCCTAAGTATTATGTTGTTTCTTTCCAAATAGATATTCTAGATGATAATTGAGGGGGTCACAATCCAAATACAACCATAAAAGGAGGAAGTATACAAACAAGGCTAGGATAAAAAATGACTCTTAAGATTAGGGCACAATACTGAAGAGATTCCAAGTTTAGCAAAGAGCCAATACCAAAAAATTGAAGCAAAGGCACAATGAATGAAAAGGTGGTCACCCGATTCCATAAATTATCCACATAAAATACAAGGAAAGGTTGTAGTGATATCAATCTTGTCTATTCTATACCCAGACAATATTATATTCTGTACAACTAACCAAGCAAATGAACCTTCTTTTGGGAGGCATGCCCCATTCCAAAAGAGCCTTGCCAATCGACACATATTATTCCTTGAAGAATATAGGGATTCATAGCCCTCTCTAATCGAGTAAGAACCAAAAATAATATTAAATATAGAAATATCTTTAAAATTTTAAATTAAAAAAAGAAAGTGACATTTTTCATCCTGCAAAAGACATATGGTTTGAATATATATTATAGAAATATGTATTATATATAACAAGCTTAAAAAATAAAAACTTATACCCTAACCATTGATGCAAGAAATGACAACCACTTCACATAAGGCATGATATCACCATCCTGAATAGAAGCCCTTCAACAACATCGGGTTGCAATGCTAGAACAAAACTATACAGGACAAAAGATAACATTGTTTGTAATATATTGGTCATATTTTTACATGCATATGTGATAAATATTGTAAATGTAATTAATTAAAAATAATAATAAAATTTGAAAGTTAAATAAATAAAAACAAGTAAAAAGGCAACTCACTTTCAAAAAAATCATTCAACAATCATCACCACTTGCAACACTGCCTTCCAAAAATTGAAAGTTGAGTGATAGAAATACGTGAAGTATTAAATGAGAAAACTTTAAAGCTAAATTTATTATTTAAATTGAATATATTAATTTATTATTATATAATATTTTAATTTGAATAATATAAATTATTAAATATATTTTAAAATTACTATTATACATTAAAATTACATTTTTCTTTTGCTCACTAAGGCGTGGTTGTTCCATGGTAGATTTAATATTAATAAACTAAAATTTACATACGTTTTTGTAGGAGGCATGTGCCTTTCTCTAGGACCCCTACTATCCATTCCAAAATCAAGGCCTCACTATATACAAATTTGCCTTGGGAAAAAAATCACATTCTATATTCATTCTAGTTTCCTATACATACAATTATTTACACTTGACATATACATCATTCATACTATCTATACATATTAGCTTTCTTGAAATGACATAAGGAAATAGGCAAAATAGGTGGGAATTTACTCCTTTTCCAAAGACTTCCCCTTTTCCATTCATGGTGTTTCAACGGAGCATTCAATGCTTCTTTGGATAGGTCCAAGTTTATTGAAATCCAACATGCTTGGCATCTCTTATTGAATCTCCACTCCAAATTAATCCTTATCTTCATCATTGGACAAGATTTCATCCCTCTTAGACTCTTTCATCTAATCTCATCTTGCCTTCATCTTTATCCCCAGTAGCTGTTATTGGAAGTACACATTGCACCTAATAATGTGTATCTTTAGTTCAAAGGTGTAATCATCCCCGAATTATTAATACTGGCATTTTTTGCACCTCTTTTTCACCTCACTTCATCATATAGTCATTTTTCAAATGAAAAATTATTATCTCCACATCGATGTTAGTTTTTATCGAGTCTATCTATGCAAGGAAATCCTCCTTGAATACCTTTTGATAGAATATCTTAGCATTCACTTTGGATTCTCCCACCATAAGGACTATGATCAAAGCCACTATTGTGATGTCTGTATTCATCCTATAGATGTGGTCTGAAAATAGAAATTTCCACCTAGGTTTTTTCAAACTACATGGATGATTAATCCGTGGGAATAATTCATGATTGTCTTAAGCCTTTTTCCTTTACCTCTCTAATAAAATACATATGACTTTTTTAGACCACTCTAATGGGAGAATCCATGGCAGAGAAATTTAAGGTTGAGGACAAGACATGTAATAGATAATGAAAACCAAAGGAAAAGTACATCTATTTCTATCAGATTGGTATATTTATAGAAAATATTTTTTGATTCAATTATGTATGAGATTTTTGTATCAATGTATCAGATCACACTCTGTGATACATCATCAGGATGAAATAGAGCATGAGAAGAAGAAATATCTTTCTTCTTCTCATTCTCTCTTTCATCCTAATGATGGATCACAGAGTGTTATCCAAAACATTGATGTAAAAATATCACACATAATCAAATCCAGAAACAACATCACTTAATTATATAAATTGTGGAAATCTCTTAGAAAATATTTTATTTCCATCCCTACTTTCTTAAGGAAGGATCTCATTTTTTCCTCATTATATTAGAGAAATTTTTTATTTTTCTATCCTAAATTTGAGTGCATTTGCATTCAAGTGTGTGAACAACTTTTATCTTTCTTTCTTAGGCTCCACATGTGTCCTTTGATTTAATTCGCCAAGCTATTTCTAATGAAGGTCATCACAAATATTTCCATTACATCATGCTTTATCTTATTATTTCTATCCTAGATTTGGCATCCATTTTTTTTTTATAATATCTCTTAATTTCTTGATGTATTTGTTAGATTTATTGTCATATGTCATTATTCTTTTATATATTCTCTCTTAGTTTATTTGAGATGTCTAAATCATTATGGTTATATTCAACAAATCTAATTTTGTTTCTCATTGATGTTGGATGAGATATCTAGGTGATCCTATGTGGATTTCCCATGAATGCTAACATAGCTACCACACCAATTGTTTTACTCTTATTTCCTTGATATCTTGTTTCTTTATTATCCTATCTATATACATGATTTATTGTCACTTCCTCAAAATATTCCAAGTTTTTTCCTAATATTTCTCCCAGCTTCCAATTAGGTATGTGTCTAGTTCTAACTACATTTACTACTATTAAATAGTTTCCTTCAATCTCCTATTTTTTGATCTCTAGATCCTTGCATAATAATAATCCTTCATTTAGGGCCATAAACTCAACAATATTATTGGTCGTTATTCCAACATGACTACAATTCTATCAACCATCGATTTGTCCCAAAAGTGGGCAATGATCCTCGCACTGTGGAAGTTTGGAAACTAGTATCTCCCCCACTACCAAAGAAGGGTTGAACCTTTAATCCATACCATAAACTCCTTATTTTTGTCCCATTATATGAATTGAATCCCTCTCTTAATATTTGTGGTTTTTCTACTATTGAGCACCTCTATAATGAGATATTATATTTTTTTAGTAGTGCCTCATTACTAATTGTCTTGTCCTCAAATATTATACTATTCCTCTCTTTCCATATTTCATGCAACAGTACTAAAGGGCTACTTTCCCATAGACCCCCAAATAATCTTGTCTTATTTATAGTTGGTCAACTTTTAAAGAAGCACATAATATCATTTGGAGGAGCTATGGCCCATCCTAATCTGACATATAATCATATATCCAATATGTTTGGGAGAAGTAACAACCCTACTTTGGGCATACATTGCTTTCTCCAATAGAGCTTTAGTGGGATCTCCATCTTTTGGAATTGTATTTTATTAGTACTGGTGTTATATCAATCTTTGGTATTATATTTGATTATTTTTAATATGTTACCAACTAATTCATCTTGTCTCCTTTTGAAGGCTATTACTTTGTCCTTGATTATCTACTTCAATTGATCAATATCATCTATCAGCGAAGGAAATATTCTATTTCCATCAAGTAGATGGATGGTTTTCATCTATCTCAACATAATCTCTAACTTTTGATCCCAAAATCTATTGCGTTTCTCTTTGATAATTTTTGTGTCCATCATTTTATCTATGGCATGGTATCCCCCCAAGATTATTCCCAAAAGAGGGATTCTCTTCCATCCAAAGTATTCCAAGAGAGGTGTTCATGTATTACTAGCTTGCAACTCAATATGAAGTTCCACAATCTAGATCCTTTAGGTGGGTTTGGGTTCCTAAAGATTCTAGTAGGCTCATTTCTCTCTAAATAATTTTTTTTGAAGGATTTTGACCCACTTTAGGTCCAACTCCTTTTCATTCTCCACACAAGAATTTCCCCTTATGCCTAGTTTTGCAGCAATTGATTCCTAAGCCCAACACCTATGAACTCCATACATCTGCAAATATTATCCCATGCCAACATTGAATTTTTCTTCTTTTAAGTTAATCCCTAGCTATAGAATACCCTCATTATTTGTATTAGCTTAGTGTTTTGACCCACTAAGAGTGAAATAAATAAAATGAGGTACATGGGGAGTGAAAATATCACTTATTTATGCATTACTAGTCTCCCTACCCATGAAAGTCATTTACCTTTCTAAGATGATAGGCATTTTTCCATTTTTTCCTTCAATGGATCCCATAGTTTTGAGGATTGAAGAGCTTTATCTTAAGTTAACCCAAGATGGATACATGTTATTTTTCTTGTTTTGAAGCCCAAGACATTCAAAATTTATATTTCCTTCTTGTGTTCCATTGAAATGAAAAAGAATTTGTTTTCTCATTACTTATCATTTGTCCTGAAGCCAAAGCATGTCATTTTAGGGTTTTCTTGTATTGGATAGCTTTCCTCTTTTTATTTGATCCAAATAAAATTATATCATATTCAAAATATTGATGTGTGATGGCTACCATACCATTTTTTAACTTACTCCTTTAATCCTTTCATTCTCTTGTGCTCCATTAATTTTCCTTCCTAATACCTTTTCCATGATTATTACTAGAAAGGGGGAGAGAGGATCCCATTTTCTCAGACCTGTTGATTCCTTCAAGAAAACTTCTAAGGAACCATTAATTAGGATCAATAATGTAGTCCTCGATATTTATTAAAAGACCTAATTTATCCATTGTCTACTAAATCTAAAGGCATCAAGGAATTTGTATAGGAATCTCTAGTATAATTTATCATATGATTTCTTGATGTCAAGCTTGATGGCTCTTACTATGAATTTTTTTTGTTTTGAATTGAATGGATAGATTCTTGTACAATGATAATTCCATCCAAAATATATCTCCTCAGAACAAATCATGTCTTCTCCTCAAAGAAGATGAATGGGAGAATCCATTTCAATTTGTTACCCATTGTTTTCACCATATTTTGTAAATGGAGTTACAATGAGGTATGAGTCTAACTTCATCTACACTTGTTTTTTTCTCCTTCAAAAACCTCCTAGAGTTTATAGCCACATCAATAGCTTCAATTAGATCATTTCCTAGTACATGCTGCCACTTCTGGAAGAACCCATATAGGAAATCATGTGGGCCCATGGCCTTATCATAATGTAATTTTTTTTATTGTTGTCTCCACTTCTTCTCTATAAATTTTATTTGTTTTTTAATTCTTCTATCACAATTTTGGGGGTATTTCTCAGAATTTCCTATTGATTCCTTCCATCTAAACCTTCCCAATTTTTAGAGTGTTTTGGAAAGATTAAACTACATTATTAACAATTCCTACTAGGTGTTGAATGACCAACCCATTTATTTTTATCAATCGGCTAATCCTTTTCGTAGTCCTTTTTTTTGGCATTGTTGAAAATTTCAGAGTTCTTGTCACCTGCAACAAGCCAAGTTTCCCTAGACTTATATCTCCAAAATGTCTCTTCTTTAGCAATAACCTCTTCATATCCATGTAGAAACTTGTTTTCCTTCAATAATTTTTATTCATCCAAATTGTTTTGAATTACTTTCTCATTTAGAGTTTCTAATTCTACTTCCAACTCCCATTTCTATTTAAATATATCCTTAAAGTGTTCTCTATTCTATTTTAGTAGTCTTTTATTAATTTCCTTCAACCAAAAATAATAATTTTTATTTAGCATGTAGTTCTTCCCCATACCAAATTTTAATTAGATTGAAGAAACTCTTGTGCCTCATCCACATATTTTCAAACTTAAAGGGATTGAATATTAATTTTTTGTGTCCTATTACTTCTAGTTGTACTAGAAAATGGTCTGATCTTGAGCATGATAGAATGGATTCCTTAAGACGAAAAGGAAAGGTTGATAGATCTTCTTGGAAGAAAAATTAGTCCAGTTTCTTTTCTATATGACTAAAATCTTGTCTTCTATTGTTCCATGTAAATGATGCATTTTCTATTTCAATTTCTACAAGACAACTTCTCTTAACACATTCTTTGAAATTAATTTGAGATTGACTCACCCTTTGCATTTATCCTCTCTTGTTTGCAAGGTGAAGTATAGCATTTAAGTCTCCCCCTATTATTGTATGATGGATAATTGAGGAGACATGAAATTATCCAACTCTCCCCCTATTTTTGACTTCTTTATATTGGAATTTGGGCCATAAACATTAACAAATATAAAGCTTAGATTTGTATTTAGGCTTTTGATTTTAATCCCCTCTATTTTTTCCATCTACGCATTTTTTGAAGGTTATATATCTTGTTTTTCAAAATTTATAGTCCACCAAGGCCCCTTCTAATTAGATCTATTTAACCCATCAATATCCTAATTTCCTTATAATTACATTTATTTCCTTGTAGGTCATTTTTGTCTCTTCCAACATAAAGATATCTACCTTAGTTGTTGAGACACTTTGCTTGACCAAGAAATGCTTCTTAGGGGCACTTGGCCTCTAATTTTCCACATTAGGAACCTTATGGGCTCTTAGGAAAGGAGTACAATAGGAATAATTTGTGAATAGGATATAAGTGGATATATATGTACATATGTATATATATATATATATATATATATATATATATACATATGTACATATAT
>MU225042.1:2054716-2067415 GCA_018584345.1 Thuja plicata
CATAGATACACACACACACACACTAATTGACTTTTATGCACACAAACTAATAGAAAATAGATAGATGTGTACGGGTACCAAAAATAGAAACTAGAAGATACCACCAACCTAAGATTTCAAGTTGATGTAGTTTTGTAGGGAATAAGTAACTTGGCATGTCTCGTTCCTAGGAATAGGTTGCCTGGGGAATCCTATTCGTGCAAATTTTGATGAACTCACTTGCAAACTATCAGTTAGGTCTGAAACCTTTTGTATCTAAGATGGTGCAAATGCCACTTATACCTACACACAAAAAATGGGGAAATTTTTGTGTAGCAGGGTTTACCCTAGTCACACCCTGGTTGAGGAATCAACCTTGAAATAGAAATGAAATCGCATGCAGGGAAAGAATGTAAATTTAAAGTAAATATTACATCTACTTTGTAAATGCATAGACCATCGCAAATTGATATTGATATTGTGATGTATATGAAGATTCTTGTATGTTTATTGAATCTAGTTGTATGTTATCTTTGAATCTTGGAATGTAGGGAGGAATCAAGGATGCGTTTCACAAATGCATAGATATGTGAATATTCCTCAAAGATCCTCAATGTTGTTATCCCTGATTGGTTACTTCCTTGAAGAATGGATGGATGAATGAATGTAGATGGAAAAAGGATATTCTTGCTTGATCGAGGTCTCCTCTACTTGGCCATTATGTGAGATAAGATTTATACAATGGAGAAGAATGCCTTCAAAAATTCTTAAGATGCTTGAAAAATGCTTGAAGTCTTGATCTTGAATGCTTGGAAGCAAAATTTTAGTAGTGTACTTGAAATCTTGATCATGGTTACAAAAATGAGGAAAGATAGGTAGCTTTTATGCCTCTCAAAACATTTCATAGCTCAAAAATTGAAGGAGGCTAACAAGAATAAATAAATTCCACTAAACCAATAAGATGGGCCCCCGATTCAAATTTTAAGGGAAAAACCAAGGAAGAGGTCAGCCTAGACGACCTCTTCCAATCAAAAGATGACAAAATTTGGTTTGGAAGTCTGGAATGTGGAAAGAAAGTCATAAATGTAGGTGGAATGGGGTTGGATCAAATATAAGGGACATGAAATATTGAGAAAACTCAAATGGGTCCTAATTGAGCATCTAATTATAGGTTCTTACAATTTAGGATGGTACATTTAGCCTCCACTTTAGTGGGAGTATGATATTACCTCATGGTCATGCTAAAGTAGATGATAGTATTGATTTTTTTTATTAAGGTCAAGGTGTTAAGGAGACACGACGTCCCCAAGTGACTTAGGTCCTTATCAAATGCAAAACCAAGATAAAAAAAGAAGCACTTGGAGAGAGAGAGAGAGAGAGAGAGAGAGAGAGAGAGAGAGAGAGAGAGAGAGAGAGAGAGAGAGAGAACAAATATAGCAAGGATTTGACTTACTATGGGTCATGTGAAGAGACAATATTTTGTAAATGATGGAATTAATAGTCTATAAATATATATTATGTTATTAAACCCATAAAAAAAGGATACCCAAAGAGAAGAATAATCTACTTAGGAAAATCTTTGAAGGAGGATAAGTCCTTGAGGATAGAATTGTCTTCCTAAGGGACCCAAAAAAGAAGGATCAATACTAAGGAAATCATATTCTCTGAAGAGATCCGCTAGATAATGTACATGGCATGATATTGTAATGTAAAGGATGAATCCAAGAAAATAATTTTCTTGTTATCCATCCACATAAGAGAGTGCATTGAATCATTATGCATGTGTGTAAAATGTGAAACAATAAGCAAAAATTATGCCCCCATTTTAAAGGCATTGCAAATGCCTTAATGGGAGCAATGGCTTTAACGTAGCATCTAGAATACATTTCAACTATGAGATTTCTATTAACCCATTTTCATGTTCATTCAATTGGTGGCAATCGTTAACCTATTTACTAAGTGAGCTTGCTAAGATACCCTAGTTTGTAAATTATTAAATGATCTGGATTAGATTTGAGTACATCTCTTGAGCTATGCTGAAAGTACATGAAAAGGAAAGAAAGGAAAATCAGCTATCCAATAAAATGGCATACATATACTGGATCATATACAAAATCTAAACATGAATGACATGTATATGTAGAAATGGAAGCAAAGAATATTATATGATCTCACATAGGCCATGAGTATAGCCAGACCTTAAATAACCTATAAATACATATACCCATGCATAAGTGAAATATAAACAAATAATAGGGTAGAAGTCATTTCCTATTAAAAAGAAGAATTTTGAGTCCACTGCAACTCCCGAATTGCTCTAGAGCCTACATTATGAAGATGGGTTAGATCCAGAAGATCTAAGAAATAACTGATATCCAATGACCTATTTATATCTATAGTCATACATGTCCATACATAGTCATAAGCTATCAAAAGGTGATCCATGATCAAGGAAGGTGTAAACTCAAATGATGCAAGAAGGAAGAGAATTACCATGTTTTAACTTAACTTGTTTCTTCCATGTGCAAGTGAAGAAGTTGTGACATTGTATTAATTTACAATAAATGCCCTTGCTTAGACAATATGAAGTCTTCAAGGGCAGCCACCACAAGCCACCCTTCAAGGATAACTATTGTCTAATAAAAAAAACTTATGAAGATGTTTCATCCCCCAAAGTACAATAAATGGTGTTGTTCTACAAAGTGGGAAGAGCCAAGAGGCCCTATAAAAACCCCTTGGAAAAACCCAATTTGTAGGACAAGAACACTCATGATTAGGTGACAAGCCCTCATAGTATCACACAATTAACTTGTGGGGGGTATCAGAAACTCCATTTCCATAGAGTTTCTGATTCCCTCATAACTCCAAGGAGAAGCACTGATCCAGAAAAATGGGAAATCAATGGAGCATTAGTACTTAATGGGAAATTCAAGAGAGAAATAGGAAAACTTGTATACATCATTCAGAAGGAGCTACAATCCATTACCAAAAGGTTCACTATGTAGTCAAGCGAGCACAATATAGGAACTTATAAGAATATATATCAAAGTGGACAGGCACATGATAGAGGCTCCCTATCCTAATAAAGTAAGTTTTCCCATCACCACATTAGCCCCATAGTAGTGCATGGTGGTCGAGCAGCATACCCCATCCAAAGCAATGTGATCTTGCATAAAAATCAATCATCCAAGACAGTCATACAGAGAAGGTGTGATCACAAGTGCATAACAGTAAGCATTTTCTCTTTCAAAGCAATGATCTATAAATGCACGCATAGAATATGTAAAAGGGAATGATCTAGGTCACCTCTTGACCGAGCTATAAGTACACAATGAGAGGCATGAAGTGATTCCATGAAAAAGAGAAATAAATCATTGCTATAGGACAATCAAGGAGCGAAATAGAGGGAATGCCATGCAACAATCACCCATAATGATATAAATATTAAAGTAGAGATAAATATAACTTGAAATCCTTACAAGGGATGGAGATACAACACCATGCCACAACATTGCAACATGGAGATCACACTCCCTTAGCATTATAATGCCCCAAAGAGTTAATACACAGTCACTAGGAGAAAATCATAGCAAGTCCAATATGGGTGTTGTTGTAAATATGTTACATAATAGTTTAAAGAATGAAAAAGAAGCATCATAACATGTCTAATTTCCTCATAAACCAAATAAGAAGACCGTGCTCCTAGAATCTTAGTTCAAAGAGTCTAAATAGTGATTCCCTAGCACAAGCCATGAAACCATGATAGAAAAAACAAGCATTCAAGATAATATTAAAAAATTTGAAGCAAGGTCAATAAATTCAACATTCTCTATCTAATCCATTTTGCAAACACAACAAAGAAGATGCAGAAATAGAAGCAACTCGGGCTCAATGATGCCCTAGCAATATAGTAAACAATGTAGAGATTCAAGCACGAGATGATGCATCATGCAACAAGAAAAGCTATGAAATGAAGAAATAATGAAGATGATCCGCCTACCTTACTGCCATATATTTCTATTGTCAAGCTCCAAATCCAGCAAAGAAAGCTGAGTGCAAATAGAAACATCCCAAAACAATGACATATTTCCCAATTGAAGTTGTAGTTAGGGAATCATTGATCCTGAGCTTTTTGATACAAAAGTGGTATGAGAATAGTAAAGACTGATTAGATTATAGCTTTAAACATGTGGTAAAAGTATGTATGTTATAAAGTTTGTTTCCTAGCATATGTTTAAGGGTCTTTTAAATATTGCCTAGGTAATGGGAGTAAGAAAGGAAATGAAGACATTTTCTTTAAATATTAAGAATATTCTAGTAAAGTCATTTTAGGAAGGGAAAGATTAAAAGATATAACATATGATCCTTAAATTCCTAGGTATTATTCTTTCCATTGGATGATGTGATACCTATCAGTCCTTTCATTAGATGTCAAAGGTAATGAGGGATCTTAGTAAGAATGGGGTGTTTTAGTGAGCATCATGCATCTTTATCATTTTAAAATATTGAACAAATGATACAATTGTTAATCATCTTGTTCAAATATTACCTACCCATACATGATTAGGGGAAATTAGGTTTGATTTTGAGAAAGAGGAAGGCTTTCTAAAGCATAATTTGTAAAATTATCCCCATGTCACCACCTTTTAAGGGAAGTTAGGTCACCTAGATTTGGACATCACATTCCACGGACCTAAATGCAAGATTTTGTTAGGGATACTTTCTCCCTTCAGTACTAGATTTGGTGGAGACAATCGTGGGATTCTAGATTTCTTGGAAATGTAGTTTCTTACCTCTCAGCTATTTACACCTCTCACGTTTTGTGATAGAGGTAGTTCTTGCATCCTATCTCACTCTGATATATGTATGTTTGTAGCACTTGGAGAAATAGATTGTGTCTTGGCTCCTTGTGATTGAATGCATAACAGTTGTCCTTCTTTTCCTATTGATTTATTAGTCATGTGATGAGTCTTGTGTTAAGGTTATTGTGATTAAAATTGATCCTTTACTTGATGTATTATTCATTAAAATGTTCAGAAGCACATTTGGTTTCCTAAAGCCCTAATGTGTGTGCATTTACAAGTATTTTAGGTTGTGGATCTCATTTCCCTTCCTATCTATAATCAACATCTTATTACTCCTAAGGACATCATTATATGTAGGGTAAATTTGTGAAGTTCTAAGTTATGCTTTAATTCACATTGTGAGTTTGTTTTCTATCTTTGGATCTTTCAATTTGGTGAATCACCCTAGTTTCATTTTCAGTTTTAAAGTTAATGCTCTTCTCTCACCTTTTCCCTTCTAAGTTCAGTTTAGTTTCCAAGTGATTCAAGGGAAGCCGACCCTTAACCCAGAGGTCTATTTTCATTATAGGGTACCCATGGCCTAAAATTAGTCCCATGTTTCGCAGGATCACTAGGTTTCATACTTATCCCTTGCGGGTGCAATCCTAAGTGACAACAATGCCTCCAAGAAAGGAAAAACTAATGAAATGAAAAGCATGAAAAAATAGAGCACAAAAGGGATCTGCTAGCTCTTAGGTCAGTATGATAATATGATAACTCATTTATATCAATAATTATAGTAAAAAAAATTGACATCATCCCCCAACGGTAGCTAAACTAGGATCAAAATTAAAGAAGACCACAACACAAAGGCACATTTACAAACAATAACACATGCACAAAATAATGTGCATACGACATATAGAAGAAATAAGATATAAATAGAGGAATTCTACAACATGTAAAATCTTCTATCACCTTGTGCCAACTAACAAACAAATAAGGATCATTTAAAGAAATCTAAACAAAACACATAGCAAGAAACACATTACGGGAGAAGCACAACACGCTAGGAAAAAAAATAAAATAATTTACCCTACAAGAGGAGCTAGCTAAGAATATTTCCTATCCCCCATCTCATTTTTTATTATTTATTGAAGATGGGAAAAATGAAAGAGGCACAACTTTGTGCATGGTAGAAGGGTCTATCACAAGTTCTAAACAGGGACCATGCTCTAATGATAAGTCAATTTGTTTGTCACTAGGACCTAGGAATAATTATTGTACAAATATACTAGGTAAATCATGATTAACATCAATGAGCTCATGCATATCATGAGTATCATTAGAATTGAAATTATTTATGTTAGAAACATTGTAATTATCATCATCATCAAGAGTATCATCTTCATATAAATTAATCACAACAATATCTCTGATACAAATAGAATCATCATGTTTATTGAATTTAATTTTATTTAGATTAAATTCCTCCCTTTTTCTATTCATAAGTTGGTCAAAGGAAATCAAATCATTAGAAGGTATCTTAGGGGAGGATTTTTTTTGGGAAGAAATCTCATAGGCCCTAGCATGATGTCTACAATGACGATCATGAGCACAATGCTTATATTTGTTTTTGTTTTTTAAATTTGGGTTGGTTTAGGATTAATCACCATCAGGTCCTCTTCTTATTTAGGAGGAAGAACAAAAGGAACCATACAAGGTTGAGATATATAAGTTGCAAGGTTTTTTTTTTTATCTATGATGTGAGACTAAAGCATATATAGGAGGTATGAAAGGTGTAGGAAGGAGTCTAGGTCCATGACAAGGAGCTGAAACTATAGTAGAATTTCTAAGCTCACAAATATTTTTGGATTTGAATTTTTGATAGGATAAGAAAAAAATCATCGTAGAGAGGTTAAATTGGTTGATGCATGATAGGCCAAATTAAGTCAAGGTCAAAGTTCCCTCGACTGGATAAATTCTTATAGAGACTATGGTTAATCATGATGATTTTTCCATTCTGGGGAGATTTTGAACACTTGTGGATAGGAGAGACAATAGCTTTCATGGAAGTGATCTAGGGAAGGTCAAGCACGACTTGATAAAAATTTGGGATGACCACAAAGGTGACATATAAGGATTTCCTACCAACTTCATCGAGGAAGGTAATAGAACCATGTGTAGGACAAGTAACCATTAAAAGTCTTAATCTTCACGTTATAGTTTTTATAAGAGTCACGATACAGGTATCTTTTGTAAATATTTTCTTCAGTTTTAAAATTCACCACACAAGTATGATCTACAAGGACTCCACGAGAGGGAAGACCATTAATCTTCATGACAATGTAAAGAGGACCATAAGGTGCCCTAATACTCTCCTTACAATAAAAATGTAATAATAATTTTAGGTTTTGGTTTGGATTTGGGTTGATTAATAAGGCTAAAAATATTTTTTCCTTGGTACATTCAACATCATATTTCAAAATAGTAGGAAATTAAACAACATTGGTGGAAGAAGAAGGTAAAGAATGGGAATACTAAATAGTATTGGTAGAATGGGAAGGTAAGGGATTGGTATATATTTACAAGTTTTGGTTGGGAGGGGAATTTTTTTTTTTCCTTGATCATTAACACACTCAACAGATATAGTATTAGAATCAATAAGGTGCTGAACAACAATATTAAAATAGAAACATTTCTCAGTATCATGACTAAGTTGATGATGATATTGAAAAAAATATTTGAGATCAAAGGATTTGGATGTTTGTTTGGAAGGATCAATTTTAAGGGGAGTAAGTGTTAAAACATCAAAATTAATTACCTTTAACATCACATTATCCAAAGATTCAGAAAGAGGTGTAAAATTATGAGAAGATTTAAAAATAGATGACAAAGGAGCCACACCTTTGTATACTGCTGCCACTATTACATCAATGTTTTTTGATGGATGTTTATCTTGATAAAACCTTTAAGTTTTTGAAATTTTTATAATGGATAGGATGATGCATCACTCTTATTAACAAGATACATTAGAGTATTTCTCTCAAATTGACTCACTTGAAGCTGAAAAATATGAAGCACTCCACACAATTGAGTAATGGAAGAGAACCTAGAAAGAAATATCTTATCTCTAATGTATTTTTTATAAATTAGAAATGAAAATACATTGCACACCAATATTAGGCACATGGTAAGAATTATTAGCATACAAATATTTAAATCTACCAAAACAATTAGTCACTTTTTCTTTAACACCTTGTTTATAATGCATTAAATCAGTCAAAGAAATCTTAGGACAAATATTGTTATGAAATTGTTGAATGAAAGAATTAACACATTTTTGAAAATAACAAATAGAATAAGGAGGTAAAGAGAAATACCATTGCAATCCCTTATCTCTAAATGTTCTATATAACAATTTAGCCATGCATTTATTATTATGAGAGAAGTCACTACATAATTTTTGAAATTTTTTTACATGAGTCAAGGGATCACCTTTTCCAGTATAAGTCTCAAAATGAGGTATTTACATGTATTGAGTGATAACAACACAAATAATGTCAAAGGAAAAAGGTTTATAAATTTAACAAGTGGGAAAATTTAGTTTGAATTGAGTCATGGAGGCAATTTGTTGTTGTAAGGAAGATAACACTTAAACAAGACTATTGATAGCAGATTCAATTGAAAGGTTGGTATTGGATATGAATGACAAGTTTGGAACAATATGAGATATGGGAGGACTGTTGGAATATTAAAATGACACATTATTGTAAGTAGGCATGGATTATGGTTGGGAAATACATGAGATTATTGGAGGAGGACTGAAAGTGTGTGCAAGGAAATAGTGGTTGAAAGGAAAAATTCAATAATGTTTCTCAAGCTTCAAGATGATCTTCAATGGATGAGTGATAATTTTAGAGTGAAAATGAAGGAAGTGAGGGATCTATTTATAGGAAAACATGATGGAAAATAGAGGGCTAGTATTGAAACCTTTTGGCTAGCCAAGATGCATTTGAATGTAAGAACATGGATTGTGATTCTTAAAACTCATAGCCTTGTAACAAGTGTCACAAAGAGAGAGCTTGAGAGGACTTAAGGGGTTGGTAAGATATGTCATAAAGGCACATCTTGTCTCAAATCCCAAAGGTCAAGCGTTGAGGATTGTGAACATTTTGGGAAGAGGGAATGGGGGACAAAGATGTAATAATGTAGTTGAGGGTGTAAGGGAATTTAAGGTAGACAAGTGGGATGGAGGTAGGGATTAGAGTTGAAAAGACATGATGTTGACTTTGGTTTGGGCTAGGATTTCTTAATCCATTGATTAAGATTGTGTGAATGTTTAATGGGTGGTTGGGCTTGTATTAGAGGGAAAGTGGGAGATTTAGGAGGATGTGATGGGAGGAGAGAGAATAAGTGGAGGGTTATTTAGCTAGTTAAGTATTTTTAACAAACTTAAGGAGTGATTAGTATGTGTGAAGGGGTTGGGTTGTGTTAGAACCTTGGTTTAGGTGGTTGAAGGTTAGGTTTGGTTAGGGGTTAAAGTTAGGAGCCATGTGCTTAAATTGGATAAATAGGATATATTTAATTTGATAATAGAGGAAAAGGGATAAATGAATTGATTAAACCATATAGGGGTATTTGTTTTAATTAATAGAAGAAGGGGGTTAATTAATTAAATAGCCAAGGTTGCAATTTTAATTAATTAGACTATAATAAATAATTGAATTAATTAATTCAGGGATCAACATAGTTTAATTAAATAATAATATTCAATTACAACGCCTAGGAGAGAGTTAAATTTGATTAGGAAATCATTAATCAGATCTAGGTGTGTACATTTTACCCCTGTTTGAAATAGCATTGTGTAAAGGAAGAAAAATGTTTCTTTCTTTTGTGTTTATTTAGTTTTATTAGGGTTTGATTGTGTATTTCCCTAACCTTTACATTTAAATTGAATTGTGTTGATTGTATATTGCAATTGTGATTAGGGAGAAGATAAGTTGTTCCACCTTTATCCTCAAATGCACAAATGCAAGATCCAAGTTGATCAACCCAAAAGAGGGATTAATGCACAAATGAATCAACCATTTGGACATGAGAGTAAAGAAGAAGATCTTAAATTCTTTTAATTGAATAAATAGATATGATATATGATAGTAATTGAAAAAAATAGGAGAAATGTACTAACCTTAAAGAATTGCAGATCAAGGAATGCTATTTTTTGAGGTTTGTACTCTGTTTCTGGAAAAACTAAAGTATGATCTAGAACTGGAACGCAAAGAAGAACAAAACCCCAAAAAAAATTTCCGATCCAACACCATCTTATGAAAAAGGTCGACCTTGACCAATAAATGTTGACCCTGACCCAATAATGTCAACCTTGACCTACACAGGTCTGACAGAGAATCTGTTTGCGGAGCCCGATAGAAAGCCAAAAAGGGTATCCAAATCTATGTCCAAATCCACAGTCCCGAACCTGTACCTACAAAAAAAAGAGGTTTGTTTGTTGGGGGGAGGGGTTTTCCTTGGTCAAACCCTGATTTTGGAATTAACCTCAAATATATGTAATTGAAATTGCAGAAGTAAACAAAGTAAATGCATAAATTCACCTTGCTTGAAAAAGTCCTTGTGGAGGATTCGAATCCTTGATTCCACAAGTATGTATGCACCAAATATGTAGAATGTAGAATGGTAGGATGTCTTCAATCTCTTTCTTGTAGATCTCCAACACCAAGTCTTGAATGGGTTCCTGATTTAGAAGAGGCTTGGAAAAAGGTGGATGGAGAGATCACTAAAAGGGCACTATGTAGCTTGAATCCTTCAATGGCCTCCCATGGATCTCTTTGAATGCTTGAAGGCTTGATGGTGGATGAATCCTTGCTTCAAATATTTCTTTTTTTTTTCTTGAATCTTGACCTGATGATGGTTCTCAATTGGTCAAGGATGCTTAGGCTTCAATAGAGGACTTAGAGAAAATGAGGGGAGAAAGGCTCCCTTTTATATGAAACTAGGGCACAATCTTCTAAGGAGGCCGACATAGGATAACTAAATTCCCATTAAATCCTTTACCCCTAGGAGAGGACCTATATTAAATATAATTTAGGAATCGACACTTCGGAACCCGAATTAGCCGACCCGAAAGCGGGAAATAACTTTTGCAAAGATTGACATCTAGAAACCGCAAGACCCCAAAGTTTGAACCCTGGGTCAAGGTTGAGGTTGACCTTGACCTAGGTCAGGGTCAAGGTTGACATAGACAAAAAAGGTCGACCCTGACCTTGAAGTCCAGAATCTCAGGTCTGCAGTCCAGAATGCAGAAATCAGGCTAGAAAGAAGTGGAAAGAGGGGCAGAACAGGGGGAAAGCCAGGTCTAACTCAGGAACCCATTCAAGGTGCTTGATATGACCCCAAACCACTTACTCAGAAGGCTAAACAAGTCTACAATGGAAGTGCTTCCATTTTTTGACTATACATTTAGCCCCGACTTTAGCAAGAGTATGAGCTCAACACAAACTCTTGGTAAAGGAGAACATAGAAAACACAATCTTATTGGAATCAGAAGGGAAAAAGAAATCCTCAAGCCCCCAAGAGACTTAAGTCTTTATCAACCCTAAGATCACCATAAGAGAGACATCACTTAGTTAATAAGAGAGATAAAAGGGTGTGATTATTTTGCCCAATGAGAACTTATGTCCCATTGTGAACCACACAAAAAGCGTAACTTGAAAGATGGAGTTGAACTGCCTAGTGAATGTGGCTACTCACTAGTCAACCCATCAGGGAGATCCATTCTTAAAGGGATCAAAAACATTGTAATTTGAAAACTGGCGGGATCAAGAGATCTGTGTAATTTTAAACTGCAGAGATCAAGAGATCCTAAAAAGTAAAAATGACCATGCTTTAAGGATTAGTTTTTTTTTTTTTAATCCATAAAGGGAAAAGTTTTAAATGCTTGAAAACTATTTTAAATGTGAGTGTCTGCAAAAGTGAATAGAGTGTATTCCCCCACGTTAAATTCATTGCTAATACTTTAACAGGAGAAATGGTTTTAACGGAAATATAAACAACTCTACGGATTATGTTTCCACTGCGAGATGCCCCCAAAGGAAGACAAATCACAGGAAATAAAATGTAAACATACATAAGAACACAAGAGGGGTCTACCTAATGTGGGTTCAGTATGATAATAAGATAACATATACATAAAAATATAATATTATTGCAAATGAATTGACATCATTCCCCAAAGAAAGTAGAACTACAATCACAAAGGAGGAAAGAAAACTTAAGAGTTACGAAGAAGAATATTTTTGGACCACAACATGGAGACCAAAAAGAATTAGTGCTACCATGTCAAAAATCCAAGAAGAATATACAAGGAAAATATTTACAAACAATAGCACAAGTACAACATAACATGAAACAACATATAGAAGAATGAAGATACACATAGAGGAATTTGTACAATAGGTTTGATTCCTTTATCACCTTGCACCAATAGAGTAACAAGGGTCGTATAAAATAATCTAACAAACATTTAAAAACACATTATGGGAGAAGCACATTACAACATACAAACATAGAGAGGGCTACCATAAAGGATGAGCCAATCAAGCATGTTGTCAACCCTCCCCATCTTGGTTTATGTTATTGATGAAAGGTGGTAAACTCGCAAGAGGGACTATATCCAATACAGTAGGAATGATAGCCAGTTCCAAACAAGGATCCTCTTGAGAATCACAATGCTCAATACTAGGTGTAATTGTTAATTGAGTTGAAAGCATATGAGCTAAATCATTATCAAGATCAATGGTCTCATATTCATCACTAAGATCAATAGGATCATCGAGAATGTCCTCCTCATCAAGGTTGATTGAAATAGGATCCAAGATGCGAATAGGATCATCATACTCATTCATCTTAACATCATTAT
>MU225042.1:2070127-2112330 GCA_018584345.1 Thuja plicata
AAATTAATACCTTGATCATTATCACAGAGGACTTTCTTAAGAGCCTCTATAGCTTGGATAGAATCTTGATTATGGTTTTCTTGGATAAGCCAATTTCCCATTTTATCAAGTTTGGTTGAAAGGTTTTACACTTGTTCAGGAGGAACTCTTAAAGCATCATCTTCATCATGAGATGAGTGAGAAGAATTATGATCCATAGAAGGACTGGAATCGTAAGTTATCAAATTATCATCATGAATCCTTAGGAAAGGAGAGGAAGACTCAGGGTCAAAGGAACCCATAAGTCTACGGCTTCTTCTAACCAGGATACTATAAGTAGGACTAGAGGTGGTAAAGCTCATACACCAATATAATGCAAATGAACTAATCAAAAGATTTTGATTTACTAATTTTGAATGTAATTGAAAGAACATGCAAGATCTAGCATAAACATGTAAATCTAACACAAAAAAGAAAGAGTTGTCTATCGCGGGTTCACCAAAATGTAAAGGAAGAAAAATCTTTCTTTCTTTTGTGTTTATTTAGTTTTATTAGGGTTTGATTGTGTATTTCCCTAACCTTTACATTTAAATTGAATTGAGTTGATTGTATATTTCAATTGTGATTAGGGAGAAGATAAGAGGTTCCACCTTTATCCCCAAATGCACAAATGCAAGATCCAAGTTGATCAACCCTAAAGAGGGATTAATGCACAAATGAATCAACCATTTGGAAATGAGAGTAAAGAAGAAGATCTTAAATTTTGTTAATTGAAAATATAGATATGATACATGACAGTAATTGAAAAAAATAGGAGAAATGCACTAAGCTTAAAGAATTGTAGATCAAATAATGCTATTTTCTAAAGTTTGTACTCTATTTTTGGAAAAACTAAAGTATGATCCGGAACCGGAACACAGAGACGAACAAAACCCAGAAATATTTTTCTGATCCGACACCGTCTTGTGAAAAAGGTCGACCTTGACCCACAAATGTCAACCCTGACCCAATAATGTTGACCTTGACCTGCATAGGTTCGACAAAGAATCTGTTCACGAAGCCTGACAAAAATCCAAAAAGGGTATCCAGATCTGTGTCCAAATCTGTAGTCCCAAACCTGTACCTACAATAAAAAGAGGTTTGTTTGTTGGGGGAGGGGTTTGCCTTGGTCAAACACCAATTTTGGAATTAACCTCAAATATATGTAATTGAAATTGCAGAAGTAAACAAAGTAAATGCATAAATTCACCTTGCTTGAAAACATCCTTGTGGAGGATTTGAATCCTTGATTCCACAAGTATGTATGCACCAAATATGTAGAATGTAGAATGGTAGGATTTATTCAATCTCTTTCTTGTAGATCTCCAACACCAAGTCTTGAATGGGTTCTTGATTTAGAAGAGGCTTGGAAGAAGGTGAATGGAGACATCACCAAAAGGGCACTATGTAGCTTGAATCCTTTCTTGGCCTCCCATGGATCTCTTTGAATGCTTGAAGGCTTGATGGTGGATGAATCCTTGGTTCAAATCTTTCTTGATTTCTTTCTTGAATCTTCACTTGATGATGGTTCTCAATTGCTCAAGGATGTTTAGGCTTCAATAGAGGACTTAGAGAAAATGAGGGGAGAAAGGCTCCCTTTTATATGAAACTAGGGCACAATCTTCTAAGGAGGCCGACATAGGATAATTAAATTCCCATTAAATCCTTTACTTCTAGGAGAGGAACTATATTAAATATAATTTAGGAATCGACACTTCGGAACCCGAAACAGCCAACCCGGAAGTGGGAAATAACTTTTACAAAGACCGACATCCAAAAACTGCAAGACCCTGAAGTTTGAACCCTAGGTCAAGGTCGAGGTTGACCTTGACCTAGGTCAAGGTTGAGGTCAACCTTGACCTAGGTTAGGGTCGAGGTTGACATAGACCAAAAAGGTCGACCCTGACCTTGAAGTCTAGAATCGCAGGTCTGCAGTCCAGAATGCAGAAATTAGGCTGGAAAGAAGTGGAAAGAGGGGAAAAACATGGGGAAAGCCAGGTCTAACTCAGGAACCCATTTAAGATGCTTTATATGACCCCAAACCACTTACTCAAAAGGCTAAAAAAGTCTATAATGGAAGTGCTTCCATTTTCCGACTATACACATTGAAATAACGTTATTTTGAAGACATTTAAAATTTTGATGACACAAAGAATAAAAGGCAACGAAGTTTCCTCAGACTCCGGTAGATGATGTTAGTTATACTAGGTGATGCCCCCTTGAGGAGGCATTCAGGAAAGAAAAAGGGGCCCAAGAAACATCTCAGAAAAGAAATTACCCTAGTGGGATAAAAGGATAGGGAAGGAAAGAAAGATATAATGAAGCGATTAGAATGCAAAACATAGATCATGGGAAGAGACAGGGTGAGAAAAGGGCACTCAGGGGCTAAGGAGGTGAAAAAGGTGCCCTAATAGGGAACTTTATAAGGCCAAGGGAGGAAAAAATGACCTCATTTGAAAATATGGCATAAAAAATAGATGAAATGTAAAATTATTATGATTTTATGATGATGTAATGAAAATTAAAATGCAAGCTAAAATTATGTAAATGACTTTAATGTGTAATGCAGTGCAAATGGGAAAGAACAAATGAAAACTAAATGAAAAGGTAACTTGATACTAATAAATGAATGGTAGTGAGATAATGACATATTAATGACTAATAAAATCAAATAAATAAATTGACACTTAATAATGAGCACCTAAATGATGTAAAGAACTAATGCAGCCTAGAATACTAGAATTAGGGTGAATAGTGTAATCTAAAATGATCAACGTAACTAATATGTAATGATCTAATGCAAATAATGAAAGTGGTATAACCTAATAATGAATAATGAAAAATGCAACCTAAGATGAAAAAATGAGATTAATAATGCAAATGAAATGGTGCAATCTAGAATGCATGAAAAAATTGTGTGATCGATGTAATGCACATATAAAACTAAGGTGAATTGACCATGAGATAATGAGATGCAGATGTAATGGTGACCATGGTGAGTGCCCTACGTGATGAATTAGTTGTGAATACAATTGAATATAGGAGTTTCAAATGGACCAAAACTATGGGATGCCAACTAGGAGAGGGGAAGGTGGGGGAAAAAATTGCACAATCCTAATCCATGGATTATAGAAAGGGGGAAAGTAGGTTGGGGATGTCAGGGTAAATGAATGATTTTTTGATGGGGTAAGTGAAGGATGATTCTAAAGCTTGAGGAAGGGGTACTCAATAATGTAGTACCACCATGTAGTGAGCACTTATTTTGATGTAACAATATCAATGACCTATGAGGGTTATAAACAACTCAAGGCTTTGGAAAATATGTTGCATGGAATGACTCAACAAACACACAAGGATTACCCAAGCATCATGTCTAAGTCACAGATAAATAGTGTGGATACGATGTTGGGGAACCCAAAAGAAAAGGACATTTCCCAAGTGCATCATGTAACCACAAAGGATTACATAATACAAGGGCCATGTTAGACTGACTCAAAAATAGAAAAGGAGATCAAGACCTTGCCCCAGATTGCTCTATTCATAGTGTACCATGATATAAAGGATCGTGAAGACCTTGAGGAGGAGAAAATGCCAAGAATCATGGAAAAGATAATCAAGAACCAAAAATGAAATCCAAGATCATAATAAGTATCCATAAAATACCTTTTTCTAATGAGATCAATGATATTGATGACATATTTTATTAGGCCTAATATGAGGAAGGATGCATCCTACAAGGGCCTATTGATATGATAGGTTCACAAAACTGACGACAAAAGAGGTATCAAGGACAATCATCATGATGAAGGATCCTACTCAAGGAGATTGTTGAAGTGTTGGGTTTGGATGAGCCAAGGATCTCGATCACACTTAAGACAAAACTAACTCAAAATGGTGATATGTATAGTGGTATCCTAAGCTGTGATGAAAATAACTCTATGATATAACGAGCACTATGACACAATCGAAAAGATAATATATACAATAGGTATGTGCAAAGCTCAGGAAATGGGATAGATATGATATACAACTGATAGATATGAAGCTCACGAATTGGGATAGTAATATAATTCTGAATGCATGCGTGTGATAATGGAACACCCAAGGAATATGAGTTTGTGGTCGGAACCTTCTAGTGGGGTTTGGTGGATGATTTTATGTGAGGAAGACAAGATTTTGATAGATAATGGTAAGATCCTTTATACATGGTCCTGAGCCAAAGCATGTTGTAACACCATAGGGGCCCAATCAAGTAACCTCAAATTTTCCTTTCTTTTCTCTTTCTACTTGTACCTTTTGCTTCTCTTTGAGGACTAGATCCACCACTTGGAACTGTCATGGGCATATTTTCTTGTTATAGATTCTCTTAAACCTATTCTTGTATACAACTAGGTGATCATATGTTTTTTTTGTCTCTTCTCATCGAGAAAATCCTATCGTGTGAGGTGTGAAACATGATAGTCTTCATCTATGAATAAGTTCTTGAGTGAAATGTGCAATGATGGCAACTCAACCTAAATTGGCACTTGGCTTATGCACCATATAAAAGGGAGTATGGGTTGGTTCCTATGGGAGTGTGGAAGAAAGTGTGATATGCCTAGAGGGAATTATTTATTAAGAGGTGCTAGTCATGACCAGAATCAATAAAAACCCTTTTGAGAATCTTCAAAACAATTTTTTTGGTTGCCTCAACTTGGTCATTTCCTTGTGCGAAGTATGGGCTGGAAAATTGATGTTGGATGTGAAATTGGCAACACAAATATTTGATTTTTTGGTTTTCAAATGGTGTGCCATGATCTATGAAAATGGTGGAAGGGATGCCAAAAATATAGATGATGTGGTAAAGGAAAAACTTGGAGATTTGGGCTCCTGTTGTGAGGATGGGCAGAATTGCTTCTACCCATTTTATGAAGTACTCAATAGAAATGATGATGTTCTTTTGTCCTTCTGAGGACAGGAGACTTGTCTTACCATCTAGGTCAAAGCCCCAACATGAGAAGGGCCAGGGAGGTGCAATGGGATACAGATCCTATGTTGGAGCATGAATGAGGTTCACATGTTGCTGACATGGTCGGCACTTCTTTACAAATTCATATATATCATGCTCCATTATAGGCCAATAGTATCCTACTTCAAAAAGTTTCTTGGATCAGACCATGCCACTCATGTGGGAACTGCAAATTCCAGCATGGACCTCGTATAACACTAGAGAACACTCATTTGATTCTAAACATATAGAGAGGATGTTGTGATAACCTTGATGATATAAGGTATTAGCTACACAAGTGTAGTAGGAATATATGTGAATAAGGTTCTAGCATTGGGTGTTTGTGAGGTGGGGGATATGATGCCACTTTTTAGACAAACATAGATGTTGTGATACCATGAGAATTGGGGACCAACCAAGAAACACACCATTTCAGAATTGATGTTCTCATAAGGAGGTGTATGGAGCTTCTCAACCAAGAATTCATATTGTGCTGTGTCCTATGGTATCTCAAGGAGTAATTCAATGGTACAAATTGCATCCACTTCTTTGTTCATTAGCCTAGATACTTGCATGAACTGTATAACTAAGAAATGTTGCTTCATTTTATTGATCGGTTCCTTGTACAATAGTATCTTTCATCCTTTGTCCAAATTTTTTCTAAGACCTTCTTGATGATGAGTTGTGAATCACCAAACACTGTTATCTCAGTTATATTTCATTGAATCATTATTTTGAGTCCTAAGAATAGTGCTTCATATATTGCAATTTTTTTTTTCTAGGGAAACATAAATTAAATTATTTAGGGATGTACTCCCCTTGAGGAGTGACAAAAAGGATTCCTACCCCCAATCCACGAGTTGTATATGAACCATCAAAATATAACTTCTAGGATGGTTGTTCTTCAATCATACAGAGATGTTCATCTAGGCATTCCATGACTAGCAGGTATGCATCTACTAGTGTTACCTTAGCCAACTGATTTGTGATGACTTGTTCCTTGATTTCTTTCCTATCCACATACTACATATAAAATTCACTGAGAAGCCTGACCCACTTAGCCATACAACCTGTGAGAGTATTATGAGAGTATATATTTGAGAGGGTCCACTTTGGAGATGAGCTTTACTGTATGAATGAGCATATAATGTCAAGGCTTTTGAGTGGTGAAAACCACTACTAGACATGATTTTTCCATAGGTGGATAATTAATATCATATCCCACAAGTGTGTAGATGATATACTAGATGGATCTCTCTTTTCCATTGTCATCGAGTTGAGAAATAAATACCCCCAGTGTTGTGGTAGTAGCTAATATGTATTAGACAAGAGGCCTTCTAGGAGTAGGTGGTACAAGATGGGTGGATTTTCTAGGTATTCCTTGATCTTTTCAAAACTTCTTTAGAAATAGGGGTCCCATTTGAAACTTGTGTCTTTTCATAATAGATGGGTGACTGGTTGGCATTTATCAGCAAGTTGGGAGATGGATATGTGGACAAACTACAACTTGCCCTGTAAGATGCATAATTGCTTAAGTGCTATTGGGGGAGGCATCTCCATTCTATCCTTGACCTTCTTGGGGTTGATCTCTATGCCTCTTTGTGATACTATAAATCCCAGGATTTTTCTAGATGTGACCCTAAAGACACATTTATTTGAACTGATCTTTAAACCATAGTGATGGAGGTTATCAAATACACATTCAAGAACTTTAAGATGATCTAGCCTATTTTTAATATAAATAGGATACCGTATACATAGAAGCTACCCTATGGAGTTTTGAATGTTGTCTTATGTTGATCTTCTTCTGTGATGCATATTTGAATATAGCCAAAGAAACTGTCCATAAGTGATAGAATCTCATGTATCACTGAGATCAACAATCATATCAATGTTAGGCAAGGGGAAGTCAAATTTAGGACATACCTTGTTGAGGTCCCATAAGTTTGTGCATATTTTGATTTCTTTGAGTGGTTTAGAAATTGGCACCATGTTGGAAATCCATTCAAAATAGTCAATGGTGTCGATGATCTTAGCTTGTAGGAGATTTTCCAGTTCTTCTTTAACTAACAAAGCCACTTAGGGTTGCATCTTTCAAAATTTTTCCTTAACTAGTTTGATGTTTGGGTCCACCGCAAGATGATGAACTACTAAGTTGGGGTCCAATCAAAGCATGAGAGAGTAGGACCATGAAAATTTAATAGTGGCCTCATGAAGTAATGTTGTGAAGGTGATTTATTCAACTTCTGACAATGACATTGATATGTATGTGATATGCAGACATTATTTTTTTCCTAGATTGACAAGCTTCATTTCTTCAATTAAAATAGATGAATATTCTAGCCTTTAATCATAAAGGAGAGGAAAAGGAGAGTCTTCATCCTCTAGCGCCTTAGAGAGGTTTTCACTAGGGGATACACCCTTTTTTTATTTTTACCTTTTTAGAGTCATAAAGTGCTCCAATGGTTTTTCACTAAGAGGCCCATGTTTTTCTTTTTTATTTTCATTTTTTGTGGATAAAGACCTCCTCTTCCCCAAAATATTCCTTTGGGTCCAATTTATTGAAATATATTGAATCATGCTCCTTATCTTTCTGTTGTGTTGTTTCTCCCATGAACCTTAGGAGTGCATCCTTGCTTTGGGACTCATCGATATGTGTGAAACTTGGTTGATCCTAGTCTATGTGCTTGGGGTGAATGAGTGGAAGGTCTATAAGTTTTATGGAAATTTGGAAAAGGATATATTTTTCGAAGAAGGTTTCATCGTCAAAGATATTTTCGTAGGATATCTTAACTTCCTCTTCAGGGATTTCTTCAACCTCAATGATTTCACCCAGGGTATTATAGTAGGTCTATCTATTCTCATTTGTGCCCCCAGTTGTGTCTATTCAAAATACAAGACCTTGGTTCCTTGGTCATAGTTAAGTTTCAAGTAGGGCCTTCGTACCACTCTCTTCATAGCCTAAATTGCCACCTTGATAGTTCTATTACTTTGTATCTAGTTTGTGATACTTAGGATATTTCTCATTAAAATAATCAAGGAGTCTATCATCATGTGTTAGATCATCTCAGTACAATCATCTATTGATGTCTGGTTCCATTTCTTGATTGCTCAAATTCCCATTGGATAGGAATGTAGAGTATTTGATTTGCATAGGTTGTGTTTTATTTTGTTCTAGTGGGCATTGATGGGATGGATGCCCTTGAGTATGTGGATCAAGTGGAAAGGATCTTACTACAAATAAATCTGATAGGTTATATTATCCGTAGCCCTTGTTGTTGATCTTGATATTGGAGAGTGTGGAAGCAAGAACAATTATTGGATCAACATGGCATCTGGAGGAATTGGCAACAAAGGTGTCAATGTCAATTCCTAGGTAATGATTTGAATGCAGGAAAGAGGATACAAATGCATGATAGTATGCAAAGGGTCAAAGATCAACATGGATGGTGACTTCAGTGCCATTGTGTCAAAACTTGATGTACTAGTGAAATTTGGAGGGAATGGACTTCATGGAATGGATCTATGAGTGACCAAGGAGGATGTTGTATGGGAGGTCAAGATCAACAACATAGAATATTGTGTCATGTACTACTAGACCCAGTTGGATGGGAAGTGAGATGGTACCTGTGTGTGTTATTTTGTGTACCTGTTAGCTGCAACACAACACTTCAATAAGCCATTGTATTAGTGAAAATCAAAATTTAGCAAGCAAATCAATCACTAAAATTGACCTATTGATTCCTATCTAGGAGGAGTGTGAAAAATTCCATAATTGCCCTCAAATTATGCATTTATCAGCGACATATACAACCTAGAATGAAAGATTTAAATGAAACTAATCTACATGCTCAAGAAATATGCATTCTAAGATCTAAAAATGAAGATTATAATAATGCATAATAAGAAATCTAAAATGCAATATAGATCTCTAATAATATGAACAACATAACAATGATTTCAACAATCCAAAATCAAGGTCCCATTGAGCTTAAAACTCATTCTATTTATAGAAGAAATTTAGGAGTGAGAGGAGAGATAAGGCCATTAAATGCATGTGTAAGAGCCTTAATGAGGGATAGAATTAAAGAGGAATGGTGAGGGTATAATCATTAATGATGCATTTATGATAGCATTAATGAGTCATGGTGAGGGTGTAAGTACAAGCTTGAGAAAGTGGACTTTGGGGAAGGGGAGCTTGAGAAAGTGAAATTTTTGGAATGAGTTGAATTTCTAATCCAAAGATTACTAATGTGACATCATTAGGAAGAGGGTTAAGATGGGATTAAGATTAGAATTAGACTTAGCATGGGTGAAGAGGTTGGGATTAGTTCAAACCCAGGATTAAGGTGGTTGAGATAGGTTAGGTTAGGGGTTAAAGGGAATATTAATGAGTTAAATTATATAAATAATATATTCATACAATAATAGGGGAAATTAATTATTTAACTTTTTGTTGCTTTTGATAATTAAATAGGACCATATCCAATTAATTAAATTAACTAAGATAGGGATTGGATTTCTTTTTGCAAGTGATTAGGTATAATTAGGATTACATTTAATTCCTTTTAATTAATTAAATTAGCCATGTTTTTTATTTGTTTTTGATAGAATTGAATTGATTTGATTTGATTGGCTAAGGTAATTAATGTAATTTAGTGATTAAATCACTTAGGAGATTAAATTTGATTTAAATGAATTATGTGAGTAAATTAAAGAATTGTCTTGACATAATTGGGGGTATGATCACACTTAGGGGAAATAGGGCCTATGGTTAGAGCAGACCAAACTAGGGTGGTTACATTTTCCCCTCTTTGAATAGATGTGCAAACAACGCATTGATTCAAAGAAATTTTTTGATGTTGACTTCAGAAAGTTTGAGAATTTCACACTTGATCGAATGAAATGCCTGATGAGATTAGTCTCACACTTGATTGAACTAAACTAATAGAATTGAATTTGAACTTGATTGAACTAAACTAATAGAATTGAATTTGAACTTGATCGAACAAAGGTCAATAAGAAAAGATCTTAAAGATACCAATTGAATTTGAACTTGATCGAACAAAGGTCAATAAGAAAAGATCTTAAAGATACCAATTTTGAACTTGGTTGTCAACCAAAAATTGATAATACTGACTTCGAACTTTATCAAACAAAGTTCAGCACAAAGTTGCCAGGTTCTTTAATAAGAATATAAGAAAAAGTAAACATAGGATATCCAGCTTGTGAGAACCGAAACCTTCCATCCAACAGTCTGGACTTAGTCAAGGAACTTTCATGCCTTTAGTTTTTTGATAACGAAGTCATTTTAATGTTGTTTTGAGCAAGAATTTGTTTGATTTTAGTGTGATCATGCCCCCTCGGGAAGATAATCGAAGGAAAAAGAATAAAATCCCTCTATTGAAATGATGTATTACTTGCATGGATCGAATAGATCAAGAAAGAATCAATTAGAAGAAGTGAAGAAATGGAGGTGTGTTAAGATGAAAACACACTTGCACCAAGTTAATGACGTTAAAATGTGAGTTTTGTGTCTAGTAAAATGATGTCTGACCAAGATTTTTGATGAATAATGTGCAATTTGATGATATAGAACCCAAAAAATTGATTGCATAAAGATGGAATATCATTTTTGGAACATATGGAGCAATTCTACATTTTCAGTAACTGTCGTAAAAATTTTACTGCACTGTGTAGAACAATGTTGGCACATTCAATTTCATTATTGATTGATGAGAAAGAGAAAAAAAATGTGTTTTAATTGTCTGGGAGGAGTTCCGAAGCTCCTAAATAGGTAAAAAATTCAAATATATAGGCCCAAATTCACTTTTTACTCACTCATTTTCACTTTTCACCTTAGTAATTTATAGAGCTCTGCAGAGAAGATGGTGGTCCCTATGGAGAAGCATCATTTTGAGCTTGGTCATCGACATCAATGTCTAGCTAACTACCCACCTCTGGTAAGTACTTGAAAATATAGCTTGTGAAATTTTCAGTTTTCATTTTTATGCAGTTTAGCTCAAGTTATAGCCATTTGAATTCTGCATCACTTTCGACATGTAGCATCGCATCTTGTAAATCCCACGTCGCTTCCAGTTTTTCCCTAAATTCCCATGTCACATCCTATAAATTTAGGATCGCACCCTATTTTCAATTTCATGTCGCATGCTGTAGATTTTTTCATGTTTTTCAAGATTTTGCACCCTATTAAAACAGGGTCGCACGCGGCATCCCGTGTTGCTTCCTGTGAATATAGGGTCACATCCTAGATTCTTCATCATATCCTAGAAATTGGGGATCACATCCTGCAAAAGGGATCATATCCCGCAAAAGGGATCGCACCTTGTAAAAATAGGGTCATTCCTAGTTTTTACCTTAGTCAACTGCCCAGTTTGACTATTTTTCTTCTGTTGACCATTAAAAAACTTAGCTAGTAGGTTTTTTGTGTAGCTGGCTTAGATAGAACACTGATTTTGAACTTTTCTAGAATTACTATCTATTGAACAATTTTATTTTGAGGTAGTTTCATTTCAAGGACCATATCCTAGTCATGTCCTTACTTTATCAAGGGCATTGACAGATGATGAGGCAGAGTTAGTTGCCCGTGTTGGTTTATTGTCATTGAGGGATTTACCCGATATCAAGGTAAATCAAGGGTTTTTCACTGCTCTAGCCAAGAGGTGGCACTCAAAGCACAACAATGTCCATCTTCCTACTAGTGAGATGACCATCACATTGGAGGACATGTGGAAGATTCTGAGAGTTCCTATTATGGGACGAGAGGTACATTTTGATTCAACCTTGGCTTCATCGATTGCGATAGCACAATGATTGTTTGATGATGATACTATTGTGTGTGGTATCTAACATGGGACTACATGTGTGATCATTATGAGAGCCTTCCTGTATACTTGGCTGGATTGATTAGAGGCATCCTTATGCCTGACCGAGGACAACATCGATTCATGGTTGGTTGGGTCGACATGCTTGAGAAAATGATTGTGTCGAGACGTAGATTTGCATGGGGTAGTTGCATCCTTGCACAAATGTATAGAGAGTTACATGAGATAGTATATCATTATTCTCAGAGAATTACTATTGGTATTTTTGTACTTCAGATCTGGGCCGGGGAGCACATCCCAGTTACACAGCCAATAGTGGATAGGCAGTGTCTACAAGAGCATCCATACATATATGTACTCAGAATGGACATAGTAGCCCCATGTGGGCAAGATGGAGTATTGGCACCATCTGCTAGATGATATGACTATAGTAGTGTGGCGTCCTTACCTAGATTGTGATGAGTGGGGATCAAATAGGCGTCTGATGTCTTATTTTTTTAAGAGAAGGTACCTAATTAGATGTACCCGATATATTATTGAGAGATTCTTAGTGACCCGTGTATTGAGGTAGTATGACCGGTTGTAGAGCAGGTGCCAAGATATATTTGTATATGCTCATATCTAAGATGAGACACCACTGTGGGGACCATAGCTGGGTTATGAGACTACATAGGGAACTATCTGAGAGATGGTAGAAGTACCTTGGCATCTACATCATGATGTGGCCGATGCTGGATGTTCTGATGGATTACATGCACAGATGCTTCAATATCTATTTTCATGGTTCATAACTCTTGATGAGGCTACTCTATGGATTGAGGATCCACTGGATTATGATCCCACTAAGTACCATTCTATCAGAGGTTGAGGAGGAGCTCAAAGAGATAGAGGAGCTATGGGGAGAGATGGAGGCAGAGATGGGGGGAGACATGGGAGAGATGATAGGTGCCCTCCTCCTAATAGGGGACATGGTCCAGATGATCAAGATGATGCGGATGATAGGGGTGGAGGTGCGGTGGGTGGTGGAGAGAGCGCCAAGGGCAGTGGGAGTGGTAGGCAGACTTTGCTTAGATTTATTGCTCCTTAGATGGATCTAGGTCCATTTTTTACTAGAGATCAACATAGACAGAGATAGCAGTAGCATGATAGGCCATAGGATAGGCCACATGATAGACCTTTAGGGAAGGATATAGGCAAGGGTCCAGGCTGAGATGGTGATGCACTATCTCAGTGTGAGCATGAGTGAGAGTAGCTCAGAGCATGGATCACTACATTAGAGTCTCTTCTAGCACATAGAGATACACAGCTTGAGTGGATCAGGGAAGAGAGAGACACATAGGCTCATACTATAGTACACCAGGGATAGCGAGCCACATACTATTATGCTCTATATCATGCTACAGTTATAGAGGGTTAAAGAGCACTGTCCTTTTCACGCTTGGCTCAGTAGTCTAAGGGGGCCATGCCACCACCAGCTCCATTTGTTCCACCACCTCCTCCTCCTCTAGATCAAGGAGAGGGTGGGAGTTAGTCCTGATATTGTATTTTTTCATATATTTTGAGATCATATTTTATTTCTGGATCCTTCTGAGATCATTCTTTTGTATGATGACATCTATACACGAATACCTCATTCATACTGATACTCTAATACTCTTTTTGTAGACAGTTCCACATTTTTGATCTGTTCCATTTCTGATATATCTGAGATAGTTGTTCCTAATCTTGATATGTTCATACATTCTCATGCTTTTGATAGATGTTCTAGATTTTTGATGCACATGTGATTATGTTTATCTTGGTCTTGTGATGAGTTAGATTAGATATGTGATGAAATCATTTATGCTCATTTAATTTATTATTGATATGAATGTGTTTCAAATGATACTATGCAAATGAATGTTTTTGAGATTTTTCTTTATGCAAATAAATGTATGGATGCACTTAGGATGTAAAATTAAATGCAATGCTTGAATACTTTGTTTTTTTCTTTTTCTCTTTCTCATTTATGAATGCAGAATGTATGTCATGGATATGCAATGACATTAATATCATTAATATTGATGTATGTAATTAATTTAGATTTCAAATGAATCAAGAATTTATTTTAATCTCAAGTCCTCTTTATGATGTTCTCTTTTTAAAATGAATCATGCAATCTCTAAATGCATCTACATGTAGACTTTTAGGACTATCACTGATTTGTATACATTGTAACATTTTATCATCATTGGGCATTTTTTGTAATGGAAATCACCTAATAGTACAACTGTCACTAATACCCACTAGTATCATGAAAGTATGAATACTATGTGTATTGGATGCAATGTCAGAAATAAACATAAGCATCAAGGCATAGAAGCCAGGTTGACAAGTTAGTTATCTCCTTTTAATGTTTAGGATGAGTTTCTATTCAAGTGTAATGTGAAATATGTGACCCGCAATGACCTCAAAAATTCATATCCTTGGGTAAATCATGTTTTGTATACCTGAGTGAGAGCCTAATTTTAGAAAATAGACAAGGAAATTGTTACAACCTCACCTAGTTTACACATAAAAAGGATCAAGATATATGTGGCTATCCACTCATGTTGGAAGCTCTTACCATTAACATCCAAGTTAGGTGAAATTTATAGGATCATTTGGAACAATCACCATATGCAGAAAACCAAGAAAAATTTATGACCCCTGTCCTTGCAAATCTGTCTTTGAATAGATGTCATGGAGTAACTCAAAAGACATAACAATCACCAATTGAGAATCAATAAAAGAAAATTTATAATTTCTTAGATACCCCTAGTATGAAACATCATGGGAACATAAAAGAATCATAACCAATCCAATCGAAAACTATGTAGTATTAAGAAATACTATTGATTCATTTTTCAAGCACAGTAGAGATTCATCAATTAGAATTTGGAATGTAAGAAATATGTGTTCATATCTGAGTATATGCGAGATTAATTGTCAGTAATTGCAATCCAATGTAGTGTTTAGAAACACTGGTTGATTAAAGTGTTGAGAAACACTAGTTCGTTCTAAGTGTAGGATTAAAGTGTTGAGAAATACTAGTTTGATGTCTGGTACCATTTGGAGAGGTGAACCATCCTAGACAAGACGCTTAGGACAACCTAGCAGATGTGAATTGACCATGCTAGCAAAGATGCCCCTATGTAGAATGACTATTCCTAAGACGTAAATGCAGACAAATCACAAGCAAAGATAGGAAATTCGTAAGGAATTGGAGTCACCAAATAGCACAGGTGCAAGTATGAAGGTTTAGTGTAGTTAGTGTATTGATAGATAGAGCACAGAGTTCTAGTGACACCTGTTTGCTAGGTTTTCATGACTCGGCAAAGATTTTTATTTTTGCTACCAAGATTCTTGTTTTCCAGGTTTTCATCAAGGCACCTTTTCCCTTTTTCATTTTTTTTTTTGCTATTTTTTCTTTTTAAAGTTTTTTTGTAGTATCAAGGCGCCTGTTTGCCAAGTTTTCACCAAGGATACCTTTTTTTTAGGACTTTTTCCACTATTTTGGATATCTTCAGGATCAATTTTATGATTTTTTGGTATTTTCTAAGATTTTCCCTTCATAGGCTCTTCTAGCTAGTAATCAAGCATAGAACCGCTCCAAATGTAGAGTATTAATGGGATTAGGAAGAACATCTCCCTCAGGTGTAGCTAGCTGATAAGCTCTAGTCCCAAAAGTGGCAGTAATGATATAAGGTCCCAGCTAGTTTGGTTCAAACTTTCCTTTCTGTTCTCTGTTAGGCTGGTTCTTAGGATTCTCTTTTAGAATGAGATCCCCTACTCGAAAGTATCGTGGTTTGACCTTTTTCTTGTACCCTTTTAACATGTGTTTTTGGTACACTTTCAGATGATCAAACGCTTGTTTCCTACACTCATCAAGTAATTCTAAAGAATTTACCCAATCAATGCGGTATTGTTCGTTAGTAACAAGACCTTTTAAAGATACTCGCAAAGATGGGATTTCAACCTCAATAGGTAATACTACCTCAGTGCCATAGACTAGGGAAAATGTTGTGGCTCTAGTTGGTGTTCTGATGCTTGTTCTGTAGGCTAAAAGTGCCAGATTTAATTGTAAATGCCAGTCTCTACCAGACTTACTCACAGTTCTATGTAGGATTTTGAGATGTTCTTGTTAGATGCCCTAGCCTACCCATTACCTTGAGGATAATAGATTGAGGAATATTGTTAAGTAATGTGAAACTGTGTGCAAAGGTCTTTGATGTCTTGGTTTTTAAATTGGCCCCCATTGTCTGTTACAATTGAAGAGGGTATCCCATATCTACAAATAATGTAGTTCAAGATAAACATAGCCACCTGTGTGCTAGTGGCTTTGATTAGTGGCATGGTTTCAACCCAGTTTGTGAAATACTTAGTTGCTGTAATGATGTATTTGTGTCCACTTGAAGAATTAGGATATATTTTTCTAACCAAATCAAAGGCCCATTATTGAAATGGCCAATGTGTTATGAATGGTATGAGTTCTCTAGCAGGAGCATGGATGAGATTTCCATGTGTTTGGCATTTATGACAAGTCTTTGAAAATTTAATTGCATCTTTTTCCATCGTGGGAAAGTAATAGCCTACTCTTAGTAGTTTCTTAGCTAGTGAAAATTCATTTGAGTGTTATCCACATACACCTTCATGGACTTCTTTCAATGCGTGATCTGACTCTTCATTTTCAAAACACCTAACAAGTGTACCGTCGAGACCTCATCTATATAAGTTATTAGCAATGAGGATATAACGTGATGCTGTCCTAATTAGGGCTCATTTTTCATTTCTAGATAGGTCATTGGGTATAGTTTGGTCAGTTAGGTAAGCAACAATTTTAGCATACCGATATGGGTCTTGGGTATTTAAAGAACAAATTACTTCATATTCAGGTGTATCAAAGGCTGGGTAGGATAATTCTTCCACCAAGAAGTCATAGAAGAATTTATGTTCCTCTAGTTGTAACATGGATACCAGTGTAGCCATAGCATCTGCAGCCTTATTTTCTATTCTGGGAAGTTGTTGGAATGTAATGAAGACAAAGTATTTCTTCGAATCATCAACCAGTTGTTTGTAGGGCATCAATTTCTCATCTTTGGTCTAATAATCTCCATTTACTTGATTGATAATGAGCTGGGAGTCACCATACACATGTAACTCTACAATATTTCATTCCATATCAAGTTTAAGACCATTTACTAATGCTTCATATTCAAAAATGTTATTTGTGCATGGAAACATCAATTTGTAGGACTTGGGTATTTTGTAGCCTTGAGGAGTTATGAATAGAACCCCTGCTCTAGAGCCTTGTTGCATGAAAGAACCATCAAAGTACATCTTCCATGGATAATCAGTTAGATGCATAATTATTTCATCAGGGAATTCAATTCTCAATGGCTCATCATCTTGGAGTGGTGAATCAGCTAATTGATCAGTGATGACTTGTCCTTTAATAGCTCTTTTATCCACGTACTCAATGTCAAATTTGCTCAAAATTAGGATCCACTTTTCTATTCATCCTGTTAATGTTGTCTTCCTTAAGAGGTATTTCAAAGGATCTATCTTTGCAATGAGCTTTAATGTGTGCGATAGCATATAATGTGTCAATTTCTGTGATGCAAAGACAACTGCTAAACAAGATTTTTAAATTATGTTATAATCGAGTTCATAAGATACTAGTGTTCTGTTGATATAGTAGATTTCTCTTTCCTTTTTAGTTTCATCTTCTTGTGCCAGAAATACTCCCAGTGATGTAGCTGTAGCTAAAATATATGAGTAATGGATTTCCATGAATGGGTTTCATGAGAATAGGAGGAGTAGCCAGGTACTCTTTTAATTATTTGAAGTTATTTTCACAATGTTCATCCCATTTGAAGGTGACACCTTTATGTAGCACTTTAGTAAAGGGTTGTGCTTTGTCTGCAAGTTGTGACATAAATCTCCTGATTGAATGGAGTCTTCCTTGTAATCTCCTCATTTGACTAATGTTGCATGGAGGAGTCATTTCTAGTATAGCTTTAACCTTTTTAGGGTCCACCTCAATGCCTTTTGTTGTTACAATAAACCCTAGAAACTTTCCTGATTGTACTCCAAAGGCACATTTCTTTGGATTGACTCTGAGTTAAAATTGCTCCATGCAATCTAATATCTTCTGAAAGTATTCAATATGAGTAGTCCTTTATTTTGATCTATCTAAGGAATCATCCACGTAATCCTCCATGTTTTTATGCATCATATCATGGAATATAATAGTCATATCTCTTTGGTATGTAGCACCTGCATTCTTTAATCCAAACGGCATAATGTTCCAGCAAAACATTCCTCATGTGCATTTGAATGTGGTCTTCTCTTGATCCTCAGGAGTAATATTAATCTGGTCATAGCCTGAGAAACCATCCATTAATGAGTACATTTGATAGCCTGTTGTTAGATCTATGATCATATCAATGTTTGGTATTGAAAAATCATCTTTAGGACATGCTTTGTTTAAGTCTCTAAAGCCTGTATAGATCTTGGTAGATTTATATTCTTTAGAGAATGGTACCACATTAGAAATCCATCCTGCATAATTGATGACTCTTATGAATCCAACTTTCAGTAATTTTTTTATCTCTGCTTTCACCAATAATGCAACATGAGGATTTATTTTTCTTAGTTTTTGTTTCACGGGTTTGATCCCAGGAGCTATAGATAAATGGTGCATTATTAATTTAGGATCAAGTCCAGGCATATCTATGTAAGACCATGTAAAGTTGATCTTTTTCTCTTTTAGGAACACAGTGAATTTAATCTTCTCCTTGTCTGACAAAGATTGTGCTAGGTGAATAATTTGAGTAACTTTAGCGGTGCCCAAGTTAATTGGTTGTGTGGGTTCTATCAAAACTGAAGATATTTCTTGAAAGTGCTCAGGGAGGATATTAATAATCTCATCCTTTGGCACCTTTGGGAGGTTTTCACCATAAGATACATCTTTTATATTTACAATTTTAGAATCTGACACTGCCACAATGTGGTTTTCACCATCATTTCTTTTCTTCTTTTTATTTTTCAATTTGTGACTGAGAAACTTGATATCCTCCTCCAACATGTTCATGCTCCTTGCATTGGTGGGAGAAGGATAAGGTTCATAAACATTTAGGTAGCAAGCCAAAGTGTAGTCATTAGTAAATTTCATGATAGGATTAGGATCTAAATTTGTCCAATCAATTAGGTCTAGGTTTATCAAGGACAATGAATCAAAGTTTGGTAAGGATGACATCGCGTTAGCATCAAAACTATTAACTGACAAGACATGTTCTGTTAGGTCAATTTCTATAACATTTAGATAATCAAGAGTTAAACTATCATTAATAGGGTCATTTTTAGTAATATGTGGACCTAACTCTAGTGACTCATCAGTTGAGCTTTCTTCTTCTTCTCTCAACAAAATGGAACTCATCACTTGTAGTCTCATAATATCCTTTAGACCTAGTAAAACACCAGTTTCTTCACCAGGAATTCTAGGTAATGGTATCTCATCTGATTCTAGAACAAAAACTATGTCAAGGGAAGTGTTATAACTCTCCCCTCTTTGAAATATTTGTGCCAACTTATGAACCACATCTACTTCAATGTCCATTGTAGCATCATATAGGACATCCCATTCATAATCATGTGAGTCTATTATTTCATCATCTAATGTGTTTAGAAACTCAACAATAGTTACTTGATGTAGTCTATTATCCACTTATAGATCAAAGTGTGGTAAATCTAGGATGTGTGAAATTATGACTAGCTGCCCCCAGTTAGGATGTGAATCCTGTTGTCGGGGTGTGTCTTCAGTATTTGTTTCTATCAATGGAACTTATGGAGTCTCTTCTATTGTTTCCTCTATTTCTTGAACACTAGCTTGTGTTAATAAAGGAACATAAGTGTCTTGTGGTGTCTCAAAGCTAGGTACATATCTCTCTCCTTGATATTTGGGATACTCTATACCAATATGCAATAATATATCATAGGTCCATTTCTTTAGTTCCATTTCTTCTTCTTCATCACTTCCTTCATCAAAGATTGGACCATCTCTTGAAGTAGGGTTTTCAGATTTATTATTGAAACCTAATCTTGTTTTATCTTTGGTATTTCTAAATTCCATGTGTATAGGTTCAACAAGTCCCTTTCCTTTGTCTCCTAAAGGCCCTTCTCCTTTATATCCCATTTGTTTGAGAAGATCATATCCTTTACCATACTTTTTTGGGGATGGTTCCACATGTTTTACCTCATTTTCTTTTGGTTCTCCCTTGTAAAGCCAAGCCAAGACTACTTTTTCTTCTTTGTCATCCTCTTGGGAGGTAGATGCTTTAACCATAATAGTTTCTTTGTGAATTTCTGGCTTTTTAGATGTAGTGGGTGTGAAAGATGAGGAAGGTTTCCCATAAGATCTTGGTGACACTGGAAGTTCTGTCAACGATGGGGTCATGTCTAGCTTGTTTTCTCCCATACTAGTTTCTTCAAGTTTTAAGGTGTTTCCAAATCTTTTCATAACCATGTATTTAGTATTTTTAGGTATATTTTATTTTGGAACTTCCTTGTTATGAGGGACCATACTATCTTCTTTAACATTATTGCAAGTATAACTGACATCTGTAGGAATTGTTACTTCCACCCCATTATGTGGGAATTTGATACACTGGTGGTATGTAGATGGTACTTCTTGCATTTCATGGATCCAAGGTCTCCCTAATAGTATTTTTTTGGCTAGTGGTAGATCGATAACTTGACATATCACATTTCTTTCAATTGGTCCTATTCTGATTGGTAGAACAATGAGACCTTTAGATGATCTTACTTCTTGAATCAATGGTGTGTTCTGAGAGACCTAACTTCTTGATTATATTAAGAGTACAAATGTTCAACCATGTGCCTCCATCTATCAATACATGTCTAACACAGGATTTGTAAATGAGGACTTCAATGTGTAAAGGTTGTTTATGCAGATGTGTCAATGATTTATCATCTTCTTTTGAAAAAGAGAGGTAATGTGGTGCTGATATATGATTGATCATTGCTTGAAATTTGTCTATATCAATGTCTTTTGGTATATTTTCTAAATGTAGGGCTTGTTCAAGAAATTCCCTATGCACTGAGGAGATTTTTAGTAACTCAAATATGGAAATTTGAGTAGAGGTTCATTGCAATTGATCCACCAAGTTATAGTTCATTGTTGGAATGGTAACTGTTTGTCTTGCTACCGCTGGTTTGGGAATAGTGACAATAGGTACCTTGGAAGTTATTGTTGGTTTTGATGAGGAATTAGGTCCTTTGATTGTGACTTGTACTTGAATTTGTGTCATTGCATTTGATTGGGGAGATGTGTCTTTAACACCTTTGATAGTGATCACATTAATTGATTCATATTTAATGTCTAGCATGTTGATCAAATTATCATTATTGGAGTAGGTGTAGTTTACTTCATTTCCTTTTCCTTTAGATGCTTCCCCTTTCTTATAATTAGGGAATGGTTTTTTAAATGTTGTATGGTCTTCATTAGTGGTGTGTCCTTCCACTTTGATCTTGCCTCCTTCAATAAGGTCTTGTATAGCATGTCTGAGTTTAAGGAAATTATTAGTCATGTCCCTTGTTTTTGTGAAAGAGACAATAAGAATTGTCATCCCACCATCTTGGTTTGACGTATGGTTCCCATGGTTATAAATCCGGGATAAGAACTTTGTTGTCCAAGAGTGTCTTTAAAAAAGTCTCAAGAGGTTCTCCCGAAGGAGTGAATGTTCATTGAGGCTTGGAAATCCATGGTTGACTCTTATTGTTCTCATTGTTTTCTTTAGGTATTGTGGTTTTTACCTTGGCATCTTTACTTGCTTGCATGATATTTGTTAGATTGAACATGGTTGGTTTAGGATTAGCATTAGATGCATCTACCACTCCATCGTTAAAAACATTCTAGTTTTGTTTCCACAATTTATGCTTGTTAATGGAGTTGGTAGATTTTTTATCACTTTAGAGAGTGATTTATCCTTTCTTAACCATTAATTCTTCAATATAGATGGCTATTTTTGATCATCCTATCAAAACTGGGTGAATCTTGCATCTGCAATGCATAGTTTAATTCAAGTATCAAGTTATTAATAAAGATTTCCATCTTCTCTGATTCAGGAATAGCTCTTGAATACCTTGCAAATATTTTCCTCCACCTTTGTAAAAAGTGTGTAAAGGATTCACCAGTTCTTTTCTTTGTGTTACACAGGTCCATCATGGTTATGTCATGTTGTATATTGTAGGAGTAATGTTGGATAAACCATTGAATGATCTCCTCAAAAGATTTTACCTTAGGTGCGAGTTTGGAGAACCACTCCATAGCATTTCCGCCTAGACTTCCCAGAAATAGCCTCATTAGGTATGTAGTTTTGTGCATGTACTCTATGCTTAGGGCAAAAAACTCTCTCACATGGTCATGTGGATCAGTCTCTCCCATATACTTGTCATATCTTGGCCTTTCCATGTTGGGAGGAAATGGAGCCATATTAATACTCTTGTCAAAAGGAAATGGACCAATGGAGTTCAAAGAGTATTTTATCTTGGGTTTAGCCTTCTCTTGTTTGAGAGTTGCAAGTTATGCTTGCATTAAGGTCATTTGTTTGGTGATAATAGAGATAGGGGTTGATATATATTTTTCATTTAGTTTTTCATTATCATAATATTTAGGTAATTTTACTCCAATGGATGCTAGATGGAGAAAGTATTTCTCTTTGTCTTCACCAATTATCTTTTCCAATGTTCTTTGGAATTTCCTACTTTGTTTGAGTCTATTGTACTCTTATTTGGGAATGTCTTCATCACTTTCTGACTCAAAAAAAGGGTGTGTGATGTTGATTTCTTCCTCATTATTGGTATTGTCTTGATCTCACTGGTTTTTCTCATGATTGTATTCTTCAAAGGCATTAACCCATTCATTCCTAGAAGCATCCATTGCTGGTGAGTTTATGTCAAATAGAGGATTGCGAGATGTCTCTCCTTTTTGAAAATTTAGCAATTTAGGAGGTACTTCTTATTCGTCAGCAAGATACTTGTTACGTCTTATGTTAACCATGAAGTTGTATCTCAACTATGTCCAAAGTTTCCCAATAGTGTCAAGTGAGGTCTCAAATCATTCAAGTAAGTGTGTCCAAATTGTGAGGATTGTTTTTTGTTTGATGGAAGTAAATGACTCCAACGTCAAAGGGTTAGAATTCCATGATAATGAGCTAGGAATAAAGTTGTTTTTGAGAGTGAATAGACCACATGTTTTGAGATAGATTGTAAGAGTTTGAAATGATATGCAAGGTAGACCTGAATTTTTTTTTGAAACAACAATAGAGAGACCAGAAAAAGAAACCGGGTCAGACTAATGAGCCAAAAGGGTATCCAAATAAACTGATTTACTCTAAGAGGCAACTATGCAAGTGCCCACTGTCCCAGATGTGACACTCTGAATGTGAGATTTTGTAAAACCAAATGCGATCCTAAGTATCCTGGATGCAACCTTTCTCCCTACAAGCAATACAGGATTTACTAGATGCAAGCTTGCACACTGAATGTGAGTTTGCACAACTAGATGTGAGCCAGGAAAGACTAAAGATGACTTTATGATGTTCTGTCAATTTTTTCTCTGATTTTTCTTGAAGTTTGTGTAAATTTGTCTAATAGTAGGTTTGTTTTTGAGTCTTTTCAGTGAGTGAAAAATGAAGTATGTAGCCAGAGGATTAAATTTTGTTTCTTGTTTGAATGATTTACCTTGTTAATGAGCTTTCAAACACATCAAACATTTTTTCATTGTTAGTGGTGAACAAAACACATCCTTACGCCCAATTTTCTAATTAGAGGATGAAAATCCTTTCTCATAGACCTAGGTACACACTCAAATGCTAATCAGAATATGGCCATCACCAAGCATGCAATGGCTCTAGTCATGATGCCATATTAGCCAACTCCAAACACAAGTGAGGGCACAAAATGACTAGTATCTTGGGGCAATTAATTTTTTCCTTACACAAAGATTATCACCCTATCAGGGATGAATCGGGTATTTTGACTACAAATTTTGTTGTTTATGAGGGGAAAATCCATTCAAAACCGTATCCCATAGAATTGCACAAGGAAAAATTGAGGCATATAGCCCTATGAGTACTCAAATATGTGTAGTCTCACAAGAAATATTCAAGCAGCTCTGCTCTACACATAACCAAGCATGTTCAAGGAATGATGTTGAAATTCCAAGAACAAAACTGATTCTGTCTTCCAAGGTCTTAGCCTACAAGGAAGAAATTATTTATAGTGAGTTGGAAGGGTTGGTGTAAAACCTGTCCTCACTTGGGTCATTCCTGGGAGATTTTTTCCTCAATCGACAAGCCCTCTAATGGTTAATAAGCATACAAAGGATTGGCGAGCTTAGGATTTCAATATTTGATTCTTCAAAAGAAGAAGAGCATACTCTCCTATTCCATACCATTTTCTCCAAAACAATTCAATATCTTGTTCATTCCCTCAAACTGCTTCACTCACAACTCAATCCCCCATATCAAGTTTTTTATTCTGCCACTTGGAAGGAGCAAATCCTCTAGTGAGACTGAAAAGCAAGCTTAAGCTTGATTTAAATATTCCTAAGTTAATGAAAACACAAGTACTTTGAAAGCAAAGTTTGTTTGTTCGTTGACCACAATATTTAATGCTTTGCTTGTTCAATTACAAATCCCAATTTTAGACAATGAAGTTCTCTCTTTCCCACAAAATTTAGGTGACTTGTGTTGTTCAATTACTTGTCCAAGGGGAAATTTAAACTGTGAATCTTGTTTAATTAATCAAACAAATTTTAATGATTTTCTTGTTCAATTACTTTGCCAAAAATGAATTAAATGATGAGTTTGTTTGTCTTGTTCGATTTCTCCAAATTCCTCTCAAATTTTAAACCAACTTTTGATTTTCTAATTTTCCTTGAAGGAAAATAGCATACTAATCTGATTGATTTAACAAGTGATTAGAAAATGTGTCTTAGTTTCAATGCCTCAAACAAATAAAATTAAATTAAGCTATTAAACCACCTACAAACCATAAGTTAGTAATTTCTCTCTAACTCTTTTAGAAAAAGAGTCTCTGATGGCGATGTGCAAACAAAAGTTAGGTTATTTAAAAGACAAAAATAGATATTAACAAAATATTAGTGGTTAGAATTTTTATTTTGCAAATCCAAAAATGAGATGCGATTTTGTTAACCAAAAATGACCCTAGAATCCCTGGATACGATCCTTTTTCCCAGATGCAATCAAATACACCAAAAATGATACAATGTATACCGGATGTGAGCCTTTACCAAAAATGATACAGGATTTCTAGGATGTGAAATGTGATATCCGGGGTGCGATCTAGGATTCTACGATGTGATCCAATATACGAGATGCGAGCCTTGGCAACCAAAAATGACTCTGTTCCTAAAACCTAGGAAGACAAATTAGTAGAAAATGAATTGAAAGTGAGGTAAAATCTGAGATTCGGCCCCACGGTGGGCACCAAAAATGTGTGTGTTAGTTTGTGTACCTGTTAGCTGCAACACAACATTCAATAAGTCATTGTATTAGTAAAAATCAAGAGTTAGAAAGCATATCAATCACTAAAATCAACCTATTCTTTTTATCTAGGAGTGTGCAAAATGTCATAATTTCCCTCATATTATGCATTTATCAGTGACATATACAACCTATAATGAAATATTTAAATGAAACTAATCTACATTCTCAAGAAATATGCATTCTAAGCTCTAAAAATGAAGATTATAACAATGCATAATAAGAAAGCTAAAATTCAATATAGATCTCTAATAATATGAACAACATAACAATGCTTTCAACAATCCAAAATCAGGGGCCCATTGAGCTTAAAATTCATTCTATTTATAGAAGAAATTTAGGAGTGAGAAGAGAGATAAGGCCACTAATGCATGTGTAAGAGCCTTAATGAGATTAAAGAGGCATGGTGGGGGTATAATCATTAATGATGCATTTATGAGAGCTTTAATGAGATATGGTGAGGGTGTAAGTCCAAGCTTGAGAAAGTGGACTTTTGGAATGAGTTGAATTCCTAATCTAAAGATTAGGAATGTGACATCATTAGGAAGAGGGTTAAGATGGGATTAAGATTAGAATTAGGCTTATCATGGGTGAAGAGGTTGGGATTAGTTCGAACCCACGATTAAGGTGGTTGAGATAGGTTAGGTAAGGGGTTAAAGGGGATATTAATGAGTTGAATTATATAAATAATATATTCAATCAATAACAGGGGAAATTAATTATTTAAGCTCTTGGTTACTTTTGATAATTAATTAGGACTATAGCCAATTAATTAAATTAATTAAGCTAGGGGATTGGCTTTCCTTTTGCAAGTGATGAGGTATAATTATTATTTTATTTAATTCCTTTTAATTAATTAACTTAGCCATGTTTTTTATTTATTTTGATAGAATTAAATTGATTTGATTTGATTGGCTAAGGAAATTAATGTAATTTAGTGATTAAATCACTTAGGAGATTAAATTTGATTTAAATGAATTATGTGATTAAATTGAAGAATTGTCTTGACATAATTGGGGGTATGATCACACTTAGGAGAAATAGGGTCTATAGTCAGAGGAGACCAAATTAGGGTGGTTACAGTACCTTCAGAGGTACGTTCTAGGTTTTCATAGGCCTTTATAGTTATGATGTCATGTGTTATACCTTCTTCAATGTACCCCACTTGATTTATGAATTTCAACATGCATAGATTTAGGGCCGAACCATTATCTATCATGATTCATTTGATGACAAAGTCATTGACCATGATGACGATATGCAATGGGAGGTTATGATATTTCTCAATGGGTGGAATGTTAGAGGGTTTGAATGAGAGGCCACAAGATGCTAATAAGTGGCCTACAAGGGCCTTGAATTATGTTGGGTCAATATCATTGGGTACACATGATTCTTGTAAGGCCTTATTGAGGATCTCTTGATGGACGGGTGATGTACGAATGATATATAAGATGGATATTTATGCAAGTGTATTCCTAATGTATTCCAGGAGGTTATATTGTACACCAGAGGATGAAGTAGTAGAGGCACCTAGAAGAGATATTCTTCCCCAGTGTATAGTAACTGCGCACTAACTATCTACACCTTTGACATGGATTACTTTAATAGAGGGCTCAACTTGGGTGATGCAACTAACAAATTTGTCATATTTGATGTATGCTATGGTGTAAATTTTTTCATCACCATGGTCACCTTTTTTTTTTCTTTTTCCCTTGATTCTAGGATTGCAAGTTGGTGTTAACAGGACCTTTTCTAATGTTGTCTTAAGGAAACACATTATGACATATCTGGAGAATTTTGTTAGGAAAATCCTATGTTGGAGGATAAATTGTGATTTCCTCCTAATCTATGAGATCTTAGATGTAGTTCTTTAGGTTCATGCACTTCACACTAGTGTGTCCCTTAACAAGATGATAATCACAATACTAATTTTATTTTTACCATGTGGGTTTGGGAGTAGATTTATCAAATGGTTGAGTTTGTGGGTATACAATCAAGTTGGCCTTATCCATTCCGTGGAATATAACATTCAGCAGTTCACCTAAAGGGGTGAATGTGCACTTTTTTGTATTCTAGACTTGTGGTTTAGGTTGTCCCTGGGGGACTAATATGGAATTCAATTGATTTTTGATTAAATGACAGATAGGGAGTGGTGGCTTTTGGTTAGCGATTACAACTTGGAAATTTTTAGTGTCTATGGCTCCATAATTCATGATGCTCTTATTCTTGTTCTAATAATATGGATGATCATTGTGGGACCTATCATGTTGAGTTTCCTTATAGTTTTTTATGGTACCATCATCTAGGAGGCCTTTCTTGAGGTCCATTCCTTTTCCTCTAATATCTTGGTAGGTCTGAAGATAATTCATGTGCATGTGATGGGATAAATTGGGATATAGGTTGTCAATAAATATCTTAGTCAAATGCTTCTTGGGGGTTGATATGATAGTCTCATAGTGAGGCCTTGCCATCTTTTAAAGTAGTCGTTTAGGATTTTTCTACCCTTCTGTTTGGAATTATAGAGATCTAGGAGATATAGTTCACTCTCAATGTTATGAGCATACTGTGACACAAATTTCTCAGATAGCTCTACAAATGTTGAGATTGTTCTATAGGGGATTTTGTAAAACCATTCAAGAATTGTTCCCCCTAAAATTTTTAGAAAGAGGCGTACAACATAGTTGTCACTTTAGGAAACCTCTTGGAAAGCCATGTAAAAATCCTTAACATGACTAACGAGATCTCCCTTACCCCTATATTTGTCTAACTTGGGTGTCTCAAAGTGCTTGGGAAAGAGGATTATCATGATAGATAGATTGAATGGATAAGGAAAAACTTCCTCAAATTTAAAGGTTTTGTCTTCTATCCCTACACAAAGCTCTTTAAAAGTGTTCATGATATCTTCCCACTCAAGGTTGACATGTTATGCAGTGGGTGAACCAATGATATTGGATCCCACTACCTGGTAGGGGTTAGCAGGTGATGGATTTTAAGTGGGGGTTCGGTAGGTATGTTGTTGTGTTTGATAAGGGGATTGCATGGTTGCATATGTTGGCTGAAAAGGTTGTTGTGAAGGGTGTTTGGTAGGATATTTTTTGAGGAGTATTTATGGATGATGTTATGCTGGATATGTATGCTGGGATTATGAGGGTTGCTGGTAGAAATTTTGCATTGGTTGTTGTTTTGTTGCTTGGTAATTGGAAGGTATGTATGTTTGACCCATGAAGGTTTGGTACAAGGTAGCTCCACTAGTGGGCATGTAGGTATTTTAGGCATTTACTCCCTCGGGGGGATGTACAACATAGCTCACATAAGTGGATGCTAGATTTGTTTGATGTGGTGATAGTACAACCTAGGCAGCAATGGATGTAGGCATAGCTAGGTAGTTGACATATGCAGGACCAGATGTGGTTTGTTGCTAGGGATGTGTTAGTGGAATGGTGAATTATGTATTATCTTGGAAAGTGAAAGGGTTTGTGATGTGTGACTGAGTGAGAACTCCAATATGTTTTAGGGTTTCATAAGAATAGTGTCAAGCAAATGATGATGCTACTTGCAGGGTTTGCATCCCTTGCGTGGTATAGGTTTGTTTGGTAGAGGAGACTTCAGTGGTTTGTTGGACAAAAGGTTCCTGAGTGGTGGAGGTCATTTGTGCTTGTGTGACTTGTTGTTGTTGGGATATGGGAATACTTGGTGGAAAATTAAATGGTGTTGTGGTAGTGACACTAGTCATAAGCATGATGGGTTTATTTTTGTGTCTAGTAAGAGGCATCCCCATGGTGAATTATTGTTGTTGTTGTGTTGTCCCTTGTGGAAATAATGTTGGTTACACCTATTCCGGGGAACCTTTTTGCAATTAGAGTGATGTGGAAGTGTGAGATGTAGATACTTTTGAGGGGTTGATGGTAGGATCTCCAACAATGGTGAAGGGGTTTTTTTGGGTGACAGTATGCACTACGTATTTTTTGCTAGCAAGTTGAGTGGGTTCAGGGATGTATATGGTGATTTGGGTGGATGGGGTACTAGGAATCGAGATCTGATGGATAACAGGACCCCATGCCTTAGCGGGGGTCTCGATAGGCTATGCTAGAGTATTTATTGGTGGGGGTATGAGTTTCTATGGAATAGGGATACCATCCCGTGTGAAGTTCTCGATGATGGTGACTCAAATCTATCCTATGATGTGACTCACCATGGCGACATTGGCTGGTTGGTTTATGAAGGCTTCCATAGTGCTAGTGGTGGGGATTTCAGCTTGATCAACATGACCTCCTCAGGTAGAACTTGGTGGTATGGGACCAAATGATCCAGCAATGAGGTTAGGATCCATACCCTTTCTCTTCTTTGAATGATTTTTCTATGGCATGAAATGGATGACCTAAAATGTATGAAGGATAATGGATGTAGATGATCCTAGAAGTGCGCAAGGATAGAGGATGAGGATAGTGCAAAGGTGAATGATGAGTTGATATCTTTGAAGGATAACTTGGTGTCAAAAATTGGTGAGTTGATACCTAGTGTAGATTCAGATGGATGCAGGTGTCAACCGAGGATAGACTAATGGTCTTTGGGAGATGGGTTTGTTAGTGGAAACTAGCCTCTAGATTGAGATGATGAGATCATGAGGATAAAAGGTATGAGAAACCTACACAATGCTTATTCAAAGAGTGAAGCCACAAAATGGATTTGATTAATATGTAGGGATTAATATGTAGGTATAAGACAACTCAAAATATGTGACGCCAAGTGAGGGATTATGTTGATGGAGGTTTCTTGGGTTTGATTTGGATTTGGATTTGGTTTGATGTTGGGGTTAATTTTGAGGATGTTTGGTTAGGATAATGATAAAATGACTAAGGTGATCCTAGGAATGCAATGATGAAGTGAGGATAATGAAAGACTAAGTACAATATGCAATGAAAATTCTAGAGGGTAGGGCTTATGAAACTCTATTTATGATTAGTTTTAAAGATGAAAAACTCATGGTTCATATTTGTATCAACTCAAATAGTTTTTGAATATGTTGTTGAAACACATGACATATTACTGGTCAAGTTTTTAGGCACACTGTTGGGTTGTTTTCATTACACATTGTTGTTGTCTGATGGTACGGTCGGCTATTTTATTTTCCCTATATGCAAGAGGCAGGTAGAGTTTTACTTTCTTATGCTTGTTGGAGTTGAACATTGGATTTGGATATTTATCACAAAAAATTGGAGAATGACAAGGTTCTAATAATTGCAATTATATCAATTTAGGCAGTGACTACACTAAGTGTGTCTTATTTTGATTTCGGACATGTACTTTTTAAATTTGGATATATGTGTAAATAATCCTACAAGGGACAAGGCAACCTTGAGGAATAAATAGTTTGGACTCTTGTTTTTTTATCTCTTTGGAAAAAGACTTGTTATATAATTCTTCGTTTGTGTATGTTCAAAATGTTTTCAGTTGGAAAATTTTACAATTAATACAAGATCACACACACTTTAGCCTAAGGTTAATTTTTTTTCAATATAATGTTTGTAGGCTCATGAACTTGGAATAAATTCCAAACTTGTCATATCTGAACCTGGTGTATTGTGTCCCTCTCAATCTAAGGGGTAATTCGATGCAAAGATGAACAAAAAAGTTGCACTTAATAAGGCCTTCAAGTTATGGGTATGTAGGGGATCTCCTTGTGAGGGCATGCCCAAATTTTAGTGATGAAATTAAAAATCCTTATAACTCAAAACCAGGGATACACATATGGTGGGTAACTTTAGAGGATGACTCATTCCTCTTGCTCTACAAATAGTTATACCAAGGAAAAAAAAGGAGGCTTCTATTCTAAGGTTCATTAGTAAGGTTTGTGGCTCCCCCCAATTAGTTTGTACACACATGACTCACTTAAGAGCCCAGTTGACCATGTTGGCTAATTAGGGATTTTCACCCAATCTAGACTATCATCATTACGCCTCACACAAGCCTTATGGGATGTAAGACAAGCCTTTGTTCAATGTCTTATTTATATATTGGTTGGGGTGTTTACCGATTTGAGGTCATCCTCTAAAGGAAAAGCACTCCCTCTATACAGACCTCACTACAAAAATTAAAATATTTTGAGTAGTCACAGTCATTTTTCTCTTGAAGCAATGACCGGGAAAGCCAGTGGGAGAGGATAGTATATGATGTGAGGTTGCGCTATGTTACAATGGTGACCAAGAATGATTATGCCCTTGGTCTCCTTGGTTTTTTAGTGTAGTCGTGGTTCGTGACATGGCTTAATCGCCTCTTGTGTATTCTATATGTCTAGTAGTTGTATCGAGCATTAACATGTGGATATTTTGGTGCAACAAAAACTGCTAGATGTAACAAGTGGTATCAGAGCTTGGTCACGGGTTGGAACCCCGCGCTTTTTTTAGGGGATTGTTACAATGGAGAGAAAGACTAATTTCACCATTGGTCTCCTTGGTTGTTCAACGTAGTGGTGGTTCATGACATAGATTAACCACCTCGTGTGTCTTCTATATGTCTAGTGGTTGTATCAAGGATTAATAGGTCGATCTTTTGGTGCAACAACAACAAATAGTTGTAACATACTCTATAAAGTGTGCTATAACTACCCTAATTTGGTCTTCTCTCACCATAGACCCTATTTTCCCTAAGTGTGATCATACCCCCAATTATGTCCAAACAACTCTTCAATCGGCTGGCATAATTCATTCAAATCAAATTTAACCTCCTAAGTGATCTAATCACTAAATTTTATTAATCACCTAAGCCAATCAAATCAAATCAATTTTAATTCAAATCATTTCAAATCAAACATAGCTAAGATAATTAATTTTAAAGGAATTAAATAAATCCCTATTATTCCTAATCACGTGCAAAGCCTATCTTCTAGCTTAAATTAATCTAATTAATTGGCTATAGTCCTAATTAATTATCTAAAGCAATCAAAGGCTAAAATAAATAATTTTCCTATTTTTGAATGAATATATTAAATATAATTCATTTCATTAATATTTCCCTTAACCCTAGCCTAACATATCTCAACCACCTTAAACTTGGCTTCAAACCCATCCCAACCTATTCCCCCATGCTAAGCCTGATCCTAATCTTAATCCTGTCCTAACCCACTTCCCAATGTTGTCACATTCATAATGCTAGGATTAGGAATCCAACCCACTTGAGGAAGTCAACTTTCTCAAGCTTGACTCTAAACTCTCACCCATGCTTCTTAGACCCTCACCATGCCTCTTAAATGCTTGCATTTAATGCATATGCCTTCCACCATGCCTCATTAATGCCTTTGGCATTAATGCTTCTTACACCTCATTAATGGTTTTTACACCTCTATTAATGACCCTTGTTCCCCCTCTCTCCTCATTTATTCTATAAATAGAGTGATTTTCTGAACTCAAATGGCCCTTAATTTTAGAGTTGAAAAGCATTGTTATGTTGTTTAGATTAATTGTGAATTCATATGGCATAATAGTTTTGATATTATGCATTGTTATTATCATACTTTTTAGAGATAATATACATGTTTAGTGAGCATTTAGATTACTTTTCATTCAAATATTCCATTCTTAGGTTGTATATGTCACTAATTTGTGCATAATCTGAGGGCATGATTATGGCATTCTTCAAACTCCTCATAAATAGGAAGCAATACATCAATTTTAGTATTTAGCTCCAAACCCTTTCTTTTTATAATTTTCTACTAATATAATGATCTATTGAAGTGTCATGTTGCAGATAACAGGTGCACTAATTCACACACACATTTCTGGCGCCCACCGTGGGGCTCAATTTTAGATTTTGCCTTATTTCAAGTTCATTTTTTACTAATTTGTATTCCTAAATTTCAGGTACAAGCTTATTTCTGGTCCTAAAGGATCGCATCCAAGATACACCCTCGCATTGCAAAAATCTAGGATCGCATCTGGGATTTCTTGAGTCATTTCCAGTATAGGCTCACATCTGGTCAGCGCTCTGTCATATCTAGTAATAGAGGCTCACTTCTGGTATATTACATCGTATCGTGGATTTCTAGGATCGCATTTGGTTACAAATTTTGCATGCTACATTGCCTAACCTCTAACATTTTGACTAGTTTGGTTTTTGATACTTTGAACAGTGTAACTTGTGTTTGCAGATTTCTATCTGAGCTGAAAGAGTGGGAAAAAGAATATTAACTTGTGGTTTTTCAGGTTTCCATTTCTTGACCTCCATTTCATTTTTGTCTTTCAAACTAAGAACACATTTTCTTCTCATTTGTTAAATTGATTAGATAAGTATGCTCTTTTCCTTTAGAGGAAAATCAAAAAATCAAACATTGATTTAACACTTGAAAATAAAATAGAGTAACTGAACAAGACAAACAACTCACTATTTAAATTCATTTTGGGAAAGTAATTGAACAACACAAAGCATTCAATTTTGTGGGATAACTAAACAAATTCATTGTCTAAATTTTGGAAAATAGTAATTGAACAAGAAAATCACGTAATTTTGGGGAAACTAAACAAAAAAAATTTGCTTTCAAAGTACTATGTTTTCAAAAATTAGGAACATTTAAATTGAGCTCAAATAGCTTGAGGGAATGAACATTTGATTGGAGTGTTTTGGGAGAAAATGGCATGGACTAGGAGAGTATGCTCTTCTTCTTTCAAAGAATCAGAAATCTAGAAATCCTACGCTCGCCAATCCTTTGTATGTTTATTAAATAGTAGAGGGCCTGTTGGTTGAGGAACAAATCTCCCAGGAATGACCCAAGTTAGGACAGGTTTTATGCCAACCCTTCCAACTCACTATAAATAATTGCTTCCTCATAGGCCAAAGCCTCGGAAGACAGAATCGGTTTTGTTCTCAGAATTTTGACATCATTCATTGAACATGCTTGGGTATGTGTAGAGTGGAGCCACTTGAATCTTTCTTGTGAGACTACACCTATTTGAGTACTCATAGGGCTATACACCTCAATTTTTCCTTGTGCAATTCTATGGGAGACACTTTTGAATGGATTGCCCCATAATAAACAATGAACTTCATAGACAAAACTACCTGATTCATCTCTGAAAGGGTGATAATCCTTGTGCAAGGAAAAAAGTAATTGCCCCAAGACACTCATCATATCATGCCCTCACTTGCATTTGGAGTCGGCCAATATGGCATCATGACTGGAGCTATTGTGTGCTTGGTGATGACCATATTCTGATTAGCATTTGAGTGTGTACCTAAGTCAACGAGAAAGGATTTTCATTGTCTACCTAGAATATAGGGCATAAGGATGTGTTTGTTACCCTAACAATGCAAATCTACTTGATATGTCTGAAAGATCACTAACAAATATAAAATCATTCAAAATAAGCAAAAAAACTCAATCCTTGGGGTAAATGTGTTTTACACACACCGAAAAGTATCCTAACACAATCTACGATCAAACAAACTTCACAAACTTCCAAAATGCATTTTACAAAATTGACAAAATCTGACAGAACCTCAGAAACTTGCATCCTACATTTCCTTTCTTGTATCTAGTATCTTGGCTCGTATCTAGTATCTTGCATCATATCTGGTCAGCACTTCATTGCATCTAGGGTGAAAGGTCACATTTAGTCCATCAGAAGCTCGCATACTATATTTCCTGGCTCGCATGTAGGAGCTCGCATCTAGGAGAGTGAGCACTTACAGATTAGTTTCTCAGAAAACCTCAGTATATTTGGATACCCTTTTTGGCTCTTTTGTCTGTCCCTATTGTCTTTTCTAGTTTTCCTATTGCTATGTCAAAACAATTTTTTAAACATCTACCTTGCATGTCCTATTAATTTCTCACAATCAGTCTCAATACGTGTGGTCTATCCACTTTTCACAACAACTTGATTCCCAGCTCACTATTAGGGCATTCTAACCCTTTAATGCTGGAATCATTTTACTTCCACCAAAAACACAAATGACACCTCTACCTAGATGCACTCACTTGAGCAATTTCAGACTCTACTTGACACTATCAAAAAACTTTGATGAAGTTGAGATCCAAATACATGGTTAACACAAGACGCAACAAGCACACTTCTAGAGAATCAGAAGTACCTCCAAAGTCACTATGCTTTCAACGAGGAGAAACATCTTGTGGTTCCTTGTTTGATTTAGAATCTCCAAAAATGGAAAGAACCACTCATGAATGGAGTAAGGATTTTGAGGAATACGACAATGATAAAAACCAAAAGCGTAAAGATAGCGATGAGGAAGAAGAACCACACTTTGAACATCCTTTGTTTGATTCTGGCAATGAGGAAGACATCACTGAAGAAGAATATAATAAACTCAAATAGAGAAATAAATTCCAAAAGACATTGGAAAAGATGATTATCGAAGATAAAGATAAATACTTTCTCCATCTAGCATCCACTGGCGTAAAATTACCTAAGATTATGATGTAGAACAACTAAAAGAAAAGGAGGTGTCAACTTGTTAAAATAATCACAAAAAATAAAGAGAGACAGGAAATTGTTTAATATAATGAGCAAGAGTAAGAAGATTTACCATGAATTAGTGCAAAAACTAGGAGCATTCACCAAAGATTCAAGCAATAAGGAGATAAGATTTTGAAGGGGGAAAAGCATGAAAAAACCCCTGTGATATAAAGAATGGGAAAAAAATGCATAAGAATGAGAGAGGGAGAGAGAGTGAGAGCCAAGCTCATACAATAGTATTCAAGAAGGAGAATTAACCTACTTATTCTATCTAAGAAGAGAAGGAGAGACATCTCTTTAATAGAGATGTGAGAGAGGAGTTGCATGGTAACTCCCATATCTATGTATGCCACATTTCAATAGTGTGTGAGACAAGTGTAAGATTCCTCATAAGGAGGAATAACTAAAAATAAATTACAATAAAAGGAATTATCCTCACACTTGCACAAGAAGACAAAATAGGTGTAGGGATTCCATAAGAATCTCCTACTTACATTAGTACAAGTAAAGATTAAATTCTAACACCCCCCTTTAATCTTTACTTGGGGTTTTACAAAAATCTACAACTGGATTATCCTTCTTGTAGTAGAGGAGGTAAATTTTTTTGTCTTCACTTTGAGTTAATATGAGGTGATGGTGAATTGATATATGCTTCAATCGTGAAATAGGGGTCCTTTGAGTGTTTTAATACACAGGTTTAGGTGCTTGTTGAGATAGGCCCAAATGTTCAAGTACATGTGGAGATTGATCATAGTTTCTTCTCCAAGAAATATTACCTAAAAAAGGATAATAACCACAATTGGGTCTCCCATAATTGGGATCTCCCTTTAGATATGAATCAGTAAAATCTGATAAAGTAAAAACAAAATGAGAATCATTAAATACATCATTCATTTCATAAATAGATTTTGTAAACTAAATAAAATCATCACTAGATGCAGAATCAAAAGTAGAGCTAGTATAGTCACTATCAATAATATTACCATTATCATAATGAGGAAGATTAGAGTTTAGAGAAGGACGTTGGTCCTCCATAATAACCATTTGAGTGTCACAAAATTCATAATCCACTTTGGAGAAAATAGGAACATCATCGCTTGTAATACATGAGGACAAAGTGACATTGAGAAACGTATCATTTATTTCATCTTCTTGTTCTAAAATATCATCAAAATCAGAATATGTATGAGAATAAGAAACATCATCAAACTGTAACATGTTATCTCTATGAGAAAAATAGGTAGCTAGGGGATCATCCCAAAAACAAGCATAATCACATGGGTCATCCCAAATAGGAAATGTTAGGATTAGGCTGAAAGCTAATCTCCCAAGATCACCTGCATGCAAACCTATCACAAGGAAGAAGCAAAAGACAGAAGAGAAGACAGAAAGCTATGGCGGCCAAAAAGCCAGAGACTGGAAATCCATGTTGAGAGAAAAGAATTTATATTATCAACAAACTGAAAAGATTACAATCTCGGTAATGAAATGCAAAGATGTGAATCCTTATAAAAGGAAACACGAAACCCTAAAGGTGAAAACCCTAGAGAAATATAAGCACTGCCTAAGAATAAATTAAGCATAGAGTAAATATACTAATAATTAAATGATTTAATTATTAGCTATGCTATGACTACTCTAACACCCCCCCTTAAGTGTAACTTAGGGAGAAGCAAAACAACTAAACTACTGCAGAAAGCAGGAAAGATGGGTCCCGGCAACAAGGCCTGATCAGATACCCAAAATAAGAAAGCAAACTAGATAAAGGAAACTAAGCCTTCAATCTAGGGAAAAAGGTGTCCCAGAGAAAGGAACAAGAATAGAGCAAGAAGCATCTCCGAAGCATGATGCTAAAAACTTTGTCAGAAGAGACTGCTGGAACCCCCACTGAAGTGCATGACCAGGTAGAGAAGACAATGTCTGAAGAGCTGATCAATCGAACCAGGAAGCAATAGAACCAAAAGGTGAACCCCCCCATAATGCTGAACAGGGAGAGGTGACAGGAACACTAAAATGCAATGCTAGAAACATCTGCAGAAGAAGAACCAGGAACACCAACAGTGCAATAGAAGTATAAACACAGGATAAAGGGCGGTGTCATTGACACATAGGATGGACTAATGTCATGGAAGGTACGCTCACTTGACAAAGGTGGATGCACCTAAAATGACATAAGCATCATAACCCCCCATGGCACTTTATAACTGAGTGCGAGTACAAAAACACACAAGGTGTACAAGATCTCAGATATACAGAAGTAGGCACTCTATCTCAGTGCGTTTACAGAATAAAAATGCTACAGAAGAAGCATACAAGCTTAGAAGTCAGAAAGAAGAGTGAACCAGAAGTATAGTAGAAGAGATCCCAGGACCTGTAAACCCAAGCAATCCACCAGAGTGCATAAACTACCAAACTTGAAGGAGAGAAAACCTAGAGTAGAATCTGGAATCTGCCACTGAATAGTTCACTAAACTAGCTTTTCGACGATATCTCGTTTGCCAAAAATGGAGTTCGGATGAGCCAGATATGACTCCCGGAAGGAAAAACCAAACATCAGACTTTGACAGAAAAAAATGCTATCAAAATGGTAGAACCCAAAACCCTAACCTCCATCATCGGAAAGTTCTCGGAAATAGCTTTCCGATGGTATATGGAAGTCAGAAAAAGACCCCCGGATGCTCAAGATAGAGTGAAAACACTCCAAGAGGGTAAGAAAGGCCCCAAAAGATAAGAAAATAAGCCCTTGGAGCTAAAAAAAATAGCGCCTCTGGGCGCATGGCACGTAGGGGCTAAATCCAGGCTCCTGGTCGCCCATATGACCGCCTGCAGGGATAAAAGGCCCGCGGGGGCCCTGGTGGTGGCGCGGCCGAAGCAGGTGGTGGCGCGGGGGTGCAGAGTGGGCGCTAGGCGGCGGGGGCCGCGGAGGTGGCGCAGGGAGCGGAGGACGCCAGGGGCCGGGGGCCGGAGGCCGGCAGAGTGGCGGCGGGGGCCGCGGAGAGCTGGGCGGCGGGGGCCACGAGGAGGGCCAGCGGGGCCGGCGGTGCAGACTGGTGGCGGCGGTGAAAGGCGCAGCCGAGGGACGGGCCGCGGTGGTGCGGCGGCGGCGCCCCAATAAAATGCAAAGGCAGCGTTAAAAAAATACCAAAAATCATTTAAAAAATGATTTTTTTTATTTGTGTGTCCGTACGGCCCTAGAAGGCCAAAAAAATTTTGCCAGAAGCCCCGTTGTCCAAAATGGACGAGTCTTATATGGATTCTGGGGTTTTTGGGCCTTCTGGACGCAACCGTGAGGTCGATTTTGGTCCAAAGTGCCTCAAAAAACAAAGACCCCCCCAGAATCAATGAAAGATGCTAGAAAAACCTCTGAAACCCTCTATGTCTGGAACGCTTCAACACAACACGAACAACGAACAGTAGGAGAGCTCTGATACCATGTTAGGATTAGGCTGAAAGCTAATCTCCCAAAATCACCTGCATGCAAACCTGTCACAAGGAAGAAGCAAAAGGAAAAAGAGAAGACAGAAAGCTATGGCGGCCAAAAAGCCAGAGACTGGAAATCCATGTTGAGAGAAAAGAATTTCTATTATCAACAAACTGAAAAGATTATAATCTCGGTAATGAAATGCAAAGATGTGAATCCTTATAAAAGGAAACACGAAACCCTAAAGGTGAAAACCCTAGAGAAATATAAGCACTGCCTAAGAATAACTTAAGCATAGAGTAAATAGACTAATAATTAAATGATTTAATTATTAGCTATGCTATGACTAATCTAACAGGAAAGTCATTTAAAGAATACATAATGTCACAGTGCGGTGTAGAGTTTTAGTGAGTTTGAAATGTGTTCTCCAAGACATGCCAAGCCTAATGAGCCTCAGTACAATTGGAGATAAGGTGATATAAGTCTAGATTTAAAGAGAATCCAATTAGACAAAATGATTCCTCATCTTTCAACTGCCAGGAATCATGGTCAGCCTGAGGAGTGGTGGAAGTCAGTTTCAAATTTGGTGAAGAAATAATTTTCAAAAGGTGTCGAGATTTTAATAAAATAGACATGTGCATCCTCCAAACAGAATAATTGGAACTTGTAAGTTTAAATTTTGGCATTAATGTTGTCATGAAAAAAAAGAGAACCTTTATTAAATAATACAAACAATGTTTAAGCAATAACTTTGATTAACTTGATTACTCCAAAACACTTGAATAAAAGAGATTAAACGAACATGAATTTAAAACATTAAAAAGATTGAGATTTAATTGCAACGAAATAATGAAACACCAATTGAATATGGTTAGAATAGATACAAATAATGTAGAGATGAAGTGATATAAGGTAAAATTGAGCGAAAAAAATATATTAACGTTTCACCTTTTTTTTTATTAAATTTTTTTAAAGGTTTAAAATACTAAGATAAAAGTGATTAATTTTAAATAAAACTTTGATTTTAAAAAAAATGAATTATAAGTGAAGATGATGGGTAACAGTGATTTGATAAACCAAATTGATATATAAAAAGGTTTTATTTTATCAAATGCTAAATAAAATTTATAAGAGTTGAATTAATTTAATTTGATTGATAATTAAAAGGAACTATTTAAAGTTGAACGAGTCAAAATATACACAAACTAAAAATAAGAATAGATTAATAAACCAAAAATTATTAAGAGTGACTTATATAAGGATATAATGAAGAATAAATAAACTAATTGTCAATTACCTTGCAACTATAATGTTGCAGATATAATTTTGAATAAACTAAGATATAGAATGCTTTAAAAAACACAATTAAGAAAGACTAATTTTTAATAATAATCAAGCTGTGGTAGAGCTAACAGTTTGACCAACCAAAGAAATAAAATTTTTGGCAAAAAGAACTCTATACAAACACTGGTGGAATGAAAGCCAAGTGTGAGGACTACCTACAAGTTCAGAGAATATGACAGATTTAAAATGGAAAAGTAGCGTGGATGCTGAACTTAACTAAACTAAGACAAAAAGAGAATAAAATCACACTAATAATATGAAAAAATGCTACACAAGAGGTGGAAGATACTATCAGAATATGCAGTTGTCAGATTTGAATGCCCCATACAAAAAATGCGCTGGGCTGCCTTGTAACTGCATCTAAATAGAGATGCGTTGGGTTTCCTATGAGAGGGAGCTACTAAGCTATGTGATGCTAAGAGGGTGAGGGAGCAGCTAAGAAGCTGTGCAGGAGAGAGGCAGATATGCTGTGAAGGCGAGGAGTGATATGCCAAATGCCACGAGGGAGTAATAAGGAGAGGCCAGATTCATGTGTGGAGAAGGGAAATGGGAGATGAAGACAAAGTTAAAAAAAATGTTGCGATAGGGAGAATGAAAGGAGAGGCTGCGTGGGATAAAGGAGGGAGGAGGACTGGATTAAAAGTTGCACAGGATAACAAGTATATTGTTGCTGAAGTCTGCGCTAGATCTAAGACAATAAGGATAAAAAATCTGAGCTGGATAAAGTATAAACTAAAAAATTAATGTGCCAAGTTTAAATGGAGTGCCAAGAAGGAAAGGTCTAAGCAAAGTGAGATGGGCTACGTAAAGTTTAGAGAAAAGCTGAATATAAATCAGCGCAAAGTATAAGTCTACAGAGATAAGGGTTGCGATGAAGACAACAACAAGAGCAAAGGAAGAAGGGATAAGAGATCTATGCAAGGTGAAGGGAAGAAAGCAGCTACAAAAGTTGCACAATAAATTATATAAGTTGATCCAATGAAAGTATAAAACCTACACAATATAATAAGTTAGGAGTATAATGTATAAACCTACACAATATAATAAGTTAGGAGGGGAAAAAGACTCAAGTTATCTTATAAGAACAATGATAAAACCCTGCAGAAAACCAGAGATTAAGATCTTAACATTGATTTAAAGGGAAAAATACAGAACAAGAAAAATTGAAAAGTTAGATGAACAGATTTAAGAGAAGTGAAAGCAAAGGAATATGTAAGAAAGGCTGAAATATTTGAATCTGCAAACTAGAAATCCCTTGCGGTTTCCTGACAGAGGGTATAAAATAAAAACAAATTAGAATCAAGAAGTAAATTAGAAATAAACTCTCTCAAGAGTCTCCGATATTAAAGGATGATAAAATATAAACCCTACATAATCTATAGTTGAGGATATTCTAAATTTTACGAAATTCTAAAATATAAAAAATATGGCTCACTGCATGAGAATGGAAGATAGATTAGAAGGTCCTTCAAACTTTATATCCTGGAGGACTAGACTTACCTCTCTCCTTATGGA
>MU225042.1:2152205-2179920 GCA_018584345.1 Thuja plicata
CTATTTAGAGTATTACTATGTAAATTAGTTAAGTCATTTTAAGAATATGAATTTTTATTTTAAGAATGAAGAGAAGGACTTAGTAAGAAGATTAAAATTGAAAACTTTATTAACTGAGGGAAATGTTATAAAATGAAATAAATTTCCTATAACATTAATATTATCCTCTGGACGTGAAATCACGAAACGAATATTGCAACATTTTTATTAAGTTAGAATAAACGTTTAAGTTAGAAAGACATATCTTCAAATCTTAAATCTGTCCTGACATTAATAATGTGATATTTAATTAAATAGAATAAAATAAAATTTGAAATATCAAGGAGGAAGTTTTAATTGGAAATTATAGATATATTTAAGGGAAAATCTAATTAAAGTTTTTAGGTAAACATAGGGACTCTTAATGTTATTTTTATGTGGTCAATATATGTGGCCAGTATACTGACTACTATAAAAATAATATTAAAGAAGTACCATAACCTAGAGTGATTTTTAATTATCACATAATCCTTTAGCTTTTAAGCAAACCCATTTTTTTGAATAACTCTAGAGACGGAGGGTAGGGAGCCTCTCTCTTTCTCCACATCATCAAACTCTATTAATAAATAATCAGGATGACATGTAAATTCAGATAACCCTCAAATTGTGTACCCTTAACTTTAGATGTGATTAGGGTTAAGGGAGGTTGACACTCAGTCATGATTCCCCTTAGACCCTCTTGACAATAGCATCACTATTTAATTTCACCTCTTAAAAAAAAAATTGTTGCGTTTTTGGGCGCGAATTTTTGGGCATGACTAATGAGGACATTACAAGGGAGACTTCAATCAATTAGGAGGTTCATGTCACAATTTGCAGATAGAACGCAACCCTTTACCAAATTACTACATAAGGGTGTCACCTTCAAATGTGATGAACATTGTGAAGCCAACTTTAGAGAATTAAAAGAGTACCTAGCTACTCCTCCCATTCTTATGGCACCCATTCATGGAAGACCATTACTCCTGTATATTTCATCTACATCCACATCATTAGGAGTATTTCTCACACAAGAGGATGAAACTAAGAAAGAAAGAGAAATATACTACATCAGTAGAACACTAGTCTCCTATGAACTCAATTACAACCTTATTGAGAAAGCATGCTTAGCAATTTTCTTTGCATCACAAAAAATGAGACATTACATGCTCTCACATACAGTACAACTCATTGCAAAGATAGATCCTTTGAAGTACCTCCTAAGAAAGACAACATTAACAGGACGTCTGGAAAATTGGGTCCTCATTCTGAGTGAATTTGACATTGAATATGTGGACAGGAGGGCTATTAAAGGGCAAGTCCTCACAGATAAATTAGTTGATTCACCACTCCAAGATGATGAACCTTTAAAAATTGAGTTCACTGATGAAATAATTATGCATCTAACTGAGTATTCGTGGAAGATTTACTTTGATAGTTCTTTCATGCAACAAGGCTCTAGAGCAAGGGTTTTATTCATAACTCCTCAAGGATACAAGATACCAAAGTCCTACAGATTGATGTTTCCATGCACAAATAACATTTCTGAATATGAAGCATTGGTAAGCAGTCTTAAACTTTCTATGGAATGGAAAATTATAGAGTTGCATGTGTATGGTGACTCGCAGCTCATTACCAATCAAGTCAATGGATATTATTCGACAAAATATGAGAAATTGATGCCCTACAAGCAACTGGTTGATGACCTAAAGAAGTACTTTGTCTTCATCACATTCCAACAGATACCCAGAATAGAGAATAAAGCTTCAGATGCTATGGCTACCTTGGCATCCATGTTACAACTGTAGGAACATCAATTCCTCTATGACTTCTTGGTGGAAGAATTAGCCTACCCATCCTTTGATACCCTAGAATGCCAAGTAATTTGTGCTTTTAACGCCCAAGACCAATCTTGGTATGCTAAAATCATTGCTTACCTAACTAACCAAACTATTCCCAATGATCTATCAAAAAATGAAAAGAAAACCTTGATTAGGATAGCATCGTGTTATGTTCTCATAACTAATAACTTATATAGACGAGGTCTCAATGCTACACTTCTTATATGTTTAGAACACAAAGAGTCAGATCACGCATTAAAAGAAGTCCACGAGGGTGTATGTGGATCACATTTAAATGGATTTTCATTAGCTAAGAAAATGCTTAGGGTAGGCTATTATTGTCCTACAATGGAAAAGGATGCAATTCAATTTTCCAAAACATGTCATAAATGTCAAAGACATGGAAATCTCATCCATGCTCCTGCCAAAGAACTCATACCTTTCATAATACATTGGTTATTTCAGCAGTGGGCCTTTGACTTGGTTGGACAAATATATCCTAATTCTTCAAATAGACACAAGTTCATCATTACAACCACTGAGTATTTCATGAAGTGGGTCAAATTCATGCTGATAATCAAAGCCACTAGCAAACAGGTGGCTATTTTCATCTTAAACTACATTATCTATAGATATGGTATACCCTCTTCAATTATAACAGACAATAGGGGCCAATTTAAAAACCAAGACATTGATGACCTTTGCGAACAGTTCCACATCACTCAACATTGCTGCTTAATCTATTATTCTCAAGGTAATGGACAGGTTGAGGCATCTAACAAGAATATTCTTAAGATCCTACACAAAACTATGAGAAAGTCTGGCAGAGACTGGCATTTACAACTAAATCTGGCACTTTGGGCCTACAGAACAAGCATCAGAACACCAACCAAAGCCATGCCATTTTCCCTAATCTATGGCACTGAAGAAATACTACCTATTGAGGTTGAAATCCCATCTTTACACGTATCTTTACAAGGTCTTGTTACTGATGAGAAATACTGCATTGATAGGGTGAATGCACTAGAATTACTTGATGAATGCAGGCAAAAGGCATTCGATCATCTAAAGGTGTACCAAGCATGAATGTCCAAAGGGTACAATAAAAAGGTCAAACCATGACAATTTCAAATGGGGGATCTTGTCCTAAAGGAGAATCCTAAAAACTAGCCTAACAAAGAACAAAAAGGAAAGTTTGAATCTAATTGGTTGGGACCTTATGTTATAACTACTTCTTTTGGGACTGGAGCCTATCAACTAGCTACACCTGAGGGAGACATCCTTCCAAATCCTATCAATACTCTACATTTAAAGCAGTTCTATGCTTAATGTTTGGCTAGCAGAGCCTGTGTAGTGGAAAACTTTGAAAATACCAAAAACATCAGAAAATTGATCTTGAAGAAATCCAAAAACAATGGAAAAAGTCCTGAAGAAAGGTATCCATTGTGAAAATCTGGCAAACAGGCACCTTGATACTACATAAACATTCAAGAAAGCAAAAATAGAAAAAAAATTGAAAAAGAGAAAAAGTGCCTTGATGAAAACCTAGTAAAACGGGCATCCTGGTAGAAAAAAGAATGAGAAATTTTTGCCCAGTTGTGAAAACCTGGCAATTAGGTGTCACTTGTATTCTACACTCTATCTATCAATACATTGTTAATACTAGGCCTTCATGATTACACTTGTGCTAAAAGTTGACTTTGTTTCCTTACAAACATCTTATCCTTGCTTGGGATTTGTCTACATTTTTGTCTTAGGAACAAGTCATTTCGCACTAGGGGCATCTTTAATAGCATGATAGGTTGCATCTGTTAGGTTGTCATAGGATGGTTTGTCTTGTAACACATTGCTTCTTGATACTTGCACCAAACTGTCACTTTCATGAAACAAGGATGGTACAAACACTGTACTAACATAAACATTATTCCTAAGCACTACATTGGGTTGTAAACAGGAACAAAGTTATACACAGACATCAGAACCATATTGCTTAAAATCCACATTTTGATTGATGAATCTCTACTACACTTGACAATTGAATCAATAGTATTTATCAATACTACTTAAACACAGTTTGATCTTGGTTTGAATATGACTCTTTTATGTTCTGATGATGCTTTAACTAGGAACATATAAGCAGTTATAAATTTTATTTGATTGATTCACAATTTATAGTTGTTATGTCTTCCGAGTTACTCCATGACATCTGCGTAAAGACAAAGAGTCACAGGGGTACGGGGCATAATGTTTTCTTGGTTTTTTTGCATATGGTGATTGTTCCAAATAATCCTATAAATTTCACCTAACTTGGATGTTTATGGTAAGACCTACCAACATGAGTGGATGGCCACATATATCTCAATTTTTGTTATGTATAAACTACGGTGAGGTTGAAACAATTTGATCCTTATCTATTTTCTAAAATTAGATTCTCACTAAGGTATACGAAGCATAAATGTACCCAAGGATATGAATTTTCAAGGTCATTGTGGGTCCAATATCTTACCTTACACAGATTCTGATATAGTAAAAGGAAGGTGACTAGCTTGTTATCCTGGCTTCTATGCCTTTATGCCTAAGTCTATTTCTGACATTTGATCAAATAAACATAGTATTCATACTTTCATAATATCAGTGGGTATTAGTGATTTTTGTACTATCATGTGGTATCTGTTCTGACCAGAGCCCAATGATGATAAAAAAGATACAATATCTGCAAATCAGTGACAAGTCCTAAGAGTCTGCATATAGCTACATTTAGGGATTGCATGATTCATTTTGAAAGAAACAAAAGAATAAGGACTTTGAGCTCAAAATGATTTTGATTTTCTTCTAAATCCAAGTTAATTACATCCATTATTGATATTTATATCATTGCACATCCATAGCATACATTTTGCATTCATAAAATGAGACAAAAGAAAAATACAAAAAAAAATCATTTATGCATCACATTTATTTCTACATCCTAAGTGCATCCATACATTTTAATTGCATATGAAAGACTCAAAACATACATTTGCACATTCACATAGTATCATTTAAAATATATTTATATCAGTGATAAATCCAAATGCATAAATGATATTATCATCTAAAAATATAACTCATCATGAGACCAAGATAAATATAATCACATGTGCATCAACATCTATCAAAGAGAAGAGAACTTGTGAAACATATCAGAATCATAACACAACTAAAATAGATATATATATATATATATAATCATGGTACAGATCAATAAAATGGTACAAGTCTACACAAAGAGTATCAGAATAACAGGAAAAATTAGATATACATGTATAAAGTATCATCATACAAAAGAATGATCTCAGAAGGATCCAGATATAGAATATAATGTCAAAAATATGTGACAAGACACAACATCAACTCTGACTCCCCCCCTCTCCCTGATCTAGAGGAGGAGGTGGTACAAATGGAACTGTTGGAGGTGGCATGACCCCCTCTAACTGTTGTGCCAATCGCAAAAATGATATAGCTCTTTGTCCCTCTGGCACTGCAAAATGGTATAAAGCATAATAATAGGTCACTCTTTGCGCCTGGTCAACTATAGTTTGAGCCTATGTGTCTCTCTCTTCTCTAAACCTCTCTAGCTATGTATCTCGATCAATAAGCAAAGCATCTGCTATGATGATCCTAGCATCTGCTGTAGTGAGCCTGGCCTCTAATTTTGTAATCCTAGCTCCGAGCTACTCTCACTCCTCCTCACACTGAGATAAGGGATCTCAGTCCCTGCCCAAACCCCTACCAGAATCCTACCCTGAAGGCCTACCATGTGATCTGTCATGTGGCTATTGTTGCCTCTGCTATCTCTATTGTCTCTACTGCTCCCCTATTAGTAAAGGCCCTAGATCCATCCTAGGAGAAACAAATCTGAAGTGGGTGTGCCGACACTCTCCGCTTCCACTAGCCACCTCTCCTATACCACCCACAACACCACCTCCCCTGTCATCTCCACCATTGTCCCCATCATCTGGAGGAGGGTTCCTACCATCTCGCCTACCATCTCTACCTCCATCTTGCCCTCCCCCAGCACCCCTATCTCTTTGTGCTCCTCCTCTACCTCTAGTCGGGCGATCATCGGGATCATAATCTACAGGATCCTCTATATGAGGAATGGCCTCCTCTGGAATTATAAACCGTAGAAATGGGTACTAAAGCATCTATGTTGCATATCCATCTGACCAGCCTACATCTGCAACATCAAGCCGAAGATCCCAATCAACTCTGACCATACCTCTAATTTCCTGATGCACAGTCTCATATCTCAGTTGGGTGCCCCACAATGGTGTCTCATCATGAATCCGAGCATATACTATCACATCCTAGCTCTTGCCTTGTCGATAGCCAAACTGTCTCAATACCTGGGTATGTACGAAATGCTCTATGACGTATCTGGTGTAACCACTTGGATTTGGTCTGTTCTGACTATAGACCCTATTTTCCCTAAGTGTGATCATACCCCCAATTATGTTCAAATTACCTTGTTACTACTTGGCATAATTCTTTTAAAAATCAATTTAATCTCCTAAAGTGATCAAATCACTAAATTAATTACTTTTAGCCAAAATCAAAATCAATCAAATACATGGCTAAAATGATTAATTTGCAAGGAATTAAATAAAGTCCTAAATCAATTACTCACTTACAAAGGAACCCATTCACCTAGCCTAAATTAATTTAATTAAATTGGCTATAGTCCTATTGATTATTAAAAATCAATTAAAAGTTTAAATAATTGATATTCATATTTTTGAATGAATTAAATAAGTTTTATTCATTTCATTAATATTCCACTAAACCCCTAACCTAACCCACTTCAACCACTTTGACTTTGGGTTTGAACCTATCCCAACCCATTCACCCTTTCTAAATCTAATTCTAATCCTAATTCTATTGTAACCCACCTCCTAATATTGTCACATTCCATTAAGGAATGATTAAGGACTCAACCCACTTGAGAAAGTCAAGAAATCTGAAGATTCTTTTCCTCAAGTCCACCTTCTCAAGCTTGTCTTACACTCTTCCCATGCTTCTTTAAGGCTCTCATTAATGCCTCATTAATGAAGATTCCTTAAGCCCATGCCTCTTCAATGCCTTTGGCATTTATTGCTCTTACACTTCATTAATGAGTTTTTCAACTCCATTAATGCACCTTGTCCCCCCTCTCTCTCCTCATTCTTCTATAAATAGAAGGTGTTTTTGAGCACAAATAAGCCTGTAATTTTAGAATAAAATGCATTGTTATGCTATTAGAATAAACATAGATTCATATCATATTTTAGATTTCATGTTCATGTATTGTTATTTTCATGTTTTTTAGAGCTAAATTGCATGTTTAATGGTTAAATAGTTTTTTTTTAACTCAAATCTTTCATGCTAAGTCATATATGTCACTGATAGTAGCATAATCTGAAGGTTGTTATGTTACTTATCGTACTCTTCTTAGTTAGAAAGAAATAGGTCAATTTTAGTGCTTAATATGCTCATCTAACCATGTTTTCCACTAATGCAATGACCTATTGAAGTGTTGTGTCATAGGTAACAGGTGCAATATTTCACACACACATTTTTGGCGCCCACCATGGGGCTCGGTTCGAGATTTGCCTCAGTTTTGACCTTATTTTTCACAAATATTTCCTCCCAATTTTCAGGTCCAGAATCACATCTGGTCATTTTGGCTTGCATCCTGGATACGCCCTCGCACTGCAGAAAATGAGGCTCGCATCCGGTATTTCCCACATCATTTTTGGTTTAGAATCGCATTTGGGGAACATTCAGTCACATCTGTTGACAAGGGATCACATCCTGTATATGGTATCACATCCTATGTTTTAGGATCGCATCTAGTTAAAAATATTGCATACTTTATTACCTAACTTCTAACAGTTTGATCACTTTGGTTTTTGGTCTTTTAAAGCAGCCTAACTAGTGTTTGCAGGTTACTATCAAAGGTTTTCTTGGGAGTTGAACAAAGAATACTAACATGATTTCTCATGTTTCCCAACCCCCTTCTTGACCTCTATTTACATGTTTTTTTACACTAAGAACATTTTCTAATCTTCTACTAAACTGACTAGAGGACTATGCTCTTTTCCTTTTAAGGAAAATCAGAAACTCACACATCAGTTTATGAGTTGAAAGAAATTTGGAGATAATTGAACCAAGAAAACATAACTAAATTTCTTTTGGATCAGTAAATGAACAACTCAAAGCACTAAATTCGTGGGATAAATGAACAATATCATTGTCTAAGTTTTGGGGATCAGAAATTGAACAAGCTACTCATCTAAATTTATGGATAATTGAACAATAAAAACTTGACTTTCAAGAATTATATTTTCCATAAAGTAGGAACATCTTAAATTGAGCACAACATTGCTTGAGGGAATGAACTGTTTGCTTGAATCTATTTTGGGAGAAAACGGCATGGATTAGGAGAGTATACTCTTCTTCTTTGGAGGAATTAGAAATCTAGACATCCTACACTTGCCAATCTTTTGTACGCTTATTTAATAGTAGAGGGCCTGCCAGTTGAGGAAAAAATCTGCCAGGAATGACCCAAGTGAGGATAGGTTTTACGCCAACCCTTCCAACTCACTATAAATAATTACTTCCTCATTGGCCAAAGCCTCGGAAGACAAAGCCATTTTTTTCATGCAATTTTGACATCATTCCTTGAACATGCTTGGGTATGTGTAGAGCAGAGCCACTTGAATCTTTCTTTTGAGACTACACATATATGAGTACTCATAGGGCTATACGCCTAAATTTTTGCCTTGTACAATTCTATGGGGGACAGTTTTGAATGGATTTCCCAATCATAAAAAACATTTAAACTGAAAGAATTCCTAATTCACCCCCGAAAGGGTGATAATCCTTGTACAAGGCAAAAAGTAATTTCCCCAAGACACTCATCATATTGTGCTCTCACTTACATTTGGAGTCGGCTAATACAACATCATGACTGGAGCCATTGTGTGCTTGGTGACAGTTGTATTCTGATTAGCATTTGAGTGTGTACCTAAGTCAAAGAGCAAGGATTTTCATCCTCCACCTAGAAAATAGGGATAAGATGTGTGCTTGTTTCACCCTTTAACAATGCAAAAATGCTTGATGTAACTCAAAGATCACTAAAAAGATAATATTTTTGAAGCAAGAAAAAAAATTTAATCCTGGGTCTACACGTGTGTTTTCATTCATTGACAAGTCTTAGGACGCAAAATTGCAATCAAACAAACCTCACGCACTTCCAATACGAATATTTCAAAACTAATCAAATCTGATAGAGACATCAAAAAATTGCATCCCAGATTTCCTGGATCATTTTTGGTATCCTCGCTCGCATCTCGTATCCTGGCTCACATCTAGTTAACACATTGTCACATCTAGGGTTCCAACTCGCATCTAGGGTCGTTAGTAGCTTGTATCCTATATTTCTAGGCTCGCATCTGGGAGCTCGCATCTAGGATAGTGGGCACTTGAAGAATAGCTTCTCAGGAAAACTCAGTTGATTTGGATCCCCTTTTGGCTCTTTAGTCTGCCCCTGTTGTCTTTTCTAGTCTCCCTATCGCTGTGTTGAAATACTTTTTCAAACGTCTACCTTGCATGTTCAGTCAGTTTTTCATTATCTATCTCAATACATGTGGTCTATCCACTTCATACAACAACTTGGTTCCCATCTCACTATCAGGGCATTCTAATGCTCTGACACTGGAATCATTTACTTCCACAAAGACACCAATGATACTTCCACCTAGACACACTCACTTGAATGATTCAAGATACTGCCTAACACTCTAGGGAAACTTTGACAAAGTTGAGGTACAACCACATGGTTAACACAAGAAATAAAAAGTACACATCTAAAGGATTGAAAGTGCCTCCTAAATCACTACAATTTCAGGGAGAAACATCTCGCAGTTCCCTACTCGATCTAGACTCTCCACAAATGGATAGAAACACTCACGAATGGAGTGCATCTTTTGAAGAATACAATAATAGAAAAAGCCAAAAGCATGAAGATATCAATGAAAAAGAAGAACCCAGATTTGAACATCCTCTATTTGAATCAGGTAGTGAGGAAGACATCACTGAAGAAGAGTATGATAAACTCAAATAGGGGAAGAGGTTCCACAAGATACTGGAAAAGATGATTGATGAGGATAAAGAGATATACTTCCTCCATTTAGCATCCACTGGTGTAAAATTACCCAAGGATTATGATGTGGAACAACTAAAAAAAAGGAGATACTGACTCCTATTTCTATTCTCTCCAAACAACTTACCTTAATGCAAATGGAACTTGTGACTCTCAAGAAAGAGAAGGCTAAACCCAAAATGAATTACTCGGTGGACTCCATTTGTCCATTTCCTTTCGACAAAAGTATCACTATGGTTCCATTCCCTCCCAACATGGCAAGGACAAAAAATGACAAGTATACAGGAGAGACTGATCTACATGATCATGTTCGAGATTTTTGTGCTCTTAGCATAGAGTACATGCATGAACCCATTTACCTCATACTACTATTTCCTGTAAGTCTAGGAGGCAACACCATGGAATGGTTCTCAAAACTTACACCCAAGGTCAAAAATTTTGAGGAGTTAATACAATATTTTATCCAACATTAGTCCTATAATATCTAGCATGACGTGACTATGATGGATATGTGCAACACTAAACAAAAGACTGGTGAATCCTTTGCCCACTTTCTACAAAGGTGGAGGAAAATCTTTGCACGGTATTCAAGAGCCATTACCAAACCTGAGAAAATGGAAATATTTGTCAATAACTTGATACCAGAACTATACATTGCAGATGCAGGATTCCCCTAGCTTCAATAGGATTATCAAGAATGCCCTTCGTATCGAAGAAGTTATGGTCAAAAAGGGGGAAATCACTCTTCAAAGTGAAAACAAACCTAACAACTCCAACTCCAAGCCTAAATGGTGGAAACATAAAAAAAATGTTGTCAATGATGACATAGTAGACACATCCAATGTTGGTCCTAAACCTGAAGTATTCAATCTAACCAATAGTATGCAAGCAAGCAAAGATGCCAAGGTAACGAATCCCACACCCAAAGAAAATAATGATAATAGCAAGGGTCGGCAATGGACTTCAAAACCTCAAAGAACATTCACTCCTTTGGGAGATCCTCTTGAGACTATTTTGAAGACACTATTAGACAACAAAGTTCTCACAATCCCAGATTCTAAACCATGGGAAGCAGCGGTCAAACCCAGGCGGTGGGATGATAATTCTTACTGTGTCTTTCACAAGAACAAAGGACACAAGACTAACAATTGCCTTAAGCTTAAACATGTTATTCAAGAATTCATCAAAGGGGGAAAGATCAAAGTTGAAGGATACACTACCAATGAATATCATACAACATTTAACAAACCATTCCCTAACTATGATAAAGGGGAAACATCTAAAGGAAAAGGTAATGAAGTAAATTACACCTACTCCAATAATGACAACGTGATCAATATGCTAGACATTAAAATTGAATCAATTAATACGGTCACAATCAAAGGTGTTTCTTTCCAATTGAATGTGGTGAATTGAAGCCAAGTATAGGTCATGATCAAAGGACCCAATTCTTCCCCAAAACTAGCATCAACATCTAAGGTTCCTATTGTTACTATTCCCAAACTAGAAGCAAAACACGTGGCAACTATTCTTGTAATAAAGTATGACTTGGTGGACCAATTGCAATGAACCTCTGCCAAAATTTCCATTTTTGAGCTGCTTAAAATATCCACAGTGCATAGGGAAATCCTAGAACAAGCCCTACATGCCGCAAATGTACCAAAGGACCTTGATATAGAAAAATTCCAAGCGATGGTCAATCACATCTCAATGCCACATTATCTCTCCTTTTCTGAAGAGGATGATAAATCATTGACACATCCACATAATCAACCACTCCATATTGAAGTTCTCATTCATAAATCTTGTGTTAGACGAGTATTGATAGATGGAGGCATAGGATTGAATATTTTTACACTTAATCTAATCAAGAAATTGGGTCTCTCAGAACAAAGCATTGACTCTAGAAGAAAAATAACTATCAAAGCTTATGATGAGGAAGAAAGATCCTCTATAGGTCTTATTGTTCTACCCATCAGAGTCAGACCAATTGAAAGGAATGTCCTATGTCAAGTTCTAGATCTACCCTTGGCTTAGATATCCTATTAGGGAGACCATGGATTCATGAAATGCAAGTTGTGTCATCTACTTACCACCAGTGTATCAAGTTCCCACATAATGGGGTGGAAGTGATGATTCCTGTAGATGCTAATTATACTTGTAACAATATCAAAGTAGGTAGTATAATTCTACATAACAAAGATGCTATGGATGAGATTTCAAGTTCCCACATAATGGGGTGGAAGTGACGATTCCTGTAGATGCTAATTATACTTGTAACAATATCAAAGTAGGTAGTATAATTCTACATAACAAAGATGCTATGGATGAGATTTCTCCTGAGACTACCAAGGACATGGTTATGAAGAGTTTTGGTAAAACCTTAAAACTTGAAGAAGCAAGTATGGGAGAATACAAACTGGACCTGACTCCATCACTGATAGAACTTTTGGTGTCACCAAGATCCTATGGAAAATCTTCCTCGACATTCACACCTACTGCATCCAAGGAGCTAGAAATCCACAAAGCAATTGGCATGGTAAAGGCATCCACATCTTATTTATATAACACAAAGGAATAGGCAGTCTTGGACTGGCTTTACAAAGGAGAACCGATGGAAACTGAGGTCAAACATGTAGAAATATCTCCAGAAAAGTATAGTAAAGGATACTATCTCCTCAAGCAAATGGGATACAAAGGAAATGGACCTCTAAGTGACATAAGAAGAGGAATTATTGAGCCTATACACATGGATTTCAGAAATACCAGAGACAAAATAGGACTAGGTTTTAATAATGAATCTGACAAACCTGCTTCAAAATATAGTCTGATCTCTGACAAAGGGAGTAATGAAATAGATGAGATAGTGCTAGAACCATGGCCTTATGAAAGATTATTACATATTAGCATAGAGAATCCTGAATATCAAGGAGAGCACTATGTACCAAGCTTTGAGGTACCAAAAGATCTTCACACCCCTTTGTTAACACAACCTCCTATTCAAGAGGTAGGAGACATAACAACAGGTGATCTAGAGATACTATTGATAGAAACAGTTACTGAAGACACACTTTGACAATAGGATTTACATACTAACTATGGGCAGTTGGTCACAATCACACATTTCCTTGATCTACCACACTATGATCCACAGATAGCTAACCAAGTGCACTAGATAACTATTGTTGAATACTTAAACAAATATGATGACGAAATCACTGACTCTCATGATTATGAATGGGATGACCTATCTATCACCACAAAATAAATTGAAATAGATACAATTCACATGTTTTTGTCTCCCTCAGTACCTCATGAACATTCTAACACTACTCCCAACAATGCTAATATTATTAAAGCAGAGGAAGAGTTCCTTCCCTTGATCATTGATGGAGATACTGGTGTTCTCATAATTCTAGAATAATTTCAGAGGTGACAAGAAAGAAGCCTCCTTTTATGCAGAGATGATGATGAAAGTTCTACTGACAAGTCACTCAAATTTGGTCTGTATATAACTAACAATGACCCTTTTAATGATGATCTATCTCTTATTGATCTAAACATCAAAGAATTTAACTTAATAGGACATGTCATGTCAGTTAGTAGTCATGATGCTAATGTGATGTTGTCCTTCCCAGAGTCTGATTCCTTGTCTTTGATAAACCCAGACCTAATTGATTGTACTAGTACAGATCCTGCTCCTATCCTCGACTTTCCCAATGACTACACCTTGGCTTGTTATCTAAATGCTTGTGAACCCTATCCTTCTTCCAGTAATGAAAGGAGAATGAACATGTCATAGGAGGATATAAAGTTTCTCTGTCAAAAATTGAAGAATAAAAATAAAAAGGGAACTAACGGTGAAAACCACGTTGTGGCAGTGTCAGATCCTAAAATAGTAAAAACAAAAGATGTATCTGATGGTGAAAACCTCTTAGAGGTGCCAAAGGATGAGATTCTTGATATCCTCCTTGAGCACTTTCAAGAAAGGTCTTCAGTTCTGATAGAACCAACACATCCATTTAATTTGGGCATAATTGAAGACCCTCAAATAGTCCACTTAGCACAATATTTGTCAGAAGAGGAAAATACATAGTTCACCAAGTTCCTAAAAGAGAAGAAGATCAACTTTGCATGGTCTTATATAGATATGCCTGGGCTAGACCCTGAATTGATAAAGCACCACTTATCTATAGCTATCGGGATCAAGCCTGTGAAACAAAAACTTAGAAATATGCATCCTCATGTTGCATTGCTATTAAAGGCGAAGCTAGAGAAATTGTTAAAAGATGGATTTATCCGAGTTATTGCCTACGCACGATGGATCTCCAATATGGTCTTAATGTCTAAATCTGATAAATCTATCATGATATGTATAGACTTCAGAGACTTAAAAAAGGCATGTCCTAAGGATGACTTCCCCTTACCTAATATTGATATGATCATAGACCTCACAGCAGACTACCAAATGTATTCATTAATGGATGGATTCTCGGGCTATAATCAAATCAAAATTGCCCCTGAGGATTAAGAGAAAATTGTATTTACATGCGCAAGGAGCACCTTTTGCTGGAACGTCATTCCATTTGGGTTAAAAAATGTTGGTGCAACATATCAAAGAGCAATGACTACTATATTCCACGATATGATGCATAAAAACATGGAGGATTACGTGGATGACACCTTAGCCAAATCCAAAGAAAAGAGTACTCATATTGCTAATTTATGAAAGAAATTGGATCGAATGGAGAAATTTCAACTCAGGATCAATCCAAAGAAGTGTGCCTTTGGATTCCAATCAGGAAAGCTCTTAGGGTTTATAGTTTCAGTGAAGGGAATTAAGGTAGATCCTGCAAAGGTCAAAGTTATTCTAGAGGTGACTCCTCTATGCAACATCAGTCAAATGAGGACATTACAAGGGAGACTCCAATCAATCAGGAGGTTCATGTCATAACTTGCTGACAGAGCACAACCCTTTACCAAATTACTACATAAAGGGGTCACCTTCAAATGGGATGAACACTGTGAAGCCAACTTCAAAGAATTAAAAGGGTACCTAGATACTCCTCCTATTCTTATGGTGCTTATTCATGGAAAGCCCTTACTCCTGTATATTTCAGCTACAACTACATCACTAGGAGTATTGCTAGCACAAGAGGATGAAACTAATAAATAAAGAGCTATCTACTACATCAGTAGAACGCTAGTCTCTTATGAGCTCAATTACAACATTATTGAAAAATCATGCTTAGCAGTCATCTTCATATCATAGAAATTCAGACACTACATGCTCTCACATACAGTAAGGCTCATTTCTAAGATCGACCCTCTGAAGTACCTCCTCAGCAAAACAACATTAACAGAATGTCTAGAAAAATGGGTCCTTATTCTAAGTGAATTTGACATTGAGTACGTGGACAGGAGGGCTATTAAAGGACAAGTCCTTGCAGATCAACTAGTTGATTCACCACTTCAAGAGGATGAGCCTTTAAAGATTGAATTTCCTGATGAGACCATTATGAATCTAAATTAATCCATGGAAGATGTACTTTGATGGTTGTTTCACGCAACAAGGCTCTAGAGTAGGAGTTCTATGCGTAACTCCTCAAGGCTACAAGATACCCAAGTCTTACAAATTGATGTTTCTATGCACGAACAACATTTCTGAATATGAAGCATTGGTAAACGGTCTTAAGCTCACCATGGAGTGGAATATTGTAGAGTTACACGTGTATGGTGACTCCTATCTCATTATCAATCAGGTCAATGGAGATTATCAGACAAAGGATGAAAAGCTGGCACCCTACAAGCAACTGGTTGATGACCTCAAGAAGTACTTCATCTTCATCACATTCCAGCAAATACCCAGAATAGAGAACAAAGCTATAGATGTTATGGCTACATTAGCATACATGTTACAACTGGGAGAACATCAATTCCACTATGAATTCTTGGTGGAATAAATCTCCTATCCTGCCTTTGATACCCCTAAATACCATGTAATCTGTGCTTTGAACACCCCAGACCAATCTCGGTATGCTAATATCATTGCTTACCTCACTGATCAAACCATTCCCAACAATCTATCTAGAAATGAGAAAAGAGCCCTGATTAGGACAACATCGCATTATGTCCTCATAAATAATAACTTATATCAACGAGGTCTTGATGGTACACTTCTTAGATGTTTAGAACTCGAAGATTCTGATCGTGTGTTAAAAGAAGTCCATAAAGGTGTATGTGGATCACATTCAAACAACTTTTCACTAGCAAAGAAACTACTTAGAGTAGGCTATTACTGGTGGTGGAGCCCATGTCGACAAAGTGATTTGTATCCATTCTTGTTAAGGGAAGTAACTATTTACATATACCTACTTGTATTTTGTAGCTTCTATTTTTATCATCTTTGTTTTATCAAAATGTTATTATGTATTCATTCACTTTCATATGTCGTATGGTTTAATGTTTTGAGATTCTCATTACCCTAGAATCATTTTCTTAAGGTTCCTTTTCACTAAGGGAATCTAGGAACTTGATCTTGTGACTTTCTTCCCTAAAGGACATAATGCAATTGCAATTTGTCTTGAATATGCTTTTGAAGTCTTATGTGATGTTTTTATATAAATCCTAATGCAATTAAAGGGAATTTTTCATATCTTACCATTGCATTGTAAATCATTAATACATATTGATGATAAAAGCAGTTAATTTACAATCATGACCTAAGAGATAATGTTTTGAAAGTGGATAATCATATCATTGATTTAATGATTCTCTTCAATGTTTTAACTAGCAATCTATTAATATTTTGAAAAGGTTGATCTTGGTTTAATTAATCTTCCATGGATTTGAATATTTATCATTTTAATGGAAAGATGATATTGTTATCTATGATCATGATTTGAAGATTGCAATATGTTATAGTTTGACCGATGACGATAATGATAAAAGATGTTTCCTTTTCACACATGTGAATCTATGTGTTGTGCCCTAAATTCCTATAGAATAATTAGGGTTATCATTATTTTAATGGTGTGAAAAGAATATAAAGAAAAGTGTTTAGTAAGTATATGTCTCTTAGAAGATAAGTTATGCTTTATGAAACGTGAAAGGGAATTTGAATAGATTTATTATGGAAAATATTGTTAAAGAAGGTTACACTATATTAATACTATGTTACTTTTGAAAACACTCATATTATTATGTATAATCTACAAGTATTTATGTTTCTTATTTTCTTTCCATGATATTAGTATATGTTAAATGATTTCCTGGGTTAGAACATCATGAGCAAGAGTTATATTTCTAATGTGCCTACCTAATATGTGAATTTCATACCATTTGAATTAAGGAAAGATAAAATTATATTGGTATGTTATTATTATTAATCAAACAAAGTTTTTCGATTAAATAAAAGAAGTTAGTACAAAGAAAGACTAACTAATTAAGTTATAAAGCTTTGTATAATTATATAAAGGATTATGTTATTAATTTGGTTGATTTCAATTTCTTTATAATTAATTAATATTAATATTTGAAACTCAACCTCTATCTATTGATTTTATCTTTAAAACTAATATTATAAATAGTTTAATAATTATAATTATACTTTGATCACTACTTTAATATTTAAATAACATGATTATTACTGTTAATATTTAAGGTGGCAAACTCATTTTTATCAAATAATCCATATTTCTTGACGTTGATGTGAATGCCCATTTGCAAACATGAAAATGTAATAAAGAAGGGGTCGCAAAGGTGGTGACCGACTGGTATCTTCCCACATTAGCAGCAAATAGACAACCAACAATTTGTAGAAAGGAATGAATTCAAACACCTTTTTGCATGTTGTTGTTATCAGGCGATGACCAGCTCCGAGGACTCACATTCAGTATTAATAACTGTGTTTGGAGGGGCTGGTGGAAAGCATTTTCTTTCTACAAGAAATGTACATTAGCAATAGAACTAGTTTCCAAAATCAACGGCACCAATCAATGCTTGGATTGGAATACAATAATATTTATTTTGACAAATCGTACACCACAAAATGCATCAACTCCCACATACATTGCAGATCAATGTACCAGACCATGCATAAAAGACATATGATCTAAGAGGTTCATTGACATGGTGTATCTCTATATTTGTTAGAGATTATTGTCTTGGTCTCTCTTGATCGATGACAATGTTGTTAGTGATCTTTTTGACAGAATTAATGATTATCTTGGAAACGATTGGTCGAGAGGATTTTTCTATAAGCAAATGCATAATCAGTTTGCATCGACCCCCAGCATGTTATGCAAATCAATATACAACTGCAGAAAATTGACAATCAGTAGTTTGTAAAATCCAACACTTCTTGTATGTTGTTGTTATCAAGAAATGACCAGCCCCAAAGAGTTATATTTAACATTGATAAGTATATTTGAAATGGTTGATGGAAAATGTCTTCTAATTGAAATGAACCATCAGTTCCCAAAATGCATGGACTCCAGTATGTTATATAGTTTACATATCCATCATCACAGCTATCGACTTCAACACACAGGGAAAGGATTATGAATGGGGCTATGGAGGAATTTATATGCAAATCTATTTAGTTGGGAAAGTTCTATGAAACTGAATCAGTTGATAGTTGTTATTGATGAGAGATAACTTGTTATCTAAATTGTTGTAATATTTTAAATAGTTGGTTATAGGTTAGGTTTTGTTCGGAAGAGGTGTGATGATCCAATGCATCTCTTGACTTTCATATTTATATGGATACGAAAATCTACACAAATACAATCAATTTTGGAATGGTGGAGTGGAAATAGCTAGATAAAATGTTGCAAACATGAATTCAATATACTGGTTTTCATAAGAAAGTAGAGATAAGTTTGGTTTTTTTCTTTCATGTATGCAATTATTTATTTATTATTTTACAATCAGTCCTTCAGATAAATCAATTATAAATTCCTTAGAGTGATCGTTTGATGCACATATACTCTATTTTGGTTTATATATTATATTATCAATTGGCATCTTTCTCATTTTCATACGGTTAAATTCTATTGATTAAAGCATTAGTGAATCAGTCAGTCATTTGAGAAATAATACCCAATTGAAATATATCTAAAATTATTTTAGTTTGTATGTGCATTTCATAACACCTTTAAGGTGATAATTTTTTTTTGCAAAACTGTCTCTGAAGTTGAACGCAGGATTGAAATAATATTGACTCTATTGCCCATAGTCAGATAAAGCACTGATCTTTCTTGTTTATTGTATTATGGTGTAAAGTTTCATTATTTAAAGTTTTGATCTACTATATACATTTACTTTATCCATTTTATATCTTGAATTAATCAATCATTTGTCTTGCAACATTACATTTAATATTGGAATAATATATTGTTTTCAGTTTTGTGATCTTAATAGTACTTTGCCATACTTTGAGAGACAAAAGTTTGAGTTCCATACACAGGTTATCTGCTATAAAAATCTTGTTCAGGTGAAGGTGCACCCACCTTGGTCTTGTAGAGCCAGAAGCATAGGGGAAGAGGATCATAATCGATCATTACCATTAGTTGGCCAAAAAAAAAATTGGATTCTCCATCTTCGAATTGGCAACTATAAAGAAAATCCAATTTAGAATTTTTGGGCACCAACAACTAGCCTACCATGGAAAAAGATGCTATTCAGTTTTTCAAAACATGTCATAAATGCTAGACACATGGAGATCTCATCCATTCTCCTACTAGAGAACTTATACCTTTCATTACACATTGGCCATTTTAGCAATGGGCCTTTGACTTGGTTGGACAAATATATCCCAATTCTTAAAATGGACACAAGTTCATCATTATGGCCACTGAGTATTACGAAGTGGGTCGAGGCCGTGCTGCTAATCAAAGACATTGGAAAATAGGTTGCTATGTTCATTCTGAACTACATTATCTGTAGATATGGGATACCCTCTTCAATTGTAACAAACAATGGGGGCCAATTTAAAAATCAAGACATTGATGACCTTTGTGAACAGTTCCACATCACTCAACACTACTCCTATATCTATTACCCTCAAGGTAATGGATAGGCTGAGGCATCTAATAAGAATATTCTTAAAATCCTACACTGAACTATAAGTAAGTCTAGCAGAGACTGGCATCTGCAATTGAATCCAGCACTATGGGCCTACAAAACAAGCATTAGAACACCAACTAGAGCCATGTCATTTTCTCTAGTCTATGGCACTGAGGTAATACTACCTATTGAGGTTGAAATCCCATCTTTACGGATATCTTTACAAGGTCTTGTTACTAATGAGCAATACCGCATCAATAGGGTGAATTCTTTAGACCTACTAGATGAGTGCAGACAATAGGCGTTCGATCATCTAAAAGTGTACCAAGGATGTATGTCCAAAGGGTACAACAAGAAGGTCAAACCATGAAAATTTGAAGTGGGGGATCTCTTCTTAAAGGAGAATCCTAAGAACCAACCCAACAAAGAACAGAAGGGAAAATTTGAACCTAATTAGCTGGGACCTTATATTATCATTGTTGATTTTGGGACTGGAGCCTATCAGCTAGCTACACCTGAGGGAGATGTCCTTCTAGATCCTATCAACACTCTACATTTGAAGAGGTTCTACGCTTTATGTTTGGCTAGCAGAGCCTATACAGTGAAATAGTTCTCACAAAATACCAAAAACATTCATAAAATTGATTCTGAAGAAAATCCAAAAACAAGTGGAAAAAGTCTTGAAGAAAGGTATCCTTGGTGAAAACCTGGCAAAAAGGCGCCTTGATACTACAAAAACATTCAAAAAAGAAAAAATAGAAAAAAAATTGAAAAAGAGAAAAGTGCCTTGATGAAAACCTAGTAAAATAGGCATCCTGGTAGCAAAAAGAGTAAAAGATCTTTCCAAGTGGTAAAAACCTGGCAATCAGGTGTCACTTGTGTTATGTGCTCAATCTATCAATGCATTGCTGATACTAAGTCTTCACGATTACACCTATGCTAAAACATTGACTTTGTTTCCTACACAACTATCTTATCCTTGCTTGGGATTTGTCTGTATTTTTGTCTTAGGATCAATTCCTTCTACACTAGGGGCATCTTTTCCAGTTTGATAGGTTGCATCTGCTAGGTCATCATAGGTTGGTTTTTCTTGTGATACCATGCTTCTTGATACTTTCTCTAAACTATCCCTTTCATGACACAAGGCTGACACAAACATTGCACTAACATGAATGGTGTTCCTATGACCTACATTGGATTCCAAATAGGAATGAAATTATACACAGACATGGAACACATATTGCTTGAATTCCAAACTTTTGATTGTTAAATCTATACTGCACTTGAAAAATGAATCAATAGTATTTCTAAAATACTACCTAAACAAAGTTTAGTCTTGGTTTGATTATAGCTCTTTTGTGCCCAAATGATATTTTAACTAGGGGCATCTAAGCAGTTATGAGCTTTATTTGATTGATTCACAATTGATAGTTGTTTTGTCTTCCGAGTTACTCCATGATGTCTGCGCAAACACAAAGAGTCACAAGGGCAGGGGGCATAACATTTTCTTGGTTTTTTGCATATGGTAATTGTTCCAAATGATCCTATAAATTTCACCTAACTTAAATTTTTATGGTAAGAGCTGCCACCATGAGTGGATAGCCACATATATCTCGATCTTCATTATGTGTAAACTACGGTGAGGTTGGAACCATTTCCTTGTCTTTTTTCTAAACTCAGATTCTCGCTAAGGTATACGAAGCATAATTTACCCAAGGATGTGAATTTTCAAGGTCATTGTGGGTCAAATATCTTTCCTTACACAGAATCTAATATATTAAAAGGAAGGTGACTATCTTGTCATCCTGGCTTCTATGCCTTGATCCCTAAGTCTATTTTTGGCATTCCAATAAAACATAGTATTCATACTTTCATAATATCAGTGGGTATTAGTGATGGTTGTACTATCAGGTGGTATTCATTTTGAAAAGTGCCCAATGATGATAAAAAGGCTACAATATCTGAAAATCAGTGACAAGTCCTAAGAGTCTATATATAGCTGCATTTAGAGATTGCATGATGTATTTTGTGAAAGAAGTAACAGCATAAGGAATTTGGGCTCAAAAATGATTTCTATCTTTCTTCTAAAAACCAAGTTAATTACCTCAATTCAACATTACTGATATTAAATATTGTTGCACATCCATAGCATACATTTTGCATTCATAAAATGAGACAGAAGAAAAATACAAAAATAAAGCATTTACACATTGCATTTCTTTTTTTCGACATCCTAAGTGCATCCATACATTTTACTTGCATAAGAAAAAAAATCAAAAACATACATTTTCATATTCACATAAAATCATTTGAAACATATTTATATCATTGATAAATCCAAATGCATAAATGATGTCATCAACTAAATCTAACTCATCATATGACCAAGATATAATCACATGTGCAAATAAATCTATTAAAGCAAAGAGACATCATCAAACATGTCAGAATCATAAACAACTGCATCAGATATATATATCAACATGGTACAGATCAAAATATGGCACAAATCTACATAGAGAGTATCAGCGTATCAAAGGATCATAAATAATCTAATGTGTGTGTGTGTGTGTGTGTGTGTCTATCAGATACAAAAGAAAGATCTTAGAAGGATCTAGATATATAATATACATGTGTAAACAAAATACAGAATCAGCTCTGGCTACCCCCCTCTCCCTGATCTAGAGGAGGAGGAGGAGGTGGTACAAATGGAGAAGGAGGAGGCATCACTCCCTCTGATTTCTGCACTAGGCATGAAAATGAAGTAGCTCTTTTTCCCTCTAGCACTGCAGCATGGTATAAAGCATAATAATATGTAGCTCTTTGTGCCTGATGGACTATAGTCTGAGCCTGTATTTCTTGCTCTGCTCTAAGCCTCTCCAATTGTGTACCTCAATAAGCAAGCAAAGCATCTACTACTATGATCCTAGCCTCTATTGTAGTAGCTCTAGCCTCTAAATCTATAACCTAGGGCCTAAGATTCTCTCTCTCCTGGTTGCACTGGGATAATGGGTCCCTGTCTCTGCCAGAACCCCTGCCAGAATCCTGTCTTGAAGGCCTATCCTAAAATCTATTAGGCTGTCTCTGCTGCTACTGCCTCTACTATCTCTGTTGCTCCCCTATAAGTAAAGGCCTTGGATCCATTCAGGGAGCAACAAATCTAAAGCAGGTGCACTGACCCTCTCCACTACCACTAGCAACATCTGCATGGCCACCCATAGCTCTGCCTCCCCTGTCATCTCCACCATCATCCCCCTCATCTAGAGGGGGACACCTCCCATCTCTACCTCCACCTCTACCAGCATCTCTCCCTCCATGCCTTCTGGTACCCCTATCTCTCTGAGCTCATCCTCTCCCTCTAGCGGGATGATACTCGGGATCATAATCTATCAGCTCCTCTATACGAGGAATGACCTCCTTAGGCACTATGAATCAAGGAAATGGATACTGAAGCATCTCTACTATGTACCCATCTAAGAAACCTACATCTACAACATCCAAGTGGAGATCCCAATCTACTCCAACCATGTCCCTAATCTCCTGGTGGGTTGTCTCATACCTAAGCTAGGCACCCCACAATGGTGCCTCATCATGAATATGCATGTATATAGTAATGTCATGTATCCTGCCCTTTCATTGGCCATACTATCTCAGAACTTGGGTGTGCACAAACTGCTCTACAATATATTTATTCCTCCCGATGAGGTACCTGCTCTGGAAAAAAATGGAACCTATCGAGCATTTGAGGTCCACTCCTCACAATCTAGGTATGGCCGCCAGACTACCTCTGTCATATCATCAAAGAGACATCGCCAATACTCTACCTTGCCTAGATGGGGCTGCTAAATGAGACTTGCATACATATATATGGAAGCCTACTCCAGTGCACACTATCTATCAACTATCAGTCATGTAACAGGGAGTGCTCCCAGGCCCAGATCTGAAGAATCAAAATACCCAAAGTCATGCTCTGGGTATAGTGGTACACAATCTCATGAAGCTCATGGTACATATGGGTTAAGATACAACTACCCCATGTAAATCTCTTTCTGTGGATGACCATCTTCTCTAGCATGTCCACCCATCTGACCATGAACCTGTGTTGTCCTCTATTTGGCATCAGGATGCCACCAATCAAGTCTGCTAAGTATAAATATAATGATCGTAGTGATCGCACATGTAATCCTAGGAGAGGTATCTCCAATCAATAGTATCATCATTGAAATATCGACAAGCTACACCAATTGCCACCTCAAAATTTTCCTCCATTCTCACCTTGTGGCCCATGATGGGAACACGTAGTATCCGCCATACATCCTCAGGGGTAACTGTAATCTCCCAAGTTGGAATATGGAAGGTGTTTTTCTCTGAGTGCCATCTCTCAGCAAGAGTAGTCAATAACCCTCGATTTACCCCTATCTCAAGTAAACCTATCAAAGATTGTAATCCATAATGGATCACTGTCTCCTACTCCTCAGCTAATAACAGTCCAGACAAGGAAAACACATGACCTGGATATGTGCCTCTAAATGTGACTACATCAAAATACGTCTATTTTGGCACAGACAAAGATAAATTAATTCTCTATCTACAACAAAGATGCAAACTCCTAATCAGCTAAGTAATTCAGGGTCCGCAATAGACAAACAGTTCAAAATGGATAAATTTCTAAGTCTAAAAATGAGATGTGATCCTAGAAGGATAGGGTGTGATCTCTTTTATCGGATGTAATCCTAGAAATATAGGATGTGATAGAGAATACCGGGTGCAATCCCCAAAATCTAGAATGCGACCCTAAAAATAGGGTACAATCTTGAAGGGACAGGAAATGACACAGACTAGAATTCAACTGGTAAACTAAGCTAAAAATAGAAAAATAGGATGTGATCCTGGAAATCATGGATGCAATGCAGAAATCTAGAAAAACTAGATACGATCCAGGAAATACCAAATGCGACATAGGTTTGACAGGGTGCGATCTCGAATCCCAGATGCGACCCAGAATTTAAAAGGCTATAAAAGTTGTAAAAATGCATGAAATTCAAATTTACAAAATTCAAGAAGTAGTTTTACGAGTACTTACCGGAGGTGGGTAGTCGGTCAGGCGCTGATATCGATGGTTGAGCTTGAAACAATGCTTCCTAATGGGGAACACCATCTTCTCTATAGAGCTCTCAGATTTACTATGGGTAAAAGTGAAAATGAATAGTAAAATGGTAATTTTTGAGGCTTATATTGGTCTTTTGAGCTATTTAGGAGTTCTGAAACTCCTCCCAGGCAACTGAAACTCCATTTACGTTCTCTTTTTTATCAATTAGGAACCAAATCAAAGGTTCTTAAGGTAATTTGTGCAGCATAGTAACATTTTTTGTGACAACTCCTGAAAATGCAGATTTGCTCCATTTGTTCTGAAAATCCATCAAACTGCACATTTCACCATAAATCATGGTCCAAAATCATTTTATCAATCCCACCACTTACATTTTTGTGTAATTAACTTGATACCATGTGTTTATTCTTAAACACACCCTCTTTTTCATTTCTTCTACTCTATTCTTTCTCTCCCTAAACTGCTTCTTGCAAGTGATACATTCTTTCCACTGAGGGATTTTATTCTTTTCCTTTGATTTCGTTCCCGAGGGGGCATGATCACACTATCATCAGTCAAATTTTTTCTCGAAACAACATCAAAAATGACTTCATTATCAAACAACTAGGGGCATGACAGTTTCCTTAACTAAGTCAAAACTATTGGATATAAAGCTTTGGTTCTCATAAGCTAGATATCTTGTGTTCCCTCATTTTAAAAGATTCTTATTAATCTCCTGGTAGCTTCATACTAAATCTTGGCCAACAACCAAGTTTAGAATCTGTATTATCAATCTTTGGATGACAACCAACTTCAAAATTAGTCTCTTTAAAATCTTTTATTAACCTTTGGATGACAACCAAGTTCAAAGTCAATTCTATTAGTTTAGTTCAATCAAGTGCAAGACTGATCTCATCAGGCATTAAATTCGATCATGAGAAAAATTCTCAATCTTTTTGAAGTCAAAATCAAAAACTTTCTTTGAATCAATGCGTTTCTCGCACATCAATTCAAAGAGGGGCAAATGTAACCACCTAGATTTGGTATGTTCCGATTATAGACCCTATTTTCCTGAAGTGTGATCATACCCCCAATTATGTTCAAACGACCCTGTTACTACTTGGCATAATTCTTTTAAAAATCAATTTAATCTCCTAAAGTGATCAAATCAATAAATTAATTACTTTTAGCCAAAATCAAAATCAATCAAATACATGGCTAAAATGATTAATTTGCAAGGAATTAAATAAATTCCTAAATCAATTTCTCACTTGCAAAGGAACCCATTCCCCTAGCCTAAATTAATTTAATTAAATTGGCTATAGTCCTATTGATTATTAAAAAGGAATTAAAAGTTTAAATAATTGATATTCCTATTTTTGACTGAATTAAATAAGTTTTATTCATTTCATTAATATTCCTCTAAACCCCTAACCTAACCCACTTCAACCACTTTGACTCTAGGTTTGAACCTATCCCAACCTATTCACCCTTGCTAAATCTAATTCTAATCCTAATTCTATCCTAACCCACCTCCTGATGTTGTCACATTCCATTAAGGAATGATTAAGGAGTCAACCCACTTACGAAAGTCAAGGATCTCAAGATTCCTTTCCTCAAGTCCACCTTCTCAAGCTTGCCTTACACTCTTCCCATGCTTCTTTAAGGCTCTCATTAATGCCTCATTAATGAAGATTTTTTTGGTGCTCAAATCAACAAATTAGATTTCCTATGGACTTGCCAATCCAATGCTTGGAAACCCAAGTGATTTGGCAAACTAACAAGTCACAACCAAAGCAAGGTTGGAACTTGTATAATTCTGGCTCTGCAAAACCAAGGCTGGTAGGCCTATACCTTGACTTATCCTTCAAGTTACAAGGCTTTTTATAGCAGATAAGAAATACTTCAACCTTCTCTCTCAAGTATGGCAAGGAACTTGAAAGAAATCTAACTGAAAGCAATATATCATGAGCTGTAAACTGAAATACTTTAAGTAATTGAAAGAATGTTTAGTAAATGTGTATGTAATTTAAAATGAATAGATAAATAATATATCTTAAAACTATAAACAATGAATTGAATAACTATAATCCAAATAATGATTAGACCAGTGCCTTACTCTACCATGGGCAATAGTCAAGATCATTCCAATCTTATGTTCAACCTCAGAGATAGTTTTACAAGAAAACCTATCACTTCAAAGGTGTTATGGAATGTACATGAAACCTAAAACAAATTCAGAGATGTTTCAAAAGGGTAATACTTCTCAAATGACAGACCAATTGACTAAGGCCTCAATCAATAGAATTTAACCATGCAAAATGAGAAAACCAATTGAAAATATAGACTATGAATCAAATAAGGAAGCATGCACATCAAACTATCAGTTTGAAGAAGTTCTATTGGTTTATCCAAGGGACTAATTGTAAAATGATAATGAAACTATTACACATGTGAAAGAAAAAGGACTTATCTTTATTGATTTTGAAAAAAATAGTACATCCAAGTCCATGT
>MU225042.1:2179970-2203442 GCA_018584345.1 Thuja plicata
TACATTATACATTATGTATATATGTGTGTGTGTGTGTGTGTGTGTGTGTGTGTGTGTGTGTGTGTGTGTGTGTGTGTTTGTGTGTGTGTGTGTTTGTTTGAGTGGCTTTCACACCACTTTAGGGTGAAAAGACACAACTCTTATTACAAATTATTTTGAAAAAACAATAAATTAACTAAAAAATAACTACCTAACTTTTAGATTTGGCTTTGGTTGAAAATCTAAAACACCTTGTGAAAAGCTAATATTTCTTTCAGAGATAGAAAATTTGATTTCTTGAACTGGGTCATTTTTATATTTTTAAAATTTGACCATATTTATCCTCTGTTGAAATCATCTTTGTAGCAAGTCTAAATTCCAGCATTTTCTGAAGGCTTCGATTAGTTAGTTCTATTTATTTGTGTTATAAAGCTTCCTTCCTTTGATATTTTTTAGTATGGAGAAACATGCTTCTTGATAATGGATTGGGACTTCTAAATTATCAAAATTTAGGGTACCACCAGATTCCTTAATCCCATGCCTCTTCAATGCCTTTGACATTTATTGCTCTTACACTTCATTAATGATTTTTTCAACTCCATTAATGCACCTTTTCCCCCCTCTCTCTCCTCATTCTTCTATAAATAGAAGGTGTTTTTTAGCACAAATAAGCCCATAATTTTAGAATCAAATGCATTTTTCTACAGTTAGAATAAACATAGATTCATATCATATTTTAGATTTCATGTTCATGCATTGTTATTTTCATGCTTTTTAGAGCTAGAATGCATGCTTAATGGTTAAATAGTTTGTTTTTAACTCAAATATTTCATGCTAATTCGTATATATCATGGATAGTAGCATAATTTGAAGGATTTTATGTTACTTATCATACTCTTCTTAGTTAGAAAGCAATAGGTCAATTTTAGTGCTTTATATGCTCATCTAACCATGTTTTCCACTAATGCAATGACCTATTGAAGTGTTATGTCACAGGTAACATGTGTAATATTTCACACACACATCTATTACATCTGATCAGGTACCTACACTAGATGAAAAATGGAACCTGTCTACCATCAGAGGCCCACTCCTCATAATCCAAATACAATCACCATACTACATCTGTCATATCATCAAAAAGATTCCGCTAGTACTCTACCATGCCCAAATGGGGCTGCTAAATCAAACCTGCATACATATATACATAAGGTTGCTCAGGTGCTCATTTCATATCTACAATAGGTCGTGTCACTAGGATGTGCTCCCAGGTCAGAATCTACAAAATCAAGATCCCTACAGTCATGCTCTGGGTATACTGATAAACAATCTTGTGGAGATCCTGATACATATGGGTCAGAATACAGCTTCCCTATGAAAATCTCCATCTAGATATGACCATCTGCTCAAGCATATCCACCCATCCTACAAGAAACCCGTTTTTTCTTTTGGCTGGCATCAGGATGCCACCAATCAATCCTGCCAAGTATAGAGATAGACGATCATGGTGATCACACATATAATCCCATGAAATATGTCTCCAAGCAATAGTATCATCCTGGAAGAACCAACAAGCTACACCAATGGCAATGGCAGAAGTTGCCTCAAATTGTTCCTTGAGACCCATCACTGGAACTTAAAGTATACGCCACATGTCCTCAAGTGTGACTGTCATCTCCCTGGTTGGGAGATGGAAGGTGTTGTGCTCTGAGTTCCATCTCTCGGAAAGAGAAGTCAACAACCCTTGATTTACCCCAATATTGGGTAAACCAATCAGTGATCGTAATCATACACAAGCAAATATGTCCCATTCATCATCTGTCAGCAGTCTGGCCAAGGCAAGCACATGCCCTAAGTATGTCCCTCAAAATGCTATTACCTCAAAATCAACCTATTTTACAAAGATGGAAATTAACAAAGATAGATCAATGTTTTATCTCTGACAAAATGGTAGAAACATAACCAACTAAGTGATTCAAGGTCCACAGAGAGAAGACGATTCACAATTGACAAAAATTCTAGGTCTCAAAGCGAGATGTGATCTTGGATATATAGGGTGCAATCTCTTTTCCCACATGCGATCTTGGAAAAATAGGATGCAATCGAGAATGCTGGGTACGATCCTAGAAATCTTGGATACGACCCTAAAAATGAGGTATGATCCTAAAAAGATAGGGTACGACATAACCCTAATTCCATATTCTAAACTAAGCCAAAATGGGGCAAACTGGATACGATCCAGGAAATACTAGATGCGATGCAGAAATATGGGACAACAGGATGCGATCTGGGTAAAATCAAATGTGACACGGGTTTGACAGGGTGCAATCCAAAATCCCGGATTTGACCCAGAATTCAAAGGGCTATAAAAACTACCAAAAAGCATGAAAATAAAAATTACCAAATTCATGAGGTAGTTTTTCTAGTACTTACCAAAGGCACGTAGTCGGTTGAGCGCTAAAGTCGATGACTGAGCTCAAAATGATGCTTCCTGATCGGGACCACCATCTTCTCTACAGAGCTCTAGAATTAATAATGGGTAAAAGTGAAAATGAATAGTAAAATGGTGATTTTTGAGATATATATTGGTCTTTTGAGCTATTTAGGGGTTCCAAAACTCCTCCCAGGCAATTGAAACTCCATTTTTGTTCTCTTCTTGATCAATTGGGAACCAAATCGAAGGTACCTAAGGCATTTTACGCAATACAGTAAAAATTTTATGATAGCTCCTGAAAATGCAAAATTGCTCCATCTATTCTGAAAATCTGTCAAATTGCACATTTCATCAAAAATCTTGGTGTAACATCATTTTATCAATCTCACCACTCATATTTTCACGTAATTAACTTGGTACCCATGTGTTTACTCGTAACACACCCCCATTTCTTCCCTTCTTCTAATCCCTTCTTTCTTGACCTAACCAACCCCTGCAAGTGATACATCATTTCCATAGAGGGATTTTATTTCTTTCCTTCAATTTCATTCCCGAGGGGGCATGATCACACTATTGTCAATCAAATTCTTGCTCAAAACAACATTAAAAATGACTTCATTATCAAACAACTAGGGGCATGACAATTTCCTTAACTAATTCAGAACTATTGGATAGAAAGCTTTGGATCTCATAAGCTAGATATCTTATGTTTCCTCATTTTAAAAGATTCTAATTAAGCTCTTGGTAGCTTCATACTAACTTTTGGACAACAAACAAGTTCAGAATCAGTATTATCAATCTTTGGATGACAACCAAGTTCAGAATTGGTATCTTTAAGATCTTTGTGTATTGATATTTTTTCGATCAAGTTCAAATTCAATTCTATCAGTTTAGTTCAATCATGTGCGAGACTGATCTCATCAGGCATTTTGTTTGATCATGAGTGAAATTCTCAATATTTCTAAAGTCAAATATCAAAAACTTTCTTTGAATCAATGCATTACTCACACATCAATTCAAATAGGGGCAAGTGTAACCACCCTAATTTGGTCTGCTCTGACCATATACCCTATTTTCCCTAAGTGTGATCATACCCCCAATTATGTCCAGACAACTCTTCAATCAACTGGCATAATTCATTCAAATCAGATTTAACCTCCTAAGTGATCTAATCACTAAATTTTATTAATCACCTAAGCTAATCAAATCAAATCAATTTTAATTCAAATCATTTCAAATCAAACACAGCTAAGGTAATTAATTTAAAATGAATTAAATAAATCCCTATTATACCTATCTTCTAGCTTAAATTAATCTAATTAATTGGCTATAGTCCTAATTAATTATCTAAAGCAATCAAAGGCTTAAATAATTATTTTTCCTATTTCTGAATTAATATAGTAATTATAATTCATTTCATTAATATTCCCCTTAACCCTATCCTAACCTATCTCAACCACCTTAAACCTGGTTTCAAACCCATCCCAACCTATTCCCCAATGCTAAGCCTAATCCTAATCTTAATCCTATCCTAACCCACTTCCTAATGTTGTCACATCCTAATCCTATGATTAAGAATCCAACCCGCTTGAGAAAGTCAACTTTCTCAAGCTTGACTCTAAACCCTCAACCATCCTTCTTAAACCCTCACCATACCTCTTAAATGATTGCATTTAATGCATATGCCTTCCACCATACCTCATTAGTGTCTTTGGCATTAATGCTTCTTACACCTCATTAATGGTTTTTACACCTCTATTAATGACCCTTGTCCCCCCTCTCTCTCCTCATTTCTTCTATAAATAGAATGAGTTTTTGAGCTCAAATGACTCTTAATTTTAGAGTTGAAAAGCATTGTTAAGTTGTTTAGATTAATTGTGAATTCATATGGCATAATAGTTTTGATATTATGCATTGTTATTATCATACTTTTTACAGCTAATATACATGTTTAGTGAGCATTTAGATTACTTTTCATTCAAATCTTCCATTCTTAGGTTGTATATGTCACTGATTTGTGCTTAATCTGAGGGCATGATTATGGCATTCTTCAAACTCCTCCTAGATAGGAAGCAATAGATCAGTTTTAGTATTTAGCTTCAAACCCTTGCTTTTTTTGTTTTTCTACTAATATAATGATCTATTGAAGTGTCGTGTTGTAGATAATAGATGCACTAATTCACACACACATGTGCGAGAACACCAAATACTTCAATCGCATGATTAATTATCCCGATCAAGTTATGCAAAGTTTTGTAAGTCCTAAAACATAATAAAACTCACAAAGATATTCATTTTAAGAACCAAATCCAAATTTTGTTTATCTTGATCATTTTTAAGAGCCCAAAATAAAGTGTGCAAATTTGTTTGTCAAATTTTTAGCATACACTCAAATGAAATGTGAGGTTTTTTTATTGTCAAATTTTAACCTTTGTTTAGTTTTAAACCCAAATTTGAAGTGTGAAATGATGTGGGGCATAAAAGGTAATTTTTAAAGCACCAATTGAAAATGAGTTACTTTTGTTATTAAAACATAAACAGTGATCCCGATGTCTGTACATGCGATCTTGTTGACCTGCACAACACAAACCACTAGTTTTGGAAAGGTGATCCTGCAGGTCATACAAACAATCCCACAGATCTATCAGTAAATAAAAGATAGAAAACATCGACTTTGGAAAGGAGATCCCATGGGTTATATGATCCCGTACAGTCAAGGCATGTTCCCGCCAAGTTACAGAGTTTGAGATTTATTACATATTGTCACCATTTAATGCTTTATAGCTTACAATTGTTAGAAAGAATTCCCGTGTAGTCAAACCGTGTTCCTGCCGATTGGTTGAGAAGAAAGAAAAGATAGAATATATAAGGGAAATGGTCTATGTTGGCCAGAAAGGGTCATTCATTGGGTTTTTGATCCCGCATACCATGATTTCATTCTTCCTTCCATGCACGCAATCCCGCCATGTTTTAAATTTTTTTGGTGCGTAAATTTTGAAGATATGATCGAGAGCACAAATGCCCATTATTTCTCTTTTCAAACTGAAAACACTAACAAAACCTTGAAAAAACCATTAAAATAAAAAAAAATGTTATTCTTTCAAGGTTAGTTTATAAAGAAGCTAAAAAAAAAGGAATGACCCATAGAAGTAGGTCCCACCGGGCGTGCCAAAATGTGTGAAAGGAAATAGTGGTTAAAAGGAACACCTAAACTAGTTAAGCACTCAAACAACTAAATCAATAAAACATTTATGATAAGACCCACAAATGAAGCTAAAATCACAAGGGAATGCAAACCTCAAACCCAAATAACCTCCTTCGTAGTGTAGATTCGTCCAAGTAGAGGGATGTGTGCTCAAAGATGTTTCTCAAGCTTCAAGATGATCTTCAATGGATGAGTGAGAATTTTAGCATTATAAGGGTAATGATGTAGGATTTTGATACTCAAATTAGCATTATAACTTTGGATATGAAGGTGGATGAAAATGAAAGAAGTGAGGGCTCAATTTATAGGCAAAGAGGATGGAAAATGGAGGGCTGGGATTGAATCCTTGTGGATGGCCATATGCATTTGAAGGTGAGCACATAGATTGTGCTTCTTCAAACTCATAGCCTTGTGAAAAATATCACAACGAGAGAGATTGAGAGGACTTAGGGGGTTGGAAAGACATTCCATAAAGTAACATCTTGTCTCAAATCCCAAGGTTTAATCCTTGAGGACTGGGACCATTTTGGGAAGAGGAAATGGGGGACAAAGATATAAGAATGTAGTTGAGGGTGTAAGGGCATTTAAGGTTGACAAGTGGGATGGAGGTTGGGATTAGAGTTGAAAAGACATGAAGTTGACTTTGGTTTGGGTTAAGATTTATTAATCCATGGATTAAGATTGTGCTGATGTTTGGTGGGGGATTCGGCTTGGATTAGAGGGCAAGTGGGAGTTTTAGGATGATATGATAGGAGGAGAGAGAATGAGTGGAGGGTTATTTAGCTACTTAAGTGTGTTTAACCAACTTAAGGAGGGATTAGTATGTGTGAAGGGTTTGGGTTGTGTTAGAAGCTTGGGTTAGGTGGTTGAATGTTAGGTTTGGTTAGGGGTTAAAGCTAGGAGCCATGTGCTTAAATTGGATTAAATAAGATTTATTTAATTCAATAATAGAGGAAAATGGATAAATGAATTAATTAAACCAAATAGGGGTATTTGTTTTAATTAATAGAAAAAGGGGGTTAATTAATTAAATAGTCAATGCCTATTTATTTAATTCAATAATAGAGGAAAATGGATAAATGAATTAAATTAAAACAAATAGGGGTATTTGTTTTAATTAATAGAAGAAGGGCGTTAATTTATTAAATATCCAAAGTTGCAAGTTTAAGTAATTGGACGATAATTAATTAATTAAATGAATTAATTAAGGTATCAACATAGTTTAATTAAATAATAATATTTAATTAAAATGCCTAGGATAGAGCTAAATTTGATTATGAAATCGTTATTCAGATTTGGGTGTCTACATATAGAATTAGGAATACTTTTAAGACTAACACATGTAGGTTTAATAATTGAAATAGATGTAGTCATGAGATGTGGAGTGAATCTAGGAATAATAGGTAATGAAGAAAGAATATAAGTTTCAAAATTGGTATTAGGTTGAGTTAAACCAAGATCTTGACCACATTCTTTAAGAGGTTTAACAATGTATATCATGATTAACTGATGAATATATGATGGAGATGATGAAGAGGTAGTGATACCAAGTGTCATGATTATAGAAATGGCTAGATCAGTTGTTGTTTTGTCATTGTTGTCAAGCAATTGATTAATTAATTTTTATTATGTTACCATATCTTAAGAGGAGAAGTTAAATGGGTGAAAAATATAGATCAGACAATGATGAAGTAATGATGATATAGTTTTTTTCTACTATATATATTTAATGTTATCAAATCGGTACAATTGATTGATAAAGTTGGAAACTACAAATAATTAAAGTTATATGACTGAAAGAGTTACTTTACCGAGCTAGATAGAGTCAGTTAGTAGAATGATATGTGAGGCAGTCACAGTTATCGAACACCAAGTGAAATTCAAGCACCGAGCATTGAAGATGAGTTATACATCGAATAATGAATGAAGTCAGTTACCGAGTTGCGAAGCAAGCTTTACTGAGTACATGATACTGATTATAAATGATGATAAGATAAAACTTAATGCAAAGTGAAAATGAGATGGATGAGGAAATAAATTAAATGAATATTGTTAGAACATCTATGAACAGGAAAATTCAATGAGAAGATCTAAGGAAAAGATAAAGTGGTTAAACTAAATTATGAAGAGTTCCAAGAAAAGTACAAGTTATGAGGTAAAACTAAGATGGTTTACCGAGTTGTAAATTATGAAGAAGATGATCGAATGACTGAGCCTAAATGAAGGAAAATCAAATTAAGGAGATTAAGAGGAAAAATTATGTCTATATAAAGAATGAAAATACACAAAGAACAAAGAGGATGACAAATTGAACAGAGAAGAAGAAGAAGCTTAAGAACAACATTTACCGAGAAGAATAGAGAGACAGAGATTGAATAATCTATAGTCTAAGAAAGAGATCAATAAAGTATGTGATGTCAATATTCAATTGAGCATAAATTATCTGACACAAGAAAAGGTAGTTTCTATATTTACAGATCAAAGTTTACTGTTGCTTATTAATATTTGTAATAGATAAATCTCTTAATGGGGTGGATTTAACAATCCTATTTGTAAAACCTAGAATTAGGTGACATTCCAAAAGAGTGTTTAATGACCTCTAACAAGGCCACTCATAACAAGGTGAAGATCTTAACAGATCTGAGGTAAATCCCCTAACAGGGTCACATTTAGAAAATGTGTTTGTAATCTTTAACATGATATAACTGAGCGTACTTTAGAAGGGTATATTTTTATTGTGGGTTATAATTCCCACAGAGGTTTTTCCCAAATTGGGTTTCCTCATTAAATATGGTGTCAACTAAGTTAAATATATATTTATATGAGTTAATCTGATGTTTCTAAGTATGAATGATTTACTTACATATATGAGATTGGTTGGAATAATGGAATGGTGTGTACTGGGAGGGGAGGGGTGAATAAGTACCTTTAAAAAAATTTATCAATTAACCCTTAGTACTTTGTTCTTGCATTACTGACCATTGATGATTTTCTATCTTATGCATGCAATATCAAAACATAAACGTAATTTCATGTAAACATTCATGAAATGTAAGTACACATGATACGAGAATTGGCAATGCAGAAAAGACTTGCTAGAAGGTACAAACTACGGTGGGGATGAAACCCACAAAGCTTTACTATCTACAGAATGAAAGGTGTCAGTTAAGGCTATAAGTGTGATCACTTATGATGATCTTACCCTATTAGGAGTAATATTTTAGACTGGTTAGGTCTACTTGGTTAATATATTTAGCAACACTGTTAAGTGTGCACTCGATTAATATATTTACATAAGGATTGTTAAATCCACCTTCTTAAAGGATTTCTTCTATTTTCTATAATTTTTAGAGAGTATTCAAAAATTCTTGTTGACCTGATGATGTGGAATCCTGAATTGTTGAGTACAGATCCTTTAAGTACACAATATATATGTATTACCTATAGTGATTAATTAATACCTTTGTTCTGCTCGGTAGCCTTGAATCTTGTTCTCCATAATAGATTTCATCTTTTGATGTCCTTCCACATAAAAATCTTTGTCTTATCCTTAGATGTCTACTATGGCTACAATCATCATGTTCTAATTGATTTGTACAACTATTTATACAATATATTGACCTATCTAGGTTTCACGCTTTTCAATAAAAACTCTATGATCAAAGGTTTACAACTTGACCTTGATCTCCTAGTTTGCATGTTTACAATCAGTTAGATTGATTAAAACAATTACATATGCTTTACTTGTCCCCCAAGAAATGGTTTTAAAGATAATCATAGCTCTAAATATAAAACTGTAGTGTTTTATCTGACGTGTAACTTAGATCCACATTTATCAAAAATAAAACTGTCTCTCGGTAGACTGGTGCTTGGGTTGCTTTGTAGTCTTTTCTCGGTGATTTATTTGTAGACATTCTACTTCTTGTGTTGCTCTATTGACTTTCTTTTGGTTTACTCTATGAATTGTGCTCTCGGTGTTGACTATAAACTGTCTGTTAGTGAAAACTAGTTTTGATGTTCACTTGCACTTTAACATTTTTGGTGACCTTTGTGAACTAGTTTTTTGAGTTGCACTATAAACCTATCTTTCGGTGATCATGTTACCAATGGTTCAAAAAATATTTCCTTTGTATACTAATGACAAAAATATTATCCTTTAGGATTATCAATCTCCCCCTTTGGCATTAGTATCAAAAATTGATATGTGCAAAACTGAAATGTTTAGTATATACACCAAAATGTTTACCTTGTCAATATGACTCCCCCTATGTGCATGCCTCAGTTTAGTGCATGTACATGATAAATTTTTCTTTATACATATATGTCCCCTTTTATCATTTCCCCCTTTCACCTTATCATTTCCCCCTTTATCATATCATTTCCCCCTTTTTTTGAAAATAATGACAAAGGTGTAATACTTACAACTTGTCAAAAATGTGGGAATGGGATTTTTGAATTTCCTCCATTTTCTTCTCCCATTTCTCTTTGAGGTGCTCAAGGGTCATGATTTCCAAGGTGAGTCTGGTGTGCATATCATATATGCTTTCTGCAATAGACATCTTCGGGGTGGCAATCAATGTTCTTGTTGAAGTTATATGTTGTAACAACAGTGTGAGATTTGGGAGTAACATAGCCTGTAACTCGGTTACCTCATCTTTGATTCTTATTTATATATTTTTTAGTTCAATTATCAACCTTTTTGCTTCTACAATTTTGTCATAATCCAACTTGAATGCATTTTCATCGGTTGTGAGACCATATGCACTTGCCTTAAGATCTTCATCAATTTTAGCCAACTTGTCACTATGCTTAGTAGTGAAAGTTTCTAATGTGCATAAATTTTGAATTAAGTTTACTAATTCGGATATTATAAATTCTATAGTAGTAACTAATTCATAAAGTTTCACCCTTTTGTTCTGCCACTTCCTGGCTGATTTTCTCTGTAAGCTTATATTGACACTTTTGCTCAGCATGTTCTTCAATTAGCTTGTCTGCATCTACATTCTATGATGTGATGGCATCGGTAAGAACTACTAATTGATCAATTATAGGTGCACTTTGATCAACATCTGTGTCAAGTACAATTTGTAATAGTATTTCTTTTGTGTTCTCCAGAACTTGTGAGTTCTTGTGCTCCTTTTTGAGCTTGTCATGTATTGTCTTTCTTTTACAAAGCTCACCATACTTTGTAAGTGACTCTGGATCTAATGTTCTAGGATCATATCCTAGTATATCAATGATCTCATCTAATGTTACTAGAGCTTTTCTCTTCTTCTTCTTCTTCTTCTTCTTCTTCTTCTTCTTCTTTGCAATTGTAGTGGAAGCAAAATGTATGCATTACCATAGCAAGTTCCTTTTCTTGGTCTGATGTACTTGGTGAAGGCTTTGGAGGTGTTGTGCCTTTATCCTCTTGCTTGGTATTCACCTATCGGTTGGTTGTAGATGTCTCTACATCAACCTTATCTTTTTTTGCAGCTTTCTCTTCCTTGGTATCCTTGGCATCACTTTGTTTTTCTTCTCCACTTGTATCTTTTTGTTCATTATTTGTGTTTTTCTTCTCCCCATCACCCTTATCCTTGGGTATGCTTGCATCATGGTCAGGTGTCTTCTCCTTTTCTTCTGAGATGATATTGATAGCTTGTATCAATAAAGGCATTTGTCCTGGTATATTGACCTATGTAGCATCCTGTGTTTCCTTTTCCTTTTCTTCTCCTTGATTGGTGGTCAAATTTACATCATCATAATTCTTTAATTCATCTACAGGATTACCTCCAGTGATATCTAATATAGTTATATCTTTGATTTTTTCATCTATAGTATCCCCTAATTATTGTAAGATTTGTGGTATGTCATCCATGGCCTTGCTTTCCTGTATTGTCAAATCAACTGGATTGACATCCTTAGTGTCATTTATGAAGATGTGGTCTGGGCTTGGTGTGGCCTCTTTATCTTCATTTTGGGGGGTCTCGGTAAGAGCTAATACCTTCTCAAGGCTTGAATCCTCCTTAGGTGGATTGAATATTTTAGTCCATGTTTCATCTCTTTCTTTATCAAGATCTATTAATTTTCCCTCAAGTACCATGTATGCTCTCATCTTAGCTAAAAAAATTATTGCATGCTTCTTCATCATTTCATCAATCTCCTCAAAATTTGACTCAGGTGGCATAATTGTAACTAGGGATCTTTCCCTTATCTATTTATTGGTTTGCAAGGCATATGGCCATCTTGTTGATATTCTATCATTAAGTTCTTGTGGCATCATCTTATTGAATTGTACAGGTACATATTTGACTGTAATCATTGCCTGAATGATGGCTTCAATATTTTTCTGATCCTTGGGAGATAAGGTTAGCCATTGCCTTATATTAGCATTTGATATGCTACCTATCTTGACGATTGATAAATAAATTTCATCAATTGTCTTAGGAACTTTATGCTTTTCAAGTTGGAGTGCTTTTTCACTCTCATCCTGTGCAGTTTCATCCTTGTCCTCTTTACCTCGGGTGTATTTTCTTCTTTGCCTCAGTGCCTATTTCCTAGTTTGAGGCTTTCTCTTGTAAGTCCTCACTGTTCCTTTCTTAACCGGTGGTGAGTTTGCAACTTTTGTAGTCTGACTCCTCATTCTTGATGCAACAGTGGTTCTTGGTTTCTTTACTAGTGGTGCATCATATTCTATAGATTCAGAGTCACTTAATTGTTCACCTTCACCGACGGGTGATTGTCCCTTGGTGTCATCTTGTTTTTTTGTTACTTCATCATTAACCGACAGTTTTTTTTCAAGTGTTTTTATGATTTTGTTCTTCTTTTGGTCTATCTTCTTAACAACTAAGCCTGTTTTGATTCTAGCCTTAGCTTCTTCATAAGTTCCAAATCTTCGTAATGATTTATCCAGTGGTTCATTCAATAATGCTTCAATAGCATTTATGACCTGATCAATGTTGATCTTATAATATAGAGGTGTTAACCATGATGTTTTTGGTATAGTTGATTTGATCAAGGTGTTGTCAATGTCCACTATGAAACATATATCATCCTTAAACTGTTCAACCAGTTGTTCAGGTATCCTCATTCTTTTTTGCATTCTATCTTTGAAGTCGGTGAAATATGCATCCATAACTAATGTGAAATTATCCCCTAGTGACTTGATGTGTTCAATAATTTGAGTTGTTATCAATCGGTAGTGTCCCAAGTGACATTATTGATAGAGGGAAAAATTCTTGAAAGTAGAAGAATATACACATGAGGAGTGAACCGAACTTACATGAATTAGATTTTTCTGATATAATGGTCCTCTTGTTCTCCTCTAGTTGATTCAGTAGAAGCTTAGATAGGTCAAGCTCTAATCCCTTCTTTACAATCTTGTAGGCAGTGTCAACTGCACCACATGCTATGCTATTCATTTTATTGGCTTGGTATATTTTCTATCCAAGTACGCATGTACCGAACTTCATTTCAGGATCGGCGATTGAGTTCACCTTCAAACTTTTTCCATCCCATATTGCACTTGTTAATTTCTCAATGTCAGGGCGAGAAGGATATTTTAGGGATTTGACCTCATCGGTTACAGGATAACTAGTTACTAGGTGTATTACATCCTTGGTGATTGGTTTTGGCTTGTCCAACCACATTTTCTTGTCATGTAATCTACTAAGAACTATCTGAATCCTCTTGGTTTTAAATTCTTTTGGGAACATTAGGGAATTTGTTAACCCTTTTACCTTAATGTATTTATGTCCATCCTTAATGATTCCATATTTTCAAATCTTCTTGTAAGCTTCTTCAACCTCGAGATCTCCAATCTCTGCAACCTTACAGTGGATATATGCTTGGACATCCTCAACTAGCAAAACCCTAGGTGGTATTCTTAAGAATGCTCCAGCATCATTGGGTTGTGAAGCAACCTCGAGGCAGAATTTATATTCTTGATCAGATTAACTTTCTTGTCCTTCGCATTCTTGATTTTGGAAACTCGTGAAGTGGTTGCCATGTTTCTTGAATTTAGGGCTTTCTCAGTAAATGATCTATTTTCTCGATGAGTCTTAGATACTCACTTGATCTACTGTAGATGTTGTGAATTTGTCGGAGTAGCCATGAATGTTCTTGTGAATCTATTTGCAATCTGGTTACTATCAGTTTCTCTACTCTTTGCTCTTAAATGGTTGGTGAATGAATGAGATTTCTATCACCCTTTTATAGATGATGCCCTAAGTGGTTCAATAAATGCTTTACCTACTTCTTGGTGGTTGAAGATAGAGTTGCTCAAGGAACATACCAACTTCATCCTCAGTGAGAATGTGGTGCTCAGGGTAAGTGTCAACTCAATTGACCTTTCACATGTTCACCAATGGTGCTCGGTATGTAGCAAATATTTCATTGTCTTTTTACATGATTATCGATGATGCTTGGTTTACATTAACAACTTGGCTTTTATGTGTACACCAATGATTCTCAGTGTGTATTAACCGACAAGATTGGATTCAAAAATTCATAATAAGTAATACCATAGTGCATCTTCTTTCATGCTAATTTGGCATATTATCAATGTATATTGGAACTGATGTAAAATATAGCTTTGTATAGTGCAATTCCATACTTACTTGTTCTTCTTAGGTGGGGATGGTGATATCACCAGATCCATTGGATGAGGTGTCACCAACTGTGGTGCTCATTCTAGCATCATCTTTTCTTGTATCTTTCCTCCACATTTGATTTCTCATTCTCCTGATATCTTCAATAGTGTTCCTATTAGAAAAAGTGCTTGACTCTGTCACTCGGTCTCTACAGTCCTTGCTTAGATGACCAACCTTTTGATAGTGTAAGCATGCCATTCTTGAGTTAGTCCAATTCCTAGACTTTCTTGTCCATTTCCTCATGTAGTTTGCAGCTATGTATCCATATCTACCACATGTTGTGCAATTTTTCCATGTGTTGTAATTCCAAACATATGAGTTACCGATTCTTCTCAGTTGATAAGCATTTTCTTGTTCTTTTGGATTCCATGCTTTCTTTTTCTTTTTCCTGCATTCAAGAGATGTGTTCCCATGCATTTTGCAAGTGGAACAATACTTTTCCATGTAGGATTCCTTCTTTGGTTTTTTCACCTTAGCTCTACATTCATGTTCTTTGTTTCCATGCTTGTTGCAGTTATAACATTTACCTATGAATGTAGATGTGTTTTTAGGAATACCTTTAGATTTGCTCTTGCAAACATTTGATGTGTGGCCTAGTTTTCCATAGTGATTGCATGACTGATTCCTTGGTCTTGGATTTGTGTAGACATCCTTTTGATCAGCTTTGTTTGATGATTCTCCATGCTCAATATACCCTAGACTAGTATTTTTATTGAGGGTTCTTTTTCCATCCAGAAAATCATCCATTCTTTTGGTACTTTCTTCATCCTTTTTATCATATCATTGTGTTTTTTCTGAATACTTACTTCATCCTTTAGTTTTTCATTTTATTCTCTTAGCTCAACAATAGCTTCCAATTTCCCATTGAGCTCTATGTTCACTCAGTTTGCCTCATGACTCATAAGAACTATTTGATTGGTGATCTCATGATGATATTCAGTAAGTCTCTATATTTCATTTTCTCTCTCTTGTAGCTTCTTAGTGATCTTCCTCCTGTTATCAATAGCTAATGTTCTTTCTTGTTCAACTTGTCTAGCATTATTCATAACATCAATCATCCTTACCATCTGTGTCTCTTGACCGATTTGTAGTACCTTTACTTGTTCTATCATAGGTTGATTGATTTCATTTAGACTTGTAATGCTTCCTTTAGATGTGTCTGATGTATTGCTAGATGTATATCTTGATGACTCAAATAAATCAGGTATCTCTTCTTCATGATAGTTTATTTCATTACAACAATATGCCATAAATTTTCTTTCATCTAGTATCTCTCTCATATTGATTCTTGGTTCTTTGTATTGCTCATAGAATATTTGAATCTGCAACTTTTGATTATCAATATTCTTGTCAAGCTTATACCTTTCCATTGTATGATCTTTTCTCTCAAGTGATTTAAACTTTTCCAAATAAGAGATCTAGATCTGATACCAATTGTTAGAATAATGGAATGGTGTGTACTGAGAGGGGAGGGGTGAATCAATACCCTTGAAACTTTTTATGAATTAACCGTTAGTACTTTGTTCTTGCATTACTGGACATTGATTCTTTTCTATTTTATGCATGTAATATCAAAACATAAACTTAATTGCATGTAAACATTCATAGAAACATTCATGAAATGTAAGTACACATGACACAAGAATTGGTAACGCAAAAAATCCCTATTAGAAGGTAAAAACTGCAGTGGGGATGAAACCCACAAAGCTTCACTATCTGCAAAATGGAAGGTGACGGTTAAGGCTACAAGTGTGATCACTTCTGATGATCTTACCCGGTTAGGAGTAACATTTTAGACTGGTTAGGTCTATTCAGTTAAGATATTTAGCAACACTGTTAAGTGTGCACTCAGTTAAGAGATTTACATAAGGATTGTTAAATCCAGCTTCTTAAAGGATTTCTTCTATTTGCTACAATTGTTAGAGAGTAGTCAAAAATACTTGTTGACCTGATGATATGCAATCCTGAATTGCTAAGTATAGATCTTTTAAGTACACAATGTATATGTATCACCTATAGTGATTGACTAATACCTCTATTCTGCTCTATAGCCTTGAATCTTGTTCTCCATAACTAATTTCATCTTTTGTTGTCCTTCTGCATAAAACTCTTTGTCTGATCCATAGATGTCTGATGTGGCTACAATCATCATGTTCTGATTGATTACTACATCTATTTATACAATATATTGACCTATCTAGGTTTCACACTTTACAATAAAAACTCTATGATAAAAGGTTTACAACTTGACCTTGATCTCCTCGTTTTCATGTTTACAATCAGTTACACTAATTAAAACAATTACATGTGCTTTACTTGTCCCTCAAGAAATGGTTTTAAAGATAAGCATAAAGCTAAAGATAAAACTCTAGTGTTTTATCTGACGTGTAACTTAGATCTACATTTCTCATAAATAAAATTGTCTCTCGGTGGACTAGTGCTCGGGTTTCTCTGTAGTCTTTTCTCATTGATGTCTTTGTAGACATTCTGCTTCTCGGGTTTCTCTGTAGACTATCTGTCGGTGAAAACTAGTTTTGGTGTTCACTTGCACTTTAACATTTTCGGTGACCTCTGTGAACTGTTGTGTCTGGTTGCACTATAAACCTGTCTTTCGGTGATCATGTTACCGACGGTTCAAAAGCTATTTCCTTTGTATATTAATGACAAAATATTATCCTTTAGGATTATCCAGATGTATTTTTGTTTAAGGTATTGAGTTATTCAGTGAATTGGTTAATTATTATATTCAGTATTACCGAGTGAATCAGTGAGTTTAGTTTGAAGTGTTTAAGTTTTGATTTGTCTGATTCACCCACCTCTTAGTGGACCAACAATTGGTATCAGAGATAAGTTACTCTAAAGTGATATTTTTAAAAGGACTTGAGTTAATATCTAAATATTTATAAGAGGGAAGCACCAAATCTGAATAGGGATCATTTCTCTACATGAAAAAGTAGAATGAGGTTGCATGTGTCTGGAGTAGGAGAGTATGCACTTCACTTTATTGATAATGAATATGTTGCACCGACTACTGCACCTTTGACTATCAGTGAGAAAAGAAAGAAACAAGAACACACACAAGTTATGATTGAGATTGCTTCTACACTTACCGACCAGGAATATGCTGAACTTGATGGTTGCAATACTTTGAAACAAATGTGGGATAAGCTTATTTTGACCTAAGGTGGAGATCAACATGTTTAGAAGGCTAAAGCAAAAAGTTTGAGAGGTAAATATGACTCTATGAGGATGAAGGAAGAAGAGAATATAATACTGTATAGTACAAGACTTAAGGAGACTATTAATTATATTATAGGAGTTGGTGGGGTCATAATAGAGGATGATTTTACAAGAAAGATGTTGAGAACCCTGCTACTGAGTTATGCTATTTTTGTATCTTCTATACAAGAGCTAAGATCTATACCCTAGATGAATGTTTCACTGGATGCTACTATTGGTAAGTTAACTTCATTTGAGTTAAATGATTTTGACAATAGTTTGTCTACTACTTCTAATATTGAACCTGCACTTAAGTCTAATTTAAAGATTGGAAAATCTAGGGAAGTTGTTGCTAGAGATGGATATTTGAGCAGTGCTAGTGAGAAATTTTATAATTGCACCGAAGGTCTTGAAGATTTATTTATGGAATGTAATGAGAATGAAAGAGAATTTGAAGCTTTTTTAGCTAGAAGGCTACAGAAAAGGAAACTACCAAGGTAAGTTACCCTTGAAATGTTTTAATTGTGATAAAATTGGTCACTTTGCATCTAACTGTCCTAAGAAATATAAAAAGGAAAAGAAAGATAACAGAGATAAGGACAAAACAAAAAAAAAATTCAGGAGATACATAGACTACAAAAAAGGTAAGAAATCTTGTCATATTTCTAATGAAGGACTAAGTGATGATGGAAAAGAAGTTGTTTATGTTTCTATTAAAGATGATTATGATGAAGAAGAACCTAGAGCCCTAATATCAAAACTAAGTAAGAATAAAACATGGATTATAGATAGTGGTTGTTCACATCACATGACCGGTGACACACTTAAGTTTATTTCCTTGGAAAATAATGATGGAGGTTATGTTAGATTTGGTAATGATGCTCCATATCCTGTGATAGAAAATGTTCTATAATTATACTGAATAACACAAGATGTGATGATGTTTATTGGGTTAAAGAATTAAAGTATAATCTGTTGAGTGTTGCATAGCTAAACAATACACATCACTGACTGGAATTTCAATATGGAAAGGTGAAATTATTTAATGAGAAGGATAGTTTGATTGCTACTAGAGAAAAACTTAATCAAAGTGAGTAAGAAAGAGTAGAGTAAGAGGACTGTCGAGATTAGAAAAACCTGTGAATGCTATGTGCAGAGAATGTCAGATGGGTAAGATGACTAAATCTAGTTTTGCAAGAAAAACTTATGTTATACAAGGAGTTTTGGATTTAGTAAATACTGATTTATGTGGACCCATGAGGACTCAAAGCTATTATGGAGATAGATATTTTATTTTATTTATGGATGATTATTCTAGAATTATGTCTATAATGTTTTTAAAAAAAAATCTGATGCATTTTAAATGTTTAAGTGGTATAAGGCCCAAGTTGAAAAAGAAACTGGAAGACTTTTAAATTTTATGAGATCTGACAGAGGAGGTAAATTTACTTCTGATGAGTTTACATTGTTTTGTAATGAGAATGGAATTAAGAGACAATTGTCAGCACCGAGGACACCGCAGCAGAATGGGATTGCTAAAAGAAGAAATGGATCTATTGTTGATTGTCCTAGGACACTGATGATTGAAAAGGAGTTTCACATAACTTTTTGAGAGAAGTTGTGATTACTAATGTTTATACATTGAACCAAATACAAATGAAGAAAGGTACCAACAAGACAACTTATGAAATCTGGTATGAACACAAACCTAAAGTTAGTTACTTTAAAATTTTTGGGAGCAAATGCTATATTCTAAAAGATTATAGAGAAGGAAAATTTGATTCAAAAGGAGAAGAAGGGATATTCCTAAAATATTTGACAAGGAGTAAAGCTTACAAATGTTTGAACAAGGTTACTAACAAAATGGGGGAAAGTGTAAATGTAAGAATTGACGAATTTGTAGAAAGGATGATGAAGATAGTAAGAAGGAACCATAAGATTATGATGAGTTTGCATATGTTCAACCTGATGTTCTTGATACCTTACCAAGAGAACCTACTAAGGAGGAAGATGAACAAGGAGTTCCACAACCAAATTTTGATATTGAAAAACTGAGAGCTACCAAGCCTATTTTGGAAAAGTATGTGAGGAGGCACCATTCCCCGAGAAAGATTATTGGAAATAAGGATGCTGGAGTGATGACCAAAAGCAAGGTAAGAGACAATACATGTTTGATATCTACATTTGAGGCTAAGAAAGTTAAAGAGGAACTAGATAATGAAGACTAGATGAAAGCAATGAAAGATGAGTATGATCAAATTGAGAAGAACAAAACATGGACATTAGTACCCAAGCCTAAAGACAAAAATGTTATTGGTACTAAATGAATTTTCAGAAACAAACTGAATGAGGATGGAAAAGTTATCATAAATAAAGCTAGATTGGTTTGCAAAGGCTATTCACAAGAAGGTATTGACTATGGAGATATTTTTTCACCTGTCGCTAGATTGGAAGGAGTTAGGATACTTCTAGCTTATGCTGCTTACAAAGGAATCAAGGTATATCAAATGGATGTTAAGTCTGCATTTCTTAATGGGATACTTGAAGAAGAAGTATACATTGAGAAACCTAAAGGATTTATTGAGAACACAAACAAGACCAAGGTATGCAAGTTACATAAAAATTTATATGGTTTGAAACAAGCACCCTGAGCATGGTATGAGATATTTCACTCATATCTAATCAAAATAGGATTTTAAAGAATAAGTTATAACAATAATGTTTACTTGAAATGTGACAGTGATAATAAAGTTTTGATTGCTGAAATTTTTGTGGATGATATTATTTTTGGAGGCAATGACACTTATTGTAAAGGATTTGTTGATGAAATGAGAAAAGAGTTTGAAATGTCAATGATTGGAGAGATTAAATTTTTTCTAGGTCTATAGATACAACAAGTTACTGGAGGAATATATATTACGCAAGCCAAGTATATCAAAGAGATTCTTAAACTTTTGGTATGGAAGATTCCAAGCCTGTTGGAACACCCATGGTTACTGGATGTAAATTATATAAAGAGGATGAAACAAAAGAGGTGGATAATACTCTTTACCAATCCATGATTGGTAAAATTGTAATGTGTTGTTCACAATAGACATAATATAGCACACGCTGTTGGAATTGTCGCTAGATTTTCTTCTAATCTAAAGGAAACACATATGTCTGTAGTAAAAAGAATTTTGAGATATCTGAAAGGCATAGAAGAGTTTGGTTTACTATACAAAAAAGGAGGTACTTTTAATCTGCAAGTCTAAAATAATGTTGATTGGGCTGGAAATGTTGATGATAGAAAAAGTACTAGTGGCAGCACATTATTTCTAGGTGAAAGATTGGTTACATGGCTAAGCAAGAAACAAAGTTGCATTTCACAGTCTACTGTCGAGGCTGAAAATGTTGTTGCTTCTATGAATTATGCAAACATAGTATGGATTAAACAATTACTTAAAGATGTGCAAGAAGAGATCACATATCTGGTTACTATTTTTTGTGATAATACAAGTGCTATTAATATATCAAAAAACCCTATTATGCATTCAAAGACCAAGCACATTTCTATCAAGTATCACTACTTGAGAGAAAAAGTTCAAGAGAAGAATGTGAGATTGGAATGTGTGAATTGAAAGGAAGAATTGGCTGATATTTTTACAAAGACACTACCTAAAGATGATTTTGAGTATCTCAGAGGTAAATTAGGGGTTCTTCCCCTATCCAATGTTCACTAAAGAGAATAAGGCATGTTGCATCAATATTATATTTCATTAGAATATCTATTTATGAATTGATGTTAGTATAACACACTTTAGGTAATTCTTGAAGTTGTGAAAATATTTTTGTATGCAATGATATATGACTACATGTTAGGTATAATCCACTACTGTAACAATTTTTTAGGAGTATGACATTTTGGCATTGTTGTCAAAGAGGGAGAAAATGAACATTGGATAGGGATTCTTCCCCTATCCAATGTTCACTAAAGAACATGAGGCATGTTGCATTAATTTTATATTTCATTAGAATATCTATTTATGAATTGATGTTAGTATAGCACACTTTAGATGATTCTTTAAGTTGTGAAAATATTTTTGTATGCAATGATATATGAGTACATGTTAGGTATAATCCACTACTGTAACAATTTTTCAGGAGTATGACTTTTGGCATTGTTGTCAAAGAGGGAGAAATGAATTGTTGACATTTATCCTTAAGGGAGATATTGAGAGAGTCTAAATTCCTAATATTTACTCATAATGGAGAATCAGAATGTATGTTACAGAAACAAAATATTTATCCAAGTGGGAGATTCAAATCAAAGATCAAAGTGGAAACATAAATATCAACTCAGAGGGAGTATAGTTATGTATCGAAGAGATACCATCATGAATTGCTATAACACTGTTATAGTGGTTTCCATCAATGCCAAAGAGGGATATTGTTGATTAACTAATGAATATCTGATGGAGATGATGAAGACCGAGTGATACCGAGTATCATGATTGTAGAAATGGTTAGATCAGTTTTTGTTTTGTCATTGATGTCAAGCAATTGATTAATTAATTTTTATTATGTTACCATATCTTAAGAGGAGAAGTTAAATGGGTGAAAAATACAAATCAAAAAATGATGAAGTAATGATGATATAGTTGTTTTCTACTATATATTTGATGTTGTCAAATTGGTACAATTGATTGATCAAGTCAGAAACTGCAAATAATTAAAGCTATGAATGAAAAAGTTACTTTACTGATCTAGACAGAGTCATCCGGTAGAATGTTATGTGAGTCAATCACAGCTACCGAACACCAAGTGAAAGTCAAGCACCAAGCACCGAAGATGATTTAGATATCGAGTAGTGAGTGAAGTTAGTTACCGAGTTGCAAAGCAAGTTTTACCGAGTACATGATATTGATTATAAATGATGATAAGATCACATTTAATGTGAAGCGGTGATGAGATGGATGAGGAAATGAATTAAATGAATATTGTTGGAAGATCTACGAATGGGAAAATTCAATGAGAAGATGTAAGGCAAAGATCAAGTGATTAAACTAAATTGTGAAGAGTTCCAAGAAAAGTACAAGTTTTGAGATAAAAGTGATATGGTTTATCAAGTTGTAAATTATGAAGAAGATGATCAAACAACTAAGCGCAAATGAAGGAAAATCAAATTAAGGAGATTAAGAGGAAAAATTATATCTATATAAAGAATGAGAAATACAAAAAGAACAGAGAGGTTGGCGAATTAAACAGAGAAGAAGAAGAAGCTAAAGAACAACATTTACCGAGTATAACAAAAGAAACAGAGGTTGAAGAATCTATAGTCTGAGAAAGAGATCATTGGAGTATGTGATTCTAGTATTCAATTGAGCATGAAGGATGTGACACAAGAAAAGGTAGTTTCTATATTTATAGATCAAAGTTGACTGTTGCTTATTAATATTTGTAACAGAGAAATCTCTTAACTGAGTGGATTTAATAGTCCTATTTGTAAAACCTAGACTTAGGTGACATTCCAAAAGAGTGTTTCAAGACTTATAACAAGGACACTCCTGTGTGCTATAATTATGTCACACTTCTATGGATCCTTACATTCAAGAACACTCAAGAATGAGGTCTCAAAAATTGATCCATACCTCCCTAGGCATGGAGTGAAAGGGTTTTTAGAATGCTCTCAGCTAGAGCTATTAAGCTTATAACCTTGCTAGTAAACCATGCAATGGGAGATTCAATAAAGACAAGGGCAAGAATGCCAATATCCTCAAGAATCAAGAATGAAATGCAATGCAAGCTAGATTAAGATGAATATGCAAGCTAAGCTATGAAAATGAAAGAATAAGTATTACAAAGCCTCCTAGTTAAGCTAGATGAATTAATCTAAAATATAAAGGAAATCTAAGCTAAGAATACCATGATAATGCAAGAAATGAAACTATGATAACATGTAAATGCAAAAGCCAAGAATGCTCCAAATCTTCAAAAAGCTCCAAAGTGACCTAGAAAACTTGCAG
>MU225042.1:2217299-2292480 GCA_018584345.1 Thuja plicata
TGATTATGATTTGATCAAGGAAATTGATATAATTGATATTGTTGATATTTGAAAATATTGATTCAGGGATTTGATAAATTGAGAAATGGGGCCCAAAGTCTAGGCGACTATTTTAGGGTGCATACAACTCCTAATTGGGTGAAGATCTTAACAGATGCGAGGTAAATCTCCTAACATGGTCACATTTAGAAAATGTGTTTGTAATCTTTAACAGGATAAGTTCTTAACTGAGCGCACTTCATAGGGTACATTTTTAATGTGGATTACAATTCTCACAAATATTTTTCCCAAATTGGGTTTCCTTGTTAAATTTGGTGTCAACATAGTTAAGTATAGATTTATATGAGTTAATCTGATGTTTCTAAGTATGAATGATTGATTTACATATATGAGATGTATTATTATTTAAGTTATTGAATTATTTGGTGAATTGGTTATTTATTGTGTTTAGTATTACCAAGTGAATCATTGAGTTCACTTTGAAGTGTTTAAGTTTTTATTTGTTTGATTCACCCCCCTCTCAGTGGACCAACACTCTAATTAATTAATTAAATGAATTAATTAAGGTATCGATATGTTAGCATAACTGAGAGGGGGGGTAAATCAGTGGCCTCAAAAATTTTCCAATAAATCAACCCAAATACTTAGTACCACAATATTAAGCATCTAGTTATCTTCAGTCCTACAAGATGAATGCCTTCAAACAATCTTTAACAAATAACTACCGCTCAGAGTTCACTGTTAAACCTTATTCTTACTGTTTACCGATTAGAAGTCTTTCATTTACCGAAATACAGTAAATAACTTAGTGTATACTGATCAATCCAGATTAGTTATGTGTAATGCAAAACACTAAATTAATGACTCGTAAACACATTAACACATGGATTTTTAATGTGGAAACCTTGTTAAGGGAAAAACCACTTGGGATCGGTAACCTAAAATTTTCACTCTTCTCAAGTGAGCTCGGTGAAGAGCCAACCCTGTTAAAGGTTACAAACACACTATTAGGTGTGACCTTGTTAGAGGATTTAAATAGAATAGTTTGTCACTTGATATCGGGCATCTCTATGCTACCTTTTATGACCAAACCTAGTGTAGTTTGTCAAATGGTATCTAGCATCTCATGCTATCTTGATGATCAAACTTTTTGATACTCCTTAGTATGTATCTCAATATAGAAAGGATTGTTAAGTCCTGCTTAGTTAAGAGACTTTCTGATCCAATGGTTAAATTGAAACAGTAATGATCTATTCACATATACAACTATACTTTGTAGATTTTTAGATCTATTGTAAGATCATAATAAGTATATGATCAATGTATCTTTTCAATACCTTTGCTCCACTTCTTTTTTCTCGGTGATATGCTTCTCTGTTGCTCGGTGTCTGTAGAAATCTTTAGCTCTTTTCTCAGTTTGATTGCTCAGGACTGTATGAAGTTATTCTTCACCAGTTTCTCTATAGCATCCTTCTTCTCTATTAACCTCCTAATTCATAATGAATTAGCTTGTCTCTTTATAGACATGATATCACCGTTTCTCAGTTCTTGACTTTCTTGTTCTTTGTGTGATCCTCAATTTTAGCCAATCTTGCTTTAAAACTTTACTTCAGTTTTATTACGTAGATTTCTCCTTGACAACTGGAATAAAATAGCTTTAAATATTTCACTTATCTCTGGCTTTAACTTGTCGATGAAAACAATATTAACAACCAGTTAACTCCTTCTTTAGCTTTTGCCAACTAAGTCTTTTGTCATTTCTGAACTTCAGTTCCTTTCAGTGTTTTAACTCTTTGTTAGCTTCGGTCAACACTTCAGTTCTTCTCAAGCATCTCCATTAGGGTTGTTTGTCCATTGGGGTTATTTGTCCATCGGGCATCACTGTGAAGTTTTTCTCATCGGTAATGCTTATGATTCTGCTTGTTGGTAATGCTTGTAAGGTTTCTTTCTCGGGCATCACTGTGACTTTCCTTTCAAAATACTTTGTCCATCGGGGTGCACGGCCCGTCGGTGTTTGTAGTCACTTAGTGAATAATGATCTTTTATGCATTACTGAAAGCATAACCTTAATCTTTCTTATTCTCTAAATTATTTGACACTTTGTATATAACCAATCAGATTATATCAAGTTGACATCAATGACAATACAATACATTAACTGATTTAATGTCTTGCATTAACTTTTTGCATCTTAGTGATCATCAACTTAACTTCTTCAAATATTCAATCAATTATAGGTCATCACGACATAGTTTAATTAAATAATAATATTTTAATTAAAATTCCTTGGAGAGAGCTAAATTTGATTATGAAATCGTTAATCAGATTTGGGTGTCTACAGATAGAATTAGGAATACTTCTAAGACTAACACATGTAGGTTTAATGATTGAAATAGATGTATTCATGAGAGGTGGAGTGTGTTGGTACTCTCAAATTTGGCACAAATTTGGAGTGACCAATTTAAAATTCTCTCAGGCACGGTGACTACCCCTAAAAAAATTTTTGAAGAGGCCTAATTGGAGTGCAAGTAAAATGAGACCTGATGATTTTCTTGAGATACCACTTGGGACATGTTCTTAGAACCTATAATTGAGTAACTATAGTGGTTTAGAACTTTCATAGTTAATATTGAATGTTTTTTTGAGGTAGTTGTTTGGAGGTCGTTACCCAAATCTGCACTTTGCATGTTTTCCATACTTTCCCAAGTGACCCACTTCAGAGGTTTATATATGATGCTCAGTTGATAGTCATGATGTAAGGAGTGTTGCAGTATGTTGTAGACATGAAAGAGAATCTCCATTTCCATTTTTAGATCCTTGTGAGAGAAAGTGAATAAGTTTACTGAAGCATTACTATTTGCAATTAATTCAGTTTCTCAGAATGTGAAAGTGTAGAATTCTGAATGCCCTACTTTGAGGTCTTGCAATTTGTACCGGGTTGAATGTCATGGAGAATTGAATGCTCCTCTATTTTTTAATCATGAAAATTTTTTCCCGTGAATATTTTAAGACCCGTGCCAATCCATTTGGTTATTTTTCTCAACTGATTCCAAATCAGATTTATGCGGTTTCACTATGTTTTAATTGGGAAAGTTTTTAAAGGGTTGACTTTAGGGATTCACATTGGTTGACTGCTTGACCATCGGAACAAGATAATTGAAATTTTTTTTTCTCCATATGTAAGTGAACCTATACCTAGGGTTTTAGATCATGAGGAATTCATCTGATTGGTTTATAAAGTCAGATCCAAATGAGATTTATTCAGATTTCAATCTACACAGCAATGATTCTCTCTGAGGGATCAACTTTGAGGGTTAACACTTTGGTGCTATCTGAAAATTATAGAAAGTAAGTTTATTCCCTTTACTCTTTGTGTCCAAGTCCACTACTAGGATCAGTGGTTGAGCCTTGAGACATTATTTGATATTTTTCACTAAAATAATCCAAATGCAATATATGTTATTTTTACATCTGCAATTGTCACAATGTTAGTGAATGATCAAATTCAGTCAGTAATAACTTGCACCCATTTTCAAATGGGGTTGAACCCTTTTAGACAATGGATCCTTGAACCTAATTGAGTACATGTCCCTAGTGGAAATCTCCTAGTGCAGAGTTTGATATTTTAATAAGAGGATTCAAAGTGGTTTTCCAAAAGAGTTTAAATGTGCCCATCTATATAAATAAGAAAATACCCATTTTGAGAAATCAAAATCTTATATCTCTGGCATCATTGTGTAAATATTTTTTGCAGAATTAATGTTGAAAGGATGATGGTACAAACCCCTTCTAGTGGTGAATCTAATGTCGAATGTGTAAGAATACCACATGATGGAACATATATTTGGGAGATTGATAGCAAGCTCTTGAAACTTGACCATAAATTAGCTTTGGGCTCTTAGGATGACTTGTGTTTGAAAGGTGATTTTGGAGTTTCTCATGTGCAATCTCATATTGGACTTATGATGGCTGAAACTAGAACTACATTTATGATGGCCAACGAGCCCATGGTGGCCCAAGTGATGCAATGCAACATCCAAGGAGGAGGCCCATTAATGAGAAACTAGCACCAAGTAGGTAGGTTAAAGGATAAAATCAGTTTGTTGATAGAGTTAATGAAATCATTAGAATCTTTAGAGGCATAAATAGACGGTGGATATAGAGGCACTTATTATCTATAAACAAAGAATGGAGATGGACAATACAATGATGGAAATGATTATATGTCATTTGACCATTGTTGGCAAAAGATTTGAATGGAAACTATGGAATGTTTTAAAACTTTCAAAGACAAATGCAACAAGCAAATCAAAAAACTTAAGTGTCAATAGCCAACACATTTTAAAACAAAGAGACTTAAAAAAATCTTGAGCCAATGCACTTGGCAGGTGTAAACATTGAAAGGTTATGCATTGGAGCAACAACAGAGGTTGCGCAACAATGTGGCAGGTGTAAAACTAAATTGATAAAAAAAATTCCCCAGAGGAGACTATGAGAGTGTGGAGAGTAGGATGCATAGGTTATGAGAAGAGAAAGAAGGTCATTGACAAAAAATATAATATGATTGACTTGTATTATATAAATGCATTTTGATGACAAAACAATGACTAAGTTTTTGAAAGAAGAAATTGTTGAAGATTTACTTCTGGCAGCTAGTTGATTGTATGTTTGTCATTGATGACAACATATAATATACAACAGTGTTCTATATGTACTTATTAGAATGATTCTATTAAACCTTGCATGATTATATTCATGTTTTAGATATGTGTTTATGTTTTGTTCATACACGCAGACTCAGATATGAAGTTTCAGTTTTGTTGTGTAATTTTGTTAGTGGAAGTTACAGTTTTTGGACAGAGCTGACGTATTTGCATTGGTTCTTGAGTTGCACCTATCTTTGGGATATGAGTGTGTATATTAAAGTTTAATTACGAGTTGAAGATAGTAATCTAAAGGCGCCAAATGTGTTTCAACAAGATTACATTGTTAGAGTTAATTTGGTGAGGCCGACTTTGTGAAGCATCGTGTCTATTCAGTTTATATTGCACGGTTTTAATTATGCTTGCATGGTTAGTTAAGCCAACAAGGATGTTATGAAGAGTTGCCTTACAAGTCCCATGATCTCATACTTTGAGGAAGATACTTATAGTAGTTCATTTGTGAAATGCTAAGTATGAATGATAAGAAAAGAAACAGAAAAGATACATAGCAGAATATCAGTTGTGTTTCATTCATTAAGGATCTATGTGAAGAAGCAGTGGAAGATTACAATACATTGGAACTGATCAAGATAGTAGGTCTACTCTACATTTCATCATCAGATATAGTGCATATCTATCCTATAGAAGGTTGTAGCCTTCACCATTGAAGTAGTGAGCTTTTGGATAGTGAGTCCTCACCCCTAACAGTGTTATTTGTAAAAGACTCCTAACAGGGTCAGACCCTTAACCAGGTCACTATACTTATTGCATTTTAAAGAACAACTCCTAATAGGGTTGCATGATCTTTGTTGGTTAACAGTTTGTCCTCCCATTAGATTTGTAATCTCTGACTCTTTTAGCACCCAAGGTGAGAGAACAAAAGGATGTCACCAACAAATGGGTTAGTGTATGTTATCTATCATTGCCATCTAAATTGATAGGTAATGCTCCCTGATTGTGTTTGATATGCAATGAATATGTCTTTCTATTGATCATTGGATTTATTCATTATGAGTTTTAACCAAATTGCTTGTAGACACAAACAATTCAGGCAAGGATAATGTTTAATCTATATTCAGATCTAGTCTACCTATTCTAAAAATTCATATTCTACTGAGGAGAACAGAAGAAGAATTGTACATGGACAGAAAAATAGAATTTGCTTACCCTGCAACTTCTAACATGAAATAGAATCTAAGCAGGAATCACAGTTCCGCATATAATTGTACTTTCTATTCTGATGCACTTAAATTACTGAATGAATAGGAGAAGAACCATACATGACGAGCAAATAGAATTACTTTCACTGCAATCACAGACATGAAATAGAATCTAGCATGCATTTGCGGCTTCACATATGACTTTTCTATCTATTCAAAATGCAAATGATTCACTAAAATGGTGCAACAAACATGAGATAAAGCCTCTGTAAATAGAATCACTTCTACTTCATTAACAAGTTTTCCGACCCTCTATACTAAACTCTTTACAGAATTTATAAACTCTACAATACATCAGGCTTCTAAGAGCCAATGACCTTCCCTCTTCTTCGAATACAAAGAGACAGAATGCAAAGAAAAAGACTTTTCAAATCTGAGAACTCGAACAGTCACTATAGAATCTGAAACTCTTCATCTCCAACCAGCATTATCGAGCTGAATCCATTGGGCCATGGAGTCGAAGCATCATTTACTCTTTGAATGATTTCAAAACGCCCCATGTGATCAAAATCTTAAAAGACTTTGAAACCATGGATATATCAGCCGGTGGAAAATACCAAATCTGCTTCTCCATTGCGGTAATTTGAAAAGAGCTTCTCCTCACGGTAAATGAGACTAAAGCTTCTCCTTGGCAGAAAATTGGAAAAGTACTTCTCCATTGTGGAAAATGGGAAAAGAGCTTCTCCTAGCGGAAATTTGCAAATTGGCTTCTCTTCGCGGAAAATGAGACTAAAGCTTCTCCTTAGCGGAAAATTGGAAAAGAGCTTCTCCGTTGCGGAAAATGTATGAGGGGGTGCGAAACCCGCAATATGGAGAAGCCACTACCTGTCTTTTCGCACGTCATTTTTAAGTGCACGGGCTACTTAACTTAAAGTACATGCTTTATTTGATCTCTTAAAACAATAACATAATATTTCTTTTTAATAAATCGGGCCCACCTTATTATAACTAAGCTTGCAGAAAATCACCAGAGAGGTGCGAAACCCACACAATGCAAAGTTCTTCTTTGCGTAAAATCACTTGAGAGGTGCGAAACCCACACAGTGTAAAGTTCTTCTTTTCTACCTTTGCGGAAAATTACCTTCTTAGGTAGAATTCCGCCATGGATAAGATGATTTCTAAAATCCCGCCGAGCTCGTTCTCGCTCATTTCTTAACCAAATTTCTCGCCGTTTGTTGCATCAGGATCATTGAGACCTGTAGAATCGATCCATACCAATCTTTGATCTCTGGCTGAGAAAGAACATCGATTGGACCACAAATCTTTGTCGGGTTAGGATCTACAACCTACCCAAATATGAAAAGACCTCAGAACAACCCGCCCAGCTAAGAGAAGGAAAGGCAATGACAGGGAAACCCGACAAAGATAGCCTACCTAAGAAAGACTTAGACCTAGACTCAGACTGACCAGACTGACTTGACATGACCATATGACTCCAAAAATGCCAAAAAAAAGGTGACTGAAAGTTAGACAACAATCTTCTAACAAGGATAATTATAAACAAGTATAGTTCATTGTGGGTGTCAATTCCCACCAGGGTTTTTACCATTTGGTTTCCCCATAACCAAATTGTGTATTGTCTATTGTGTTATCTAAATGTGCATTTACTTTATTGTATTCTAGATTTAATAAGAGAAAATAATTTAATTATTTGAAAACTGATTCACCCTCCCCCCCCCTCTCAGTTATCCCTTGGGACTATTCTAACAATTGGTATCAGAGCCAAGTGCCTTGAGGAGAAGCCTAACAACTTAAGGTAGATCAGATGACATATTTCATAAAAGAGAGTCCTAAGTTGGATGGGGAGAATTATTTGGATTGGAAGAACAAAATGATAACACATCTAGAGTGTGTTGGTTTTGACATATTTGAGATAGCCACACAAGAAGTTGTCATTCCCTCTCTAAAATACCTTTAAAGAGATGATGCTACTAGTAAATAGAAGGATACATTCACAGCTAATACAGTTGCAAAAGAAACCCTTATAAGTGCACTATCTGACAGTGAATTCTCTGAGATCAAGAAAGTAGACAAGGCATACACAATATGGAAGTATTTAGAAGACATGTTTGAAGGAGATATCCAAGAAAAGAATGGACACAGGAAGACATGGAAAAAGAAATACAACAATCTTGAGATGTTACCTGAAGATAACATCAGAGCCTACAATCATAGGATAAATGAAGCAATTTTTGGAATCAGAAACAATGGTGGAGAAATTTAAGAAGAAGACATAATGGACAAGCTGATGACTACATTAATAGCAGACTATGAGGGAAAGATCAATATTCTAGATGAAATCATACAATTTTCAAAAGACTTCAAGAGAGAGACTTTGATTAGTAAAATCTCTGCATTTGAGATATCAAGATTGAAGACTGAACCCAAAAGTGAAATAGCTTTCAAAGCCTCAGTCCATGGTAAGAAACCTTTACACATCTCTAGCAATAATGAGAAAGAAGAAGTTGATGAAGAACTAGAAGAAATCATTGCCATGATTGCTAAAAGGGAAAAGAAAGGCAAAGGAAAATATGAAGGACAACTTCCATTCAAATTTTTTTCATGCAACAAGATCGGTCACTTTGCATCCAAGTGTCCTACAAGAGTAAAGAAATTCAGATATGATTATAAACCTAAATATAGAAAGGAATGCTATCATGCTGAAGAAGGTGTAACTGATGAAGATTTAGGAGAAGATGAAATTGGATTCGTTGCCCTTAAAGACATGGAAAAATTTCTTGAGGATATGGACATTGAAGATGAAAAGGAAGCACAGGAGTTAGCCTTAATTTCCAAAGAAGACATCAGAACTGATTGGATCATTGATAGCGGATGCTCTCACCACATGACAGGTGATAAAGACAGATTTGTTCATATAGAAAAGTACAAAGGTGGTATGGTTATATTTGGAGATAACACTCACAAACCTATCATAGGCAGAGGATCTATCACCCTGGATGGAAAGAACAAGACAGATGATGTTCTATATGTTGATGGATTACATCACAACTTACTAAGTGTTGGAAAGCTACTTGACAAAGGTTATCATTTGGAATTCAAAGACAACAAATGAATTATTAGCAACAAAGAAGGAGACATGATTGCATCAGGCTCAAAAACAAAAGGTAATGTTTTTCAGCTCAATTTAGATGTAAGTTGTTTTGTTGCAAAAGTGGATGATAGTTGGTTATAGCACAAGAGACTTTGTCATATCAATTTTGACAATATAGTAAAGATAAGCAATGTCAAGGCAGTTAGAGACCTTCCAAGTATTTCAAAACCAGTTGACACAATGTGCATGGAATGTGTTATTGGAAAGAATGTAAGGAGCTCTTTCAGAAGAAAATAGAACTCAACTGAAAACAAGTTAGACCTAGTGCATACAGATTTATGTGGTCCTACTCAAATCAGATCATATTACAGAGAAAGGTATTTCATTTTGTTTTTTGATTATTTTTCAAGGATGATGTGGGTTGCATTCTTAAAGGAGAAATCTGAAGCCTTTGAGAAGTTCAAAATATTCAAAGCCAAGGTTGAGAATGAATCTGGATTAAAACTAAAGTGTCCGAGATCAGATAGAGGAGGAGAATTCACCTCTGACAAGTTTTATGACTACTGTGAAGAACATGGAATTAAAAGATAGTTGAGTGCACCCAGAACCCCACAGCAGAATGGGATAGCAGAAAGAATAAAAAAGATCATACTTGATACAACACGCACTATGATGATTGAAGGAAAAGTTGCACACACCCATTGGAGAGATGCAGTCAATACAACAGTCTATACTATCAACAGAACACAACTAAGGCCAGGAATAGATAAGACACCTTATGAACTTTGGTTTGGTAATGTACCTATAGTAAAATACTTCAGAATCTTTGGCAGCAAGTGCTACATCAAGAGAGATGATGGTGTTGGTAAGTTTGATACTAGAAGTGATGAAGGTATTTTCCTTGGTTACTCTACTAAAATCAAAGCATACAGATGTTTTAATTTAAGATTAAAGAAGATAATTGAAAGTACTCATGTAAATATTGATGAGAGGTTCATGATTTAAGACAGATACTATGAATATGCACCTATGATTGAGGATGAACCCAAGCCTAGTAGTAAAGACACTGTTATTGAAGAAATGTTTGATTGCATTGATGAATCATGTAATGAACCTGAATCAAGAAAAGAAGTATCACAGATTACAGATGAGGATGTCACACCAAAAGTTTCAAAATTCACATCTAGATACCATTCAAAAGATGATATCATCGGAGATCAGAGCAGCAGTGTTTTGACTAGATCTAAAGCAAAAAGTCTATTAGTAGATGAAGAGGTATGTTTACTTTCACAGATTGAACCCTTAAGTGTTGAAGATGCTTGCAAGGATTCTGATTGGTAGAAAGCAATGGAAGAAGAATTAGATCAAATAATAAAAAATGATACATGGGAATTGGTTCCTAGACCTAGTGACAAAAATGTGATTGGAACTAAGTGGGTATTCATGAATAAAATGAATGAAGATGGTACAGTGGTCAGAAACAAAGAAAGACTGGTGTGTAAAGGATATGCACAGAGGGAAGGAATAGATTACACTGACACATTTTCCCCTGTAAGCAGACTCAAAGCCATTAAGTTATTCTTGGCCTATGCAACATTCAAAGACTTTAAAGTATATCAAATGGATGTCAAACTAGCCTTTTTGAATAGTGACTTGAAGGAAGAAGTCTACATAGAACAGCCTAAAGGATTTAATCTATCAGATAAACCAGATATGGTATGCAGATTGAAGAAAGCACTCTATGGACTTAAACAGATCCCAAGAGCCTGGTATGAGAGACTAGATGGTTAGCTTACCAAGATTGGATTCAAGAAAGGAGAAACATATTGTAACCTATTCATAAGAGAGACACCTGATGGATTATTACTTGTTGCCATATTTGTTGATGACATTATCTTTGGAGGTAATGACAAGCTTAGTGCAGAATTTGCAAAAGAAATGCAGAATGAATTTGAAATGAGCATGATTTGTCCTATAAAATATTTTTTGGGATTAAATGTAAAGCAGACAGATAAAGGAATATTCATAAATTAGTCAAAATATGTGAAGTAAATATTGAGGACTTTCAAGATGGAAGACTCTAAGCCAGTATGCACTCCTATGATAATAGGAAGCAAGCTTTCTAAAGAAGATGATTCCACAGCAGTTGACAAGACAATGTACAAATCTATGATTGGAAAACTTATATATCTCACTCAGTCTAGCCCAGACATATATAATGCAGTTGGCATTATTGGTAGATTTGCAGCTGAACCAAAATAGAATCACCTAATGGCAATAAAGAGAATATTCAAATATCTAAAGGGAACTATAGACTATGGTTTATGGTATGCTAAATCAGAGAATGTACAACTTCATGTGTATACAGATGCAGATTGGGTAGGTTGTATTGATGATAGGAAGAGTACTTCTAGAGGAGTAGTATTTCTTGGAGATGGGTTGGTTTCTTGGGTAAGCAAGAAGCAAAACTGTATCTCTCAGTCGACAGCATAAGCTGAATATGTTGCAGCAGCATTGAATTGTTCAACAATGGTTTGGATCAAGCAGATGGTTAAATATTTTGGTATACAAGTTGATTATCCTATTTTTATTCATTGTGATAACACCAGTACTATCGACATGTCCAAGAACCTGGTGATGCACACAAAGACAAAGCACATTGAGATCAAATACCATTTTCTTAGAGAAAAAGTTGCAAATGATGAAGTAAAATTGGACTATGTGAGCACCAAAGAATAGTTGGTAGATATTTTCACAAAGCCTTTATAAAAAGATACTTTTGAGCATCTCAGGGAGAAATTGGGAGTAATTCCCTCTCCTGAGTCTGATTAGATAAAGCAGCAAGAACATCAGTCCATAGTGACTGATGAATGGTTGACTACTCTACTTCTGGAGTAGTACCTGTGCCTAATTGTGTATGGCGCCCTTTGCCATTGATGTCAAAGGGGGAGTATGTAGTAAGGGGGAGCATATACTCTGGGGGAGTATATAACCATGTACCTTAAAAACATATACAGAGGAGCTGAAGCAGTGTAGAGGAATATTTGATGAGGATATTGAGAAGATTGTAAAAAGAAAGAAGACACAATGTGCTGAAGATGTTTTTAATATCATATGTTGCCATCAATGTCAAATGGGGAGATTGTTGGAGATTTACTTCTGGCAGTTAGTTGATTGTATGTTTGTCATTAATGACAACATATAATATACAACAGTGTCCTGTATGTACTTATCAGAATGATGCTATTAAGCCTTACACGGTTATATTGATGTTGTTGACATGTTGTTTATGTTTTGTTCATACACGTAGACTCAGATATGAAGTTTCAGTTCTGTTGTGTAATTCTGTTAGTGGCAGTTACAGTTTATGGATAGAGCCGACATATTTTCATTGGTTCTTGAGTTGTACCTATCTTTAGGATATGCATGTGTATATTCAAGTTTAATTATGAGTTTAAGATAGTTATCTAAAGGCGCCAAACGTGTTTCAACAAGATTGCATTGTTAGAGTTAATTTGGCGAGGCTGACTTTGTGAAGCGTTGCATCTATTCAATTTATATTGCGCAATTGTAATTATGATTGCATGGTTAGTTAAGCTGAAAAGGATGTTATGAAGAGTTTCCTAACAGGTCCCATGATCTCATACTTTGAGGAAGATACTTATAGTAGTTCATTTGTGAAACGCTAATTGTGAATGATAAGAAAAGAAACAGAAAAAGTACAGAGAAGAATATCAGTTGTGTTTCATTCATCAAGGATCTATGTGAAGAAGCAATGGAAGATTACAATACATTGGAAATAATCAAGACAGCAGGTCTACTCTACAGTTCATCATCAGATATAGTGCATAGTTGTTCTATAGAAGGTTGTAGCCTTCACCATTGAAGCAGTGAGCTTTTGGACAGTGAGTCCTCACCCCTAACAACATTATTTGTAAAAGACTCCTAACAGGGTCAGACCCTTAACCAGGTCAATATACTTATTGCATTGTAAAGAACAACTCCTAATAGGGTTGCATGATCTTCTAACAGGGATAATTATAAACATGTATAGTTCATTGTGGGTGTCAATTCCCACCGAGGTTTTTACCATTTGGTTTTCCCGTAACCAAATTGTGTGTTGTCTATTGTGTTATCTGAATGTGCACTTACTTTATTGTATTCTAGAGTTAATAAGAGAAAATAATTTAAGTAGTTGATAACTGATTCACCCCCCCCCTCTCAGTTATCCCTTGGGACTATTCTAACAGATACACCCACCTTGAAAAGCACTCGTTTCAATGGAAGGGACTATGAGGCGACTACCAATGAGTGTATTTCTACTGTTGCTTACAACATCAATAGATAATTGATGGTTTCCTATAAAACTACCTTCACTAGTTCAATATTATGTTGCCTATGAAAAGGTTTTAATTTTCAAAGAAAAATCCGTGCAGGCTATGGTATAAAGGCTGCACATGGATAAATGATGCGCTAGAGTTTAAATGGGGTTGCACATTGTTCTAATATTGGAGGAGGCTACGAGCATCCAAGAAAAATTCCATTGGCATTTTTAATTCCAACAAGCACCATATAAATATGCGCAATGCATAAAGGCATGGTTACGCAATGTAACGTAAGCAGCCTTGAAGAGGAAGTTTTAAAAGATTTTAAGAGTCCAAAAGATGTTTGCACAGGGTACCTAGGGGGTAGTTGTGGAAGAAAGATCAAGTAGAGGACACGCATACATGGCTCAGCATTTCAATCACCGATCAAGTCACATGAATTGAAGGATTCAAAGGTATTAAAGAAAATTGTGCAGAATCGGTAAGAAATATTTAAAAAGTGGTTAATAATTCACTTGAAATCGGGAGCAGCTTTCTCGTGGATGTTATCTCTCCAAGAAAAAACAAGCGTCACCTTTTATAAAATGATGTATTATATTTCCCAAGATGGATGTATCCAACTCATGACTGATGGCTTCTTCAGAGTTCTCCGGCGAACATGATTGTGGCAAAGGATGGAATAGGGAATTACAAGAATAGAGGTTTGACTCTGTCAAGGGCTGCACAGGTGGTTATTGAAGGCATTATCCCACATTTGGTTGGGATTTATTTCTTTTCAATGTTTATATAGCCCATCATATTTAGTGCTAGGTGAGTGAAAGGAAAGAGAGTCTTGGTGGCCGGTTAGTGCTTGAGCATGGTGGAGATATAATAAGCAAAATTTGTGCACGCAGATAGGCAATAAGTTTTAAAATCATACAAGGGATTAATCCCACATTCACTGTGCAATAGATATCTATAGTGTTTATATACTGCAACACATTATATGTAAAATGAAGTAAGAGCAAGAGCTCTTTGTGACTGTGCAGTGCTCGGGGGTTATGATGTGCTAACCAAGTTTGAAGAAAACAATATTTTGGCGCGTGGGCATGTAAGAAGCTTTAAAACCTTGAAAACATTAGTCCCGCATTGGAGGTGGAAATAAAAACATGGACTTTTAAAAGAAATAATGCTCACATGATAATTTGAAGAAGGAGCCTGGAGGCTTTGGGTGCACGAGCAGTGGTGCCTTGGTAAACATGTCAGGAAAGCGATGACAGAGGAAGAAAAACTAATTTTGCTGGGGCTCGTGAGGATGACGTGGTGGTAGAGGCTACATGTAGTACACATTTCCCGAGGCACATGAGATCGACAGTAGGCACAATGCCTTGATGAGAGATCTTCTCATCAAGGCAATGCACCTGCTTGACATGTGGTGGGGCTGATAGTAGGTAAGGTCTAGGTGGTGATGAGGTGGTGACTGCGCAGGAGAGGCATCTGAGGTGGATGCATCCTGAGGCAACAAGATGGATGGTTGGAATGATACCTCAAAAGGAATATGCTTGAGATCCACTCTTCAAGGGATCATGACTGGCTGACATGTGGCACTACACTAGGTGGCAGGCCTAGGTAGAGTAGATGACAAAGGTGCCCAGATGGACCTGCAAACCAATAAAGTTGGATTACATGGAAAATGTTGGTGAAGTCTAGGCAGAAGGAGGTTAAAATAAAGATTAATGTCATCTCTAATGTGATATTAATGGGCGGGAAAGTGCATGAATAAGGTAAAAGGATTAATATGTAATATTAATGTGAAAGGATTAAAGTGCCCGAAAGTGCAGATATAAAGTGAGTTTAGTTAAAAATCAAACTCATAACATTAGTGAAATATTAATTTTGTTAAATATTAAACCAATGAAAAGCAATGAACTGCACAACATAGAAAATATGAGGTTTTAATTGAATTAAATATATCTTCATTAGAAACATGAGTATGAGTTCATGGGAAGATGAACTTTCAAAGGTGAAAGCAATATATAAAATTTGATTTCAAATACATCCAAAGGGGGGTTTTCAGATTTTGATGAAGAAAAGAGGATGTGCAGATCAAATCAAATTTTGGCAGTTGAAGATGAGAGCAGTTTCAGATATTTGGGGAAAAGGACAGGTGTTTATTGGAGGAGGAATCTAATGGTTTTCTTTTCCTACATATTCTAATTTATGGCTTTTGTACAGGGTTCCAATTTCTTGATCTCTAGGGAGAGCTTGTATGGTCCTGGCTCCAAGAGGTTCCCAATTTGGGTCTCCACAGAGAGTTTCAGATTGCCTTGCTCCATGAGGTTACAGGTTGTTTGGTTCCATTAGGGATATAGCTAACAGATTGTATTAGATTGTAAGGAGAATAGAGTAGATTTTTTCAGATCTTTTGCATATTATTGAAGTGGTAACTATTGTAGATCACATTTCTATAGAGGCAATATTCATCATACTTAATACAATTTTCTCAAATTCAAGTCTCTCCTTGGTGTATTTCTTTTGAGGTCTAGATTTTCTAATTCACTGCATAGATTTTATCTATGTATATGCTATTAGTCTTCAGTTATGATCTAGGATCAGATTAAATGATGTTGCAGATGTGACATAAGTTCATCTAATTGTCTACATGAGGATTTTATAAGTAGTGTTTGGTCTGATATCATTTGTATTTATGACTTTAAGTCTCTGACAGTAGTTTGTTTCTATATTCAGTTCCTAAACTAGAAGTATTGCCCAATAGATAAGGCACTTATCGAAAATCAGTACATTCCTTGTTGATACATATCAAATCGGTCTTGGCTATGTTCTACAACTTGAACATAAAATTCAAAATGTCCTATGTTTTATGTGGTTTGTGGTGTTGTATCAATCTCATGCTCCACTTCAAGGTCGACGTTCAATGGGTGATTAATATGTTACCTACTATCTCCCGGTCGTGTTGAGCCTTTGTGAGATCTTTGCCTGGTTGATACCTTACTGAATATTTGAAGGTGTTGAAGGGTGTCCCCCCTTGGTTTTGCAGAGCCTAAAGCATAGAAGGATGGATCGACATCCTTGTTAGTTGGTCCTTTTCATTCTTGGTTAAATATTAGGAGTTGGCTACACTTTAAAATCTATCAAAAAGTGAAAAGGTTGTTGTTCAGTGATCTCAGCATAAAAAACAACCAACAAAATGGTGACTCTTCTAAGGAGAGATGTAAATAGTATTGCAAACCTTTCAAAGAGTCTTTGGTTTTATATTGTCATAAATGATTTAGGTTTATCAAGTTGAGATAGACTCCTGGACTATTTGTTTATAGATCCAGTCATTTTCTGCCATATCCATTTTAGGATAGAGTTCTTAATGTTAGTCAATTTGAAAGTTTTTTAGATCATAGTTGCCAGCCTGGTTTTTGCTATTGAAAAAGGCTTTATATGTCTTCTTTGTGAAAGAAATGTGTCAAATCATATTGAATTTCTAAAATTCTTCTATCTTTTCTAACCCAACTGGTCCTTTTTTTATTAATGTTTTATTCATTCTCACATCAGTGAGTGGAGAATGTGAAATATCTCAGCACCAATGTGCATTTAAGTCAAGGAAATTTGACGATTAATGGGACACTTGCAGAAAATATTTAGCATATGCTCAAAGATTCAATGGCTAAGTGACAAAATTAGAAAGAAATAAAGAAGGACAGTAGCAAAATAATTTGCCCAGGTATTCCTCAAAGTTTTATGAAATAATTTGGTTCTTTGACTAGGAGAAGAAGTCACTAAAAGAAGGAAAATAGATCTAAACTCTTTGGTCATACTTCTTGTTTTACATTTTCAGTCATCAAAATTAGAAGTATATTATGCTGTTATGTGAAATAAATGATTGTATATTTGGATAAAACTTTGGTGAAAGATAAGGTGTATTGTTGATTAAATAGTTCAACGGAGTCTCCTATTTCAATAGATCAAGATATGCTACCTAGATCTGAAACTTATCCGACAGATCTTGAAGAAATCCAAAAGGATATTGCATTATTTAATCAAAGAATCCTAGACGAAGTCATTTTGTTTTTGAATATACATGTAGGAGAAAGGAATGAAGAATCCATACATGGGTTTTATGAAATTTTTTCCAATGCATATGATGAGCTTCCAATAAATGTCAAACTTCAAGAGTCTACTTATATTCATTTTTTCTTAGAGATTTGTATGCCTAAGTCAATAAATTGGTCTGCATATTGTAAAGAAGAAGGCATGTAACTGGTTAAAAAATGGATAGATGATATTGAAGAATTTGAATCTGAAAGTGCTGGTGATGCTGAATCTAGTTGTGTGGACAATGTTGATTATGATGTTGATAGTGATGTTATTGAATGTCAAGATTTCAAGGATAAATATTTAATTGCTGATGTTTCCGTTGGACTTATAAATTTGTTTTATTATAGCATGGTAGTGCAGATTTCTTGTCTCAATTTAGGGAAGAGTTTTGTGGACAACAAGAGAATGATTATGATGCAGACGATAGTGGTTGTGATGATTCTTTTGCACAAGATAATGTGATTCAAGAGGTTGTAATCCTTGTGTCAAATGAGGAAAATATTTGTAGCACTAAGAATGAGGTTAAAGGTGGTGAAAATGATGTTCAATGCCCACTAAGTAGTGAAATAATATCAAAACTATTGGCTACTAATTTTCAGAGGTATGCACCTAATGTAGACTCTACTTTGCAATGCCCGGTTGATATTTTCTTTGACAATGATGACATGCTAATGGGTGCAAAGTATGAAACCTATTCTGGCTTTCTTTTTCCTACTTTCGAGGCAAACAATGTGCAAGATGGAAATGCATATGATTTTGAGAAATTTGATTATGTCAAGTATGATGAATATGATGACTCATATGCTGGTGTAGATTCAGATTTTGATGAGTTTTGTATGGATGATTCTTGTATATATCATAATGTTGATTACTTTCTTGAGAAGAGTGAAAGATCTACATGAGTATTTTAATATTTGCAAATGGTAAATGAGCGGTTACTTGATGATACATTATCAGAATTGGAGGGTGCTGGTAAAATTTTTGATAAGCAAGATGTCTCCAATATTGTGCAATCATGTTTCTACTTGGATAGTTTGCAAGTTTGTGTTATGATTGAGATTGATTCTTTAATGCAAACTAATGTTCATAATGTGTTTGATTCCAGCCATGTAAAGGAGCTAGAATATTTTCCTTTTCAGTTTGTTAGTGGTGATAAAGAGTGTGACAATTTTGTGTTGCATAATGATCAAAATTCTCAGTAATTAGGTGATTTCCAAGCACCTAATGACAGTTAAGATGCTGATTATTTTTTATTTGATATGCTAAGGATATTGGGCAGTATGTTGGATCATATTGCGAGAAGTAATAAGTATCATTTACCTTTGATCCATTGAAATGAGAATCAATTATTTGATAGGGGTGAGCGGTGAGTTTAGTTTGATGGTTTAGGGCCATTTGTAAATATTGTACATGTTTTTTAGTCACTTTTCTTTCAGTTATGTGTTTGGTGTTTTGTGTTTACAATAAGGAACAACAAAAGTCATTAGAATTCAAGGTATCAAAAGGTAAGTTATCATGAGTAGAGGACAGTAGTGAGAAAGGGGTCAAAGGCTCATTATGCACTATTCCATGAACCATTGAGTGGAAATCCATTTTAATGGAGACAAAATATAATCAAAGGTGTAATGTGGTTTGTGTTGTTAATGCACAAAAAAATCAAGAAAACACAGACAATGCAACTTTTTAAAGAGAATGTGGTTTTAGAGCCACATAATACATAATGGAGGGAGCATTTCTCCTAATGACAAATGTCTACTATTAAAATAATATTAAAAAATATAGGAAACTTAATATTACTACAAATTCTTACATTCTAAAGAAATAGTGCATATTAAAATGAAATCTCTCTATGGAAAAGGACCACCAATATATGAAATGCAAAGATGTAGCTTCCACTACCTAATATCTCTATCATATGCAAAAAAAAATCTTCAATAATTTTTTTTGCAAATTTCCTAACATTACAGAAGAAAATACTATGACTCGTGGAAAAATACAATAAAGAACATTATGAAAAACTAAAACCAAATAAAAAAAATATTAGTTCATATTCTAATGTAACCAGAAATCTTCAATGGAAAGAATTCATATTTACCATTGTCTTTGCCTCTCCACACACATAAGGCTGTAAAATCCAATTTATCGAAGGTAACTGCAGCTTACATCTGTGACCACTTTTTTTGTACTCTACCAAATTAGAGTTGTCAAAGATTTTGATTTTCCAAAAGCATTGAAAAAATACACTATAACTACACCAAAATTGAACTAATTATACCATGTAATGAATATTAATGTAACCTTTTATCAGTGATCAAATACCGAATGCAATTATAAGTTTGATAAATTGAAAAACCAAGTACCAAACAAAACCTGCACATTTATGACTTAAGATTAGAAAAACAAAGCATGCAATCTTAAGAACATCAAAACTTTCAATTAACATAGAATTTACAAAAAAACATATTAATATACTCTGTGGATTTAAAAATGCTTATTGTGCCTCTATTACTAGTAAGGGAATATATAAGGCATCTCCAAATGTCAACACAACACATCTAATCTAATTCAATATTTTGGTAGTTTTTACCAATTTTGTGCACAACTCAAATTGGCAGAGTTGATCTAGCTTTGCCCATTATTAAGTGAAGGTTCATTTCATTTTCTACTTTGCCTAAGTTATTTGCATATGTTTGAGTCAAAGAAATATTTCAGTCAAGAAGCTTTCAATCACCTTTCAAGTCTCTAATGCATCGTGAATCATTGATATGCTAAGTTAACTCTGTTTTTTTAAGAAGAAATACTTTTGAAGTAATTATGTAAGTAAATTTTACTAAATTCAAGATTTTTGAAAGAAACACATCTATATGACCACTTAATAAAGCTTAAAGTAATGTAAATAAATGTATGTTTCTTTTATTTGAAGCTTAAGATATTTTTTAATATGTCAACCCAATATGAAGAAGTCATACAATGTTCTTATACATTGATTATTATAGCATCAAATGATAATGAGAAAAATGCATCACATGTAATATCCATCTAATGGACACATTCAACAATCATAACATTGTATTAATAAGGAATAAGCCAATGACCTTATAAAGATACATTGAAAGCGTAAGATCAATAATCCACTACTGATACCACATTAGAACATTGAAGATCAAATAAAGATGTATAAAATAATAGAAGACATCAACAATAAAAAATATACATGATCAAAGCTATTATATTTCCATAAGTTTTCCTTCTCTTTTCTCTCTTGCATCATGATGATGGATCATGTAGTGTGATCAGAAACGTTGATAGTGAAAAATTATTATACAATCACACCTAGAAGAAAAAAGAAAAAGTATACATGCAGATAATGGAAAAGGGGCACAATAAATGGAGGCAAATCCATGACCATAAGGTACATCATCAAACCAGCTACATCTTGCACATTAAAATGTAAAAGGAAAGAGCATAAAAGTTTTCAACAAGGTATTGTTGTTATATCTTTTAACTTGGCACATTTGAGATATCAATGGAGGCATATAAAAGAGATCATTGAACACCATAGGGAATAGAGATCATTTTTTATTCAAAAAATGCTATCAACATCAAATACAAGATTAGTAATATAATGCTAGAGTTGTGAGAAGTCAATGAGCAGAAAACAAGGTTTCAAAGCATCTACAAAAGTTACTCATAGTTTTGTTTTAATACATCATAAAGATTTATCAAAATGAAGGAAATCACAAGAATGGTAGAGGTAAAAGGAACATAGATGTTAAAATATTTTCATTCTTTTATATGAAGTTTCAAGTTTTCAAATTTATGAAGATAACATAGTACAGATACCAGGAAATAGAGGGTAAAGGTTTCCAGCGTACCCAGTGAAAGATGGAATTAAGATTTTTTTAGAAAATTCATAGATTCATTAGAGAATGAGATATGTGGTTATTTCAAAGGTATTCAAAGAGATATATGTAATAAAGAAAGGGTTTTCAAGAAAAATGATGCAGATTTATTGTAAACAAAGATACAAAGATTTATTGTGAGTATTACAGAGAAAGGAGAAATATAAATAATTTTATCTCCTACATTTAAATTAATGCAGTAAGGTTCTACAACAAGGAAATAGTTAATCAAAAAAAATTCCAAAGCATGGTTTATGACATACTTGAAAAATGCATACCCAGCTAGGGTTTCAAGCATAAATAAACAAAGATATTTTATTCTTTTCCAAAAAATCTATGACTAGAGGTGCAAGTTCAAGCATAGAAAATATTTTATGGGAGAAGGTTTCAATATTATAAATCATAGTTGTAAAGAAGATGGAATACATTAAAGAATCCCTCATCAAAGTTTCCCAGATAGTCATGGTGTGTGTAGAGGAGTGCACTATACTTCAACCTTGACAAAGCTCAAACCCTCATATTTTTTTAGATATAAAGATCGATACACAAAGAGTATAAATGAAGAGAAAACCACAAAAGGAAAAATATTTTTGTTCCCTTTACTTGTGCTCATACATCTCGAGTCAAGCTTTAGAGATAAGAAAGCTGAAACATATGTAGAGATCCAGTGCCGAGTGTGTGTATATTTGCCCCAGAACAAAGCTCAAGTATATGTAGAGAAATCATTATTCCCCATTATTTTTTGCATAAAAAAGAGCTTTGAAACATTGTAATGGCAGGATATCTGTGAGTGAAATTAATGGTGAAGAAAAATTTCATAGAAACATCCAAACACCCAAGTTCTCCATTAGACCCTAGAAGGAAGCGTCGCAGACCAGGGAAGGTTCTAAAGTTTTCCAAAATGATCAAATGAAAGATGATCCCAAGTTAGGGTTTGAAAACCCTATGTTCTTTTTGGCGGCTAAGTTTTACACACTTGCATTTTTGCAAGAATTATAAACCAAATAGTTGCAGGCTATTTTATTTAAAAGCCTTGTATAATTTAACTTTTTGATTTATTTTTATTAAATGGTCTATTAAAACTATTTATTAAATATAAATCAAAATGTTAAAAAAGAGAAGTTTTGCATATTTTATTTATAAACAATTTGTTCACATTTATCATGTGTGTATTATATGAAACTCTCAAGCAAAACAACAATTTAAAAAAAGTACAACTGATTCTACAATTTCTTCATACAATTGGAGAGGGAAGTGTGAAAATGAAGATGAAAAAATGAAAATGAAGAGGGAAAAGTTGTTTTTAGGTTTTGTATAACCTAAATATCATTGCCAAAATGAAAGGCTTTTCCTGCCTTTAGTTTTGTTAAATCTCATGGCCAAATACCTCGTGAGAAGGGGATTTTTTAGAAGTTTTATTAAGTGATAATGTTTATCACTTGTAATTTCCCTATGATTTTTGTATTTTTTCAAATTTAATAATAACAATACAAAAAGATGAAATTATAATTATTTTTGTATTTATATTATTAAATTTGCAATATATGATGTTTGGTTTTTATAAAAAACAAAAAATAAATATTTATTATATTAATATTATTATCAAGCAATTTAATTATTGCTTAATAATATTAATATAACTAGTATTTATTAAAGTAATTAATTATAAATCATTTAATACTACTAAATATGGTGCAAAATAGATATTTTATTCTTACTTTTAAAAAGGTGAAACATATATTTTACGGAGTTATGATAAATGCAAGAGTTATAATGATGCAGTTGCTAAAGCATTTGGGAAGTTATTACTGTTCAAAGGCCTTTATGATTTTTTTTGAGGGATAAGACTGCATTTAGTAGGGGTCTTTATGATGATATTGATTGGGCATGACTTTTTGGTCACTATTTTGCATGTTTACAACTTATTGGGGGTCTCAAAATAGGCCTGATTGACTGCATCTGACCCAGGAGTTATTGCTCCCCAAAGTGCAGATGGATGTGAAAAGCATAAGTATGAATTGAAGGCACATTTGTAGGAGAGTTCTTTCCTTTTTCGCTTCTTGTTTTTGTAGTATTGATTAATGAATTAATCTTATTATTTAGTAAATATTGTTTAAAATTAATATTTATTTATTTATTTATTTTTAAAACAAAAGTGGACATGCCACTATATATATTAATTATGTATAACCTGGTTCGAGAGCTCAATCGGGAAAGAACCAGTAAGAAAACCTGATATCCTTGCTCATTAGAAAGATCTAAATGTTGCACCCTAAATACTACTGATTACATGTATTTTCACTTTACAATATTATTCAAAGCCCAGGAAATACTTGATTGGTAAACGATATTTGTGTTGATTTCCACGCGAACTACTATATCACCATTGCATGAAAGAAAGCATGTCCATGTTGAAGCAGATGTAATAGATATAACGACGTGCAAAAATTTTGGAACAAAATTATCACATACGAATAACCTATCAAAAAGGCAGTCAATACTAATTATACCCGCAAATTACTTTTCATTTCATCAGGCACATTTGGCACAAACTCCGACTGAGATTTGGGAGACCAACCCAATGGCTTTGTAAACCATCCAAAAATATATTCTTTCTGCGTATTTGTATCCCAACCTGACCCATGCTCCATGACACCCCAACCCCTAGAAGCATGCATAACATCATTCCAACCCAGCTCTGCATTTTGTGGTTGCAAAGAGTGCACATCAGGGGACCAAGCTTGCTTCACCAGTGGTCTGTCAGTCTTCATTTGGACCTGTTGCCCCAAGAGAAGGATATGTAATGATTGGAGGTGAGCGAGTAGTAGGACTTGATAAGGAAGAAACATTTGGCACCTCTAGCAATTTTAGTAGCACATCGACCACCTTTTTTATCTTCTCCTCCATTTCATAGCCCAATGTTTACCCAGTCGATTGTAGGACAGTCTTCACATATCTGAAACTCTACTTCTCCAACACTCTCTTGATGTTTTCATATGTGACCATATATGCATGTCTCTTGAGAAGCAAATGTCACGAGAACAATCCCCCCACTAATGTGTGCCCAGACCATAAATCATACCTTTGCATTTCTCTCTACAACTTCTTTGCTTCCCAAAACTGAGGTTTAACCACTTTAAAGGTGAGGATTTCCAATAAATGTATAGATTGCATCAAATACCTAACATTTGATAAAAAGATGGAAACTACCTGCGAGGGATACATAAATTGATTTGACTATGGAGCTAGATTTTCTTCCCCAATTATCATTTTTATGGTTGTTCGGATGGAGGCAGAGTGGGACACAAACATCTCGTCCAACATGGAGTCAACAATATTCGATGGTAGTACTTCTTCATCCTCACCAAACATAATCCATATTCTATAGTTTTTCGGTAGCAACTCACTGTGGGATCTTGCGTAGTCATCACACTGAACACACACATCTAGCAAGTTTTCCATTGCCAATCTTGTCATGAAACTGGTTAAATAGGGTTTAAATAGAACATCCACAGAAATACCACCATCCAAAGTAAAGTATACCCAATCTAGGAGCATTAATTGGAGATCACATCTATGTTGGTAAAATGAATGCTACGCATATCTTCAGGACAGAGACCTAGGTGAAAGTACATTCATTTAATTTTTAAAAATGTACTTAAGTATAAAAGATGTCCACGCATCCCTGTGGAAACTAAAAATGGGAATTGGTAGCCAATATTCTCTCTCACCATAGTCTGCAACTTGTACCATACACCTATCGCAATTATTGCAGATAACTTCTAGGCAATGTATACTAACAATGGAGATTTGCAGGACAACTAAAACAAAATCTTGAAGCATGCCGCTAATGTATCAACACCTTATAATATATTTGAATCATTTTGTACTGATGCATCTGGTATGTCCTCAAAGCTAGAGAAACTTGGATTGTATTAGTACATGATGTCATTCTGAAGCTTAGTGATCTTGGTGGCTTGAGGAAAAAATTAATATTATATACCATTGCACCAAGGATGTGATGTGACTAATTCATGTTTTAGTTCAATTTCCCTCACATGGTGGGTTATCTAAGTATACTAGTCTGTGAAGCTCGTTAAATTCTTTTGGGGTCCTATTTGGATGAATAACCTTTATATATGTCCCATCACAACCCTAGTTGGCTAAGTAGTCTGCAATCTTGTTCCCTTGTCTTAGCGTATAATAAGACAGATATAATGCTAAGAATCAAATTTGTTTAAGAATATATGCAAGTTTCCAGTTATGAGACTCCCTCTTAATACATGCATTTATTATTACCATTGAATCACCTTCAATATGAATTTTAGTGAACCCACTCTGTTTAGCCAATATAAGTCCTGCAAACAGTGCTTGGGCTTCTGCTATATTATTTGACCCTGGTGGTATTGGGGAGGCAGTGATTTCCATTAAACTGCCTTGAGAGCCTCTTATACAAGCACCCACTCCCAATTTCCCTAGATTTCCATGAGAGGCTCCATCAAAGTTTATTTTCACTACATTTTGATCCGGGGGATCCATCTAACTTTTGATCGATCCACTTGCACTTAGTCATTCTTTGGGAATCTCATCCCTATTGGAATGGTAAGCTTTTTCCAGTCTCTCGGAACTACACCATCCTAATGTGACACTACTTGATTAAAACCACAATGATGAATGCTAGCATTTACCACTTATAAAATTAACCTCTCAATACCATCCAACACAGTCTCAATTTTTTAGAAATCATTTCTGAAAATACGTTTGTTTATTTCCCACCAAACTCACCATATAACCAAATCTTGGGTACACTTTCAAATATTAACAAATAGGGAGTTTGGGTAGAGAACTAGCCAAGACAGAAATAAGTCTCATATCCTATTTGGTAGGGGAGTAGAGTAGAAAAGCTTATTGATGACAAAAGACCCGCACTCTTGTGCAAAAGTGCACTGAAGTAGAAAATGATCAACAGTCTCAATGTGTTCATCATATAAAAAGAATTTAAAAGGTTGTGTAATACAAAAATTTTCCAGTCTATTACTAGTTAGGATCATGTTCTTTAATGGAATCCATGCAAAACATCCTGCCTTAGGAAGAACAACATGATTCTAGCAAAATAAATAAGCACGTGAAGGGACCTTGTTAGAGTCAAGTTGTTGAATAATTATGTACCCTTCTTTAATAGAGTACATTCCATCCTTCGCAGGCGCCCAAAATAGAATATCTTCTTTATCTGACAAATATACTTCTCTAGATGAAAGTATTTTTTGAAACAATTCCTTTTGTTGAAATGAAAGAATGAGTTCATCCGGATTTTTCCATATGACTTTTCCTAAAAAAATGAAAACAACTGCAACATAATTGATGAGTTGAGATCCCCATGTATTTTTTGAAGTTGATATTATATCTTGATGGATTAGTGGAGATAACAAGACAAGTAAACCTTTCCACGAGTCTCTCCGAAATTTGACACTTATCCCTTTGTTAACCTCCCACGACATGTACTTATACACAACCTCTCTTGAAGTCATCATAAAGTTCCAAATTGTTGACCCATTGAGGGGGTCAACAATAGAGAGAACGTGCATTGGAATATGATTATCAAGATACTTCTGTTGCATAATTTGACACCATTTTTTTTAGGTTTAGTATACATTTTCCATACTAGCTTCCCCCCAAATGCTTTATTATGTTTGCCCAAGTCATGGAATCCTGCTCCCCAAGAGTCGGGACATGAGCCATATCCTTAAAGGAAATAAGAGGAATCTTCTTCTCATTATTCATGTTCCCTGACTATAAAAAATCCCTAATTAGTTTCTGAATCTTCTGAATAACTAACAAGGGTGCTTTTAGGACTGCTAGGTAATAATTAGGAATTGTCAAGAGTATTGATTTGATGAGTAGAATTCCGCCTGATAATGAAATCCATCTAACTTTCCATGCTACAACTCTATTCTTAATTCTATCAATAACCAAATTTCAATAGCCCGATTTGTTTTGCCCCACAAAAAATGGGATACCAAGGTAGGTTGAAGGCAGAAGCTCAACTGAAAACTCCAAAATTTGAAAAAATTTATTTGAAATGATATGATTCATGTTGAACAAGTAGATATTTTTATTTCTGTGCATTTATTTTGTGTCCTAAATTTGTTGAGTATAGTTCCAGAGTTCCTTTAATCTGTCTAGCCTCTTTGACTTGAGACATTCCAAACAGTAAAGTATCATCAGCAAATAGAGAGTGTGTGACTGAAATGTTCGTGCCTCCAATGTGAGTCCCCTTCCGTAATCCAAGGGCGCATTGTCTCTGAATTGTCTTACTAAGTGCTTCAGCCATTATGATGAATAATATTGATGATAATGGGTCACCCTGTCTAATCCCCTAAGTGGAACTCCATTTATAATGATAGAGAACAATGCATCTGAAATACATGATCTAATCCATTTACACCATTGTTTTGAAAAACCAAATTTGTGCAGAAATTGAAAGATAAAATCCCAACACACTCTATCATATGCCTTCATCATATCAATCTTAATGAAAAAGTTAGATGTTTGATCAATGTTGATGGAATGGAGGACTTCATGAGCAACCAATGCTCTCTCCATGGTATCATGCCCTAGAAAAAATCATCCATGTTCTTGAGAGATTGTGGATGGGATAAGGTGGTGTAGCCTCAAGTAAATTTCTTTTGTTATAATCTTGTAGGTTGTGTTGCAAAGAGAGATAGGTCAAAAATTTGCAAAAATTTTTGGCTCATTCACTTTTGGGATGATGGAAATATTAGTAGTATTAAAGTATTTCAACATATATTTACTCTTCCTAGATTCCTCAATGACTCCCAGCAACTCCTAGCCAATAACATCCCAACATGTCTAAAAGAATAGTGTCGTATACCCATCCGAACCTAGGATTTGTGTGGAGGCAATGAAAAGATGACATGACAAAGTTATTCAAAACTAAAAGGATCCATAAGGATATCATTATCTTGCTAAGATATCAAAGTAGGAATGGCTTCAATAATTTTGTCGAGTTGTGCTTGGGTTGGCAAAGGTCTGGAAGTAGGTGCAAGGAGATTCTTGAAAAAAGAAACCCCCTCACCTTGAATTTCTTGTGCATTATTTAAAATCTTTCTGTTAGCTATAGCTATGATTGAGAAAATTGAGCTAGCTGCTCATTTATGCTTAGCTGAGGCATGAAAGTATTTTGTATTCTTATCCCCTTCACGCAACCACAACTCCTGAGATTTTTTCCTCCAGTATTCTTCCTCCCTACTACAAATTTCTTCCCATTCCTGCTAAAGTTCTTATTGCTTATGATATGTACCATTATCCATACCTTGCTAAATAGTATTCTCATAGATATCTGCTAACTATTTTTTAAATATGTCCTTTTTCTTAAAAATATTTTTGAACACCTGCTAATTCCAATTCTTAATAAGACCTTTGACATGTTTCAGCTTCATAGAAAATTGGTGCATTTTGGACCCAACCACATGTGGGGAGCTAACCCACCATTTTTTGATCAAAGGGATGAAATTAGGGTGACGTAATCATATCCTCTCAAACTTAAAGGATGATTGATGGAAAAATGCAACTGTTGCATTGTTTATGGAAATGACTATCAGAAAATGATCTGAACCCGGTAAAGACAAAATTTCCAATTGAAAATCTATGTTCTTAAGCTTTCATTCTTGTGAAACTAAGAATCTTTCCAACCAGACTGCAATTTGTGCAAATTTAGCTATCTTATTTGTCCAATTAAATATATTTTTTAAAGGAAAAATGTCTATTAAGTTATTATCTATAAGGAGTGAAGAAAAATCTTGGATAGTTCTAATAGGTGGGAATATTCCTCCAAATTTATCTGACGACTTGAGAATAAAATTAAAATCACCACCCATTACTACATTTTTCTCATTGTGATGTTGTATTGGTTGAGTTAATGCATTCCACACTCTCTATTTATCTTGTGTGGCAGTGGGCCCATAAACATTGATCAATATTATAGATAAATCAAATTTGGCCATCTTCAAGATTTGTTAATTATTTTCCTGATCAACCATCTGACCTTGGACTGTTTTTGGATTCCAGAGAACATCCAAGCCACCCGAAGCCCCAATCCCTTGTCTATGAATAGAAGACCAAGATTCCCATTTGCCAAATTTTTTTCTCAAAATTTTCTTGTGACATTTTAGTTTCTTGCAACAAAACAGTATCTACATGAATAGAATCAATCATATGTTTGATCCTACCTCTCTTGTCAGAGGCATTAATGCCCCTGACATTCCATGAGGCTATTTTTATTGCTGACAAGGAGAACCTCTTGTTCTCCTTATCAATTTTGGTGGATACAAAATTTTCATCCAGGGTGGATTGGATTCCTGCTACAATTTATTCCTTTGTTTTTGGGCCCTTTGGTTTTCTTCCTCTTGTCTTTGGGTTTTTCTTAGGCTGAGAGGAATGAGTAGGTGTTTGTTCTATGGAGAAAACATAATGCTGATTGGTACTCTCAATATCCTCAATCTTACCCATACAATGGTAAATCCCATCCTTATCAACCTCTTCATCATGTAAATCTTCAACAATCCTATCCTGAACCAGGCCATTACCAAATATAGTCATGTCCTGGCGAGTACATTCCTCCAAAATAAAATCATCTTTGGGTTGGAGGTTTAAAGGAAACTTTCTGTCAGCAATGTCCATGGAAATACACTGATCAGATGGGAGCATTGAAGAGCCCTGGTCTATTGATAATTTTCATTATCTATGTAGACCTCTTGAATTTGGTGATTCCAAGACAACTGAAAATTATCAAAATCCCCGATATTTGTTGCATCCATAGTTACTGGATCGCGTCCTTCAAATAATATTTTGGGACCAAATTGAAGTGATATATCCTCTCTGTCACTGCTTTTGAGAAAATTCTCTGGCTCATACTCTATCATCTGATCCCCCTTTGCCTCTGCAATTTCTTCTATTGTCTTAGTGGGAAAATTCATGATCATATGTTCATATGTTACCTTGGCTCTACAATCTACCTCCAGACATTTACCAAGCTTGCCTTGAACATTAGGGAGGATAATGGGAGATTCATGAAACATTAATTGGTGCACAACATGATTCACAATAGAAGTATGAAAATTTGACGGGGTATATTCCAACAAACCCATCCCTCAAGAAGAATGATAATAATTCAACCATTGGAAGGAAAAAGTTAAAAAGACAAAGACCGAGTGCAGGAGATTAGAGATTTTAACTTGAATATTTTGGCATTGTAGCCATACCTCCTTACCACTCAACTCTTGATGAACTACAAAAGCATTCGAATCCTGATCTTGAGCCTGTTGGTTATTGACTATACTTTTTATAGTATGAACACAAGTCGAGGGATCAGAGTTATGATCAAGGCATACTCTAATCACACCCATTTGTCCCCCCTGACATTCAATATTAAAATGGCCAAGTTTATGCTGATATTCGGTAATAGTAGATGGGTCTTGGATGACAAGTTTTTTTACCCATTCTCCCCATTTAGATTTTATAGATATCCTTTGTTTGAATGAATTATGATTATCGATAAGAATGCAGACTCTAACCTTACGCTGGGGGAGCTTAAAGGGGATAAGATCATCTCTTAGAAAAATACCCACTATTTTAGTGATACATTCAATAATCTCTGGATCTCTGTATTCTAATGGCATCAGGGGGAATGAAATCCATTGTGGGTGGAATCAGATAAGGCTAAGGTTTGGATTGAAGTTTGGAATCCAACTCATTGTAAACAAACCCGAACCAAAACCATCCCTTATATTTATGTACCAAATCCCTAGTTTCTTTAGAATGAAAAATAACAACAAAGAATTTGGAATCTAGGTTTACATAAAATATATCTTTAAAGCCCTTCCAACATTGCATCGTCCATTCCTTAATATCTAATAACATCAATGTGATGATAGAGAACTTACCAATTAGAGACATTTGTCGAAGAAAACCAATAAGAAATTGTAACATGTTCTCTAGAAAAGTGATTGTAGCCATGTCTGAATCCAGTGATGTCGTAGCTTTTGGTAGTTTCTTTTGCTAGATTAGTTTTGGTTTATTTAGATTGAAAGGGGCTCTATTTGGGAAGCCATCCACGAGTACAGTTCTAGACTTATCTTTGTTGACTCTCAACCCAATAGGCCCATAATTTGGATCTCTAGGTAACCTTGGTATATCTATACCCATGCTCAAATTTTTCCTAGCAATGGTGTCAGCATTGCGAGTGTCATTGTTGATCTTAGTCAGATACCCAGGTGGGGTACCGTCACAAATGTCAAATCTTGATTTTGTTTCTCTCTAAAAATAGGCTTACCCCTGATTTTCCTTCCTTTATTACTAGGATCTAATAGAGAGCACATCCTCGTAGAAGGATGATAAAGATTTTGAGATTTGTTTTTTAATTTAATATTATCCCGCTCAAATTGACATTCAAATTCTTGAATGGAATTTTTGTTTGTCAGCATGTCATCATCATTCAGGGCCACATTTGTAGAAGGTTCCCCAATTTCAAAATTAGTAAAACCCTTAGTGTGTTGAGTCTTTGGGAAATAAAACCTAGTGTTTACAAAAAATGGCTTGGCAGGTTGGACAATAGATTTTCCATAAAATATTGACCTGGTAGACTCTGATTTGGCCAAAACTGTCTGATTAGCTTTGTTACCTGAGACATTTTTCTCCACCGATGAACATCGCTGAAAACCATTTTTCCCCAACTCTCCACTAGATGTTTTGGTCGGTTGTACAATCAATGGGCCTTTGAAAATATGAGAAAATTCAACAAAGTCCACGTCACAATGCCCTGCATACCTGATACCGCTACTCTGCACTTTTTTGTTGTCGTGAAGTCGTTCCTCTGCACTCTGTTGCCATCATTATGTTGCTACCATCGTGTGACTCTTCTTTTAGTTTATGCCAAAAATTAATATTTATTAAATGACAAGATTTAATTATTTAATAAACATAATTTTTAATAAAATATGAGTGTTTTTTTAGCAAGGTGGAGGGAGCCACATAAATATATATTATATATTATAATTTCAAGATTGGTTCAAAGAGCTCCCAGAGAAAAGAACCAGCAAGAAAAATTCTGATCATTGCTCATATACAAGTAAAATTTAAAAGATAAATTGTAAATATTAATTAAGTGTTCATAAGAAATACTTAATTAAATATTAATTGATCATTTAGTTGCATCACAATTTTAGAACTATAATAGTGATTTAATGAGACCAATGGCACAATATGGAACAAAGAGAATGACTACAAGACAAAAATATTTTGCAATAACAACAGTCAGATGACATTGAAGATCAATGATACATGCAAATAATAGGAACATCAATAAGGCGTGTATTAGACACAAAGTAAACATCAAGGAACACAAAATCAGTAATAAAATTCTACTGGTGTCTCAAACGTCATCTTGAATTTCATGTATTCGTTACTAGCAATAATGAGGGTCAGAAATGTCAAGTAATATTTCATAATTTTTTAGGATACATAATAGAGTGCAAAAGATGGCACAAAACTCGGCACCAAAGGCTGGAGACACTTTTGCACCAACTTTTTCTCCAACACAAAGGCACTATTTTAGGCACAAAATACACTAAAAGTTGGCGCTATTTTAGGCACTAATTGCTAGTTTGTTGTAGTGATTCTTGGAGAGAGTTTTGATAGAGTTTTCACTTCAATTCATGTAGTCAGGAAGAATGCTAACAGACCAAGCAAGGATATGATAGTGTTGATTGTTAAAAATGATTGTTGCATCAGAGTTTGCATTAAAATTTTCAAGGAAAGCAACAAAACTTCCAGACCTCATCAAATTTTGATTTGAAGGAATGTCTTTTGTTCATTGACAATAAAGGTCAATGGAACCTCATTAAGGGTAGAAGTCTTTAAAATTTTATGGCTAGGGAAAGAAGTGGGAAAACAAATAGGAGACAATAGTAAAAAAAATTCTCCTCATTATAGCTTGTGAGGAAAGTACAAAAGCAATAGTATAATCTAATTAATTTAGAGGGAAAAATAAGAATTGACATATTTGAAACAAAGGGACATTCAGTTATCTCTTCCAATTCAATGAAGGTTTATAGAGTTCATAAATTTATATTAATGTCAAATTTGATATAACAAAGAAGTTATGAGGAGCAAGAATAGTCACAGAACAGAGTTCCAATGATTGTAGGAACAGTCGTAGAACAAAGTTTCAATGGTTGTAGGAACAATCAATGAATATAGTTTTGGATAGTCTATGAGGGGGGTTCTTTTTTGCATGAATTATGGACAAATTTGGAGCAAATTCAAGAGTGGTTCTACATCACTTTTGGAACCCATGTGATGCATGTATGCATAAGGATAGTTTTGGGGCCTTTATAATACATAATGTTAATTTAGACGCTAATTTAGGTGCTAATTTAGGTTTTAAAATAGGCACTAATTTAGGTGCTAAATTAGGCGCTCAAATAGGCACTAAGTTAGGTGCTACTAAAATAGACGCTAATTTAGGTGCTAAATTGGGTGCTAATTTAGGAACTAAATTAAACACTACTAATTTAGGATCTAACTTGGGCACTAATTTAGGCACTAATTTAGGTGCTAATTTAGAAGCTAACTTAAGCGCTAAAATAGTGCTAAGTTAGGTGCTACTAAAATAGGCTCTAATTTAGGTGCTAAATTGGGCGCTAATTTAGGCATTACTAATTTAGGGGCTAATTTAGATGCTAAATCAAGCACTAAATTTGACGCTAAATAGTGCCTATTTTTTTCCAATGCAAATAGTGCCAAAAATAGCGTTATCCCGAAAAATAGCATCAACTTTTTAGAAAATTGGAGAAAAATACATTTTAAAAGTGGGTGGAAGCAAAAAAAAAGGGAGTAAAAAAGGGATTTTTTGTTGTAGTGGTGGGATACATAACTAATTACTTTAGATTATAAATTTATTAATAAAATAATATTTTAATTTATGTATAGTTAGTTTCAATATTACTTGTAACTATCTAACATTATAAATGTGTGTATGTGTGCACACTCGAGTGTTTGTACCTGTATGTATCTCGATATCTCTATGTGTGTGTGTGCATATATATATATATATGTGTGTGTGTGTGTGTGTGTGTGTACATACATACATATATGTGTGTGTTTCTATATATATAGACACACACATATACATGTGTGTGTGTGTGTGCACATACATACGTGTGTGTGGGTGTGTGAACATCTATATGTAGATCTATATTTATCTATATATACGTGTGGGTGTGTGTGTGTGTGTATGTATGTATGTATGTATGTATATATGTGTACATACATACATACATGTGTGTGTGTGTGTGTATAGACAAGCACACACACACACATATATATGTATGTAGATGTACATATCATTTATATATATGTATGAATGTATATATGTATGTACATATGTATGTATGTGTACATATATACATGTATGTGTGTGTGTGTGTGTGTGTGTGTGTGTGTTTGTGCACACGCGTGTGTGTAAACTATACAAATTGTCATAGATTTTTTTAGATAAAGCCATTACACAGTCTATATTGACGATGGAAAGGAATAAAACCAAAGGAAAAAAAATGTAAATTTCATGAAACTTCAAATCTTTTGTGCCTTTCAAGATGCAAGTGATAAGGAAGATGATTGTTTCTATTGTGTTGCATTGGGTTATGACAATTTTGATCGTTGATGCACAAAGATAGTCTACTTAGTCTATGTAAGAAACATTTTTACTCTCTCTCTCTCATCCTTTCTCCCCCTCTAACTCTAGATGTGTCTCCTATGACCCCCTCTCCCTCCACCTCTCCTTTTCCTAGACCTCATTAATTTATATATATATATCTTTGACACTATTTTTTATATTTACATATTTCTTCTCTCATCTTCCCCTATCCATTTACCTCCCTCTTAATATAATTATTTGTTCCACATCTATCTATTCCTCTCTCCCCTCTCTTTATCTCTCTATATCTCTGTGTTTCTCCATCTCTATCTCATTCTCCATCTTTATCTTTGGGATATGTTTCTCCATCTTCATCTCTATCAATGGGTGCATAGTTATTTTGAGGCTATCACTTCTCCATTGAAATCTTTTCTCCAACTTCATTTGTTAAATAGCCTACCAATTGATTCATATATTGTATAAATATACACAACAAATAAACCAAAAATTTTCCTAATTTACCCTTAAGTACATACCTGGCACACAAAGGTGTGATTACTATTTATAAAATAAAAAATAAATGAGAGTGATGAACTTAAATGATGTGTCGATTTCAAGTGTCTGTCATTTGCAACATCAAGGGTATGGATATACATCCAATCGTCATCAAAAACCTAGTTTTGTCATGTGTTGAAGCTGCAGGTGCTTTGATTGAGATGAATGCAAAATGTGGAAGCTTAAATAAAGGCACACGAGGTGTTTAATACAACACCTCACAGACATGTGATCTTATAGACTGCAATGATCAGAGGATATGTTCAAAATGGGTGTTTTGGGGAGAGCTTTTTAAGTATATCACGAAATGAGTGGTGATGGCACAAGGGCTTATAGTTTTATCTTCAATCCTGTCATCGTATTTCAGGGCTGATAGGATAAAGATAAAGATAAGAGAGTTATCGTATTTCTGAATCAGAGGAATCTCCATATTCAAGGAACTCATTTTTTTAAAACACATTCAAGGAACTCTTACTCTTAATTTGATCGATGTTTCTATTGCCGGGAAAGCAAAATGCCAACAGGGATCAGAATTTTGATCGTCTTAGTTAAATTCCAACGACCAAAAGACGTTATAATTAGTTAAAATCCAATATATAAATATAAAAGCTATACATGTATTTTTTCACCAGTTGTCATTTAGGTGTTAACATTTGCTAATCGGAATTCCCGAATTGATTTTGTCATATCAAGAATAATCAAGCGTTATGAATACGGTTGTGTTTTTATGCACGGAACACACGAAGCAAGTTAGGTGTTAAATAGTACTCGTAATGCTTGGTTTTGTCACACCAGCAGAAGACTGGGTTGTAATGGCAAATTTCATTCCTGTATTTCTATTTTTTGTGGGAAGTATGCATTATGCTACAAACGTATCAATGGGATTTGAACTTGTGACCTCTCTTTCAAGAGTACAAGTTCTCTACTACTAGGCCAACTCAGACATACACAATACCTCTAGCAGGTGTGGATGGGATTGGACAAGAAGAGCTGCTTGTTATTGTTGTTATGACGGCATATGTAGTGAATGAATGATTTTAATGGCTCAAGGGATCAAACAATAACATCCTTCAACCATAATAATAATAATGCCTCTATATCATTCTTTTAAATAGGAAGGGTGTGTGATCCTTTAGATTCTAGACTAGCAATTGCATCTTGGTGTGCAATCTTATATCGAAGAATTGTAGAACGTCCTTTTGTCAGGTGTTGTGGACTTGGAATAAAAGATCCACTTGTGTATGTCATTATGATGGTGTATGCAATGATTAAAAATAATAATATATAGTTAATTATCTTGGTGTGTATTTTCTATTTAATATTTTCTATTCTTGATGAAAAGGTGTGTGGTCCCTTAGAATCTAGATAATGTTTTATTGATTGAAAAGAGAAATTTACTAATTGTTTTGTTTTGTTTCATTTATGTACTCTCTTCCAATCCAATCTACCATTTTTTAAATATTATTTATCAAATCTTATACTAATTTTCATGTTATAAAAGATTGTATATGTGTGTGGATCTCTATATATCTAATCTATTCTTGTTTCATATAATTACTCTATGTATTATATGAATTTTTATGTTATAAATAATATATTATATATATATGAATTTATATTAATAGAAGATTAAATACATATTTATAAATCTATGTCTAGAGAATTATATGTGGAGATTTGTGTTTATAAAGGTTTATATGTACTATCTTAAATGTATTATTTAAAGATGTGGAAAGATGTCAATCTTGAATTATCATAATTTACTTGAAACATTACTCTTTTATCTTAAAATTTATTTCAGATATTTTAGTTATTTAAAAATTATTGAAAGATTATTTTATTATACTAATATTTACTAAATAATTATTTTTCCATTGTTTACAAATATGTATCTTATGTCTAAGTTTTTTAATGAATTTATGCAAATGTAAAAGAAGATTTGGTTTATAATTGTTACATCTTATTAAAAAAAATCTCAATATATTAAAATTATAAGTTTAGTAGAATTGAAATTTATATAGAAGTTATTTTTCTTATTTTAAATGGTAACTTTTAGTACCTTTTTCAATTATAATGAATATTGATAAGTAGGAGATATTTTTTCAGAGCAAGTCAAATAGTGCTATCGCTATCAGGTTTCAACTGTGTAGTTTTTTTTTAGTCAAACTTATTGACCCATGTTTCTTGAATAGTGGTTCACACGAACTCATCTCTCATGAGAATAAATGAAATACTTACCACTCATTGGATCTAGGTGATGTTCGTTCGCCCAAAGCATCTGATGAACCCTGTGGCTGACCATCCCGAGTCCCACTGTGTCACAGCTGAGTCTTCCCCGAATTCCTTGTCTCCCAGCTTTAGAGTGTATGGAAAGATTTTATACTGTGAAAAAAAACATGTTGGACAATGATACTCAAACATATATTTGATCAATTAATTAGGAAGATTTATATACAGTCTAAAAATTCAATTGTGTATATTTTTAGTTGAGAATCATATTCTATGATTTTTTATGGAAACAGTAACAAATAATAGCTTCATATTTAAACAATGGACACATGCGATGCAACTTTATTTCCAGAGTTTATAAAGATTTAATATGCAATGAATTCAACAGCAAGAATTATATTTTTAATTTGATTGAGTATATTTTTCATTTAACATTTGGAGTTATAATAAGATTCATTCTCAGAAAGAAGAAAGAACAAATAGTAGCTTGAGAGACCATGTCGGCAATCAAATTTATGTCTCTTTCAAGACATTTATAATTTAGTCATAAACTTGCTTTATATTGTACCAAAAACAAATTTTAACAGATGCGGATCTCCATTGAATTGGTTAAGAGACTTTTCTTCAATTTTATGATTTCATCTCAAACAATAAATTTATTAACATATTATTTTGCATAGGACTTTAGTTGCCTTGGTAAGTTTCACTGTATAGCTTTGGCAAGAGTTGCTGAAAATGAAATTAATTATAACATCTAGATGAAAATAACTGAACATCTGTGAAGAGAGATTGTTGGAAGTAAACTTAGAGAGCATTTTCATTGCAAAGCATTTAGAATGAAGAATATAACAATAAAAATTTCACTTTAAAATTTTTATTTTTAAACATTTTTTAAAATATTTAAATAAATATATGAATGTAGTTAGATAGATGTAAATGTTTATAAAAAATATAGGTATACTAGTTATCTTTATTTGATTCAAGTTAGATAAATGTGAAGACAAAATATTTTGACATTTTCTTTAATCTTGAAGTTCACTTAAGTACAACTGAGATATATGTAATTTATGTACATTAAAATATGTTAATATTCAAATGAGAAAAACAATGTTACAAAATAAATTGCAGCCTCCTCTTAATGGCCCCAATAGAGTTATTGTATTTCTTGCTCGCTCTGTGATTTTGAATTCCCCTACTGCAATGACACAACCCGCATCTATTGATCTTAGGTATATGGGTGTTGTATGTGAGGGTTTGTTGGGTGTCGATGAAGCCTCTGGCTCGCTGTTGGGTGCTTCTTTGGTGGTTGGGTTCTTTGTTCTACCTATTGTGTGTGGTTCTTGTGTCCCTATGCCTACGGTTGAAGATTTGCCTCAGAATTGGGCATTGGTGCTACTTCTAGTGTGGAGGTTTCTGCTAAGGCGATGCTTGCTAGTTAGTTATAGTGCTTCTGCACATAATCTTACTAGGCGCTCTTCAAGGATACATGTTCTTAGGTTTGCTAACGTAGTGAATGTTGGGGTACCCCCAAAGCCTCTTTCTACTATTGATGGGTGAAGATTTTCTCGTGTTACCAGATCAATTGTTTCTCTTCCTCCCAAGGGGTAATCTTGGCATCTTGCTTGTCTGAAGACCTCTGCTATTGTGGTTTATGGCCTCGATGTCGTGGATAATGTGGACTTCTACCAAAATTGTAGATTGGTTTGTATATTTTGTTGTTTTCTAGTCTTCTCGACTAGATCTGCATCATTGGGTGACAAATTCTTAGAGACCCTTAGTATCTGGTATCATTGAGTTTTTCCCTTGTGCCAAGGGATTTTTTGTTACTACTTTCATTTCTTCTAATGATCAAGATCTGGTATTGAAAAATTTGTGGGCTTTGGGGACTCACTCTCTTTCATCCAAACCCTGCACAATCTCCTTCAACCCTCTTACTAAACCACTCAGTGTGTGTCCACTGTGGATTCGTCTTCTCAATCTCACCCTTCATTTTTGCAAGAATTCTTATTTTGAGGTCATCGACAACTCTATTAGCTATTTCTTAATGGTGGATGATATCACAACCTCTATGGATTTATCTACCTTTGTACATATAATGTTGACATTGACATCTCTATACCTCTTCTTGGGGATATGGTTCTCAAGGTTGGGGATAGATCGTGGACTCAATCATTGGATTATGAGGGTCTCCCCTTTTGCTATCATTCGTGCTTCTCTACTGGTCTCTTGGTAGCAGAATGCTCTCTCTCGCATTGTAAAGGTGTTGTTACTTGGTGAAAGGACACTAATAGTGATCATTTGACTATCCCAGCTTCCAACTCTTCCTTTGATGACTCTTCACAGGCTGATGATGACTCCCCCTGGGATGATGCTCCTGTTGTTGATTTGGCCTCCTCAAATCCTGTGCTGCTAGTGCAGCCCCCTCTGGCTGCGTGGACTCTTCTTCATCTGTTGCTCTTGCTCTGCTCTGCTCTAACCTTTGGCTGACAATGTGCAACCTTGTCAACACTCTGCCCCTTTTGTTGATAGTCTCATAAAGAAGATTTCCCACTTGCTACTTCTTGTGGTGGGGATATTAGTGATAGTATTGCTCAGATAATTGTACGTTGGTGTATGAAAGATTGTTCTTCAGTTTCTCATTATTTTTCCCACTTATGTAAGTTGTCTACCCACTTTTGATGTGAGATACTAACTATTCTACTAGTGTGATGTCAATACAAAGGACATTGTTAGAGTTGGGTTCCAGTTGAATACTGTTGTAAGCACAGCCCTTGTAGCTATGAATGTAAAAATTGTGCGCGAAGTGTTTGACGCAATGCGTGAAGGAAATGTTTGTTCATGGAACGCCATGATTACTGACTATGTTCATCATGGATGGTGCTATTCAGCTGTGATCTGCTGAACCAGATTTGATTGCTAGGGTGAATGTGATACCGGGATCTGCTCTGCAACTATCAAGTGTATTGATGCATATGACAATAAAAGTGAGTTTTAATCAGATGGTATGGTGGGAACTGCTCTGATAGACATGTGAACCAAATCTGGGAGTATGAACGTTTCATGGAGTTTGTTTGGTATAAATATACACAAAAGAAATGTGGTTTCATGGAATTTTATGATTGCGGGCAAATGGATGTGCCAGTGAAGCTTTTACATTCTTCTGTGAAATGCAACTGCAAGGTTTAAAGCCTGATTCAATAACTGCGGTAGATGCTCTCCCTGCATGTGCACATCTAATCAACTTATTAGCAAGGTAAGCGTACACATAGTTCAATTATGCAAAGCAATCTTAATCATCTACAACTGTATGCAATGCACTGCTTGCCATTTTACGCCAAGTGCCGGACAACAGGATGCACATGCCAAGTGTTTGACAAATTGACAGCATGTTAAGAAGACTTTGGTTTCTTGTATACAATGACTGGCAGAAGTGGAGTACACAGGCATGAAAAGGAATTTCCTTTTCCTTTTCACACAAATGCAGGAGGTAGATGGATTCGTAGTTAGTCTAGATGGAGATATAAGAAATGAATGCGTTTCAATTCGTGACGTACCCAAAACATAACAATGAGTTGTTTGCAAATGAGAATTTGCTGGATGTGACTGTCAAAAAGTGGAGAATATAAAGTGCAGGTGGGAGGCTCGTGCCTCTGAATGAGCATTTATTTCGGTGGGGAAACATATGTTCATATTGAAGATGAAATAAGATGTTTGACCTACATAATGTTGTAATTTCAGTACTTCTACGGTTTTATCTCTTTGTTCGTTCCCAAATCCTCTGGATAAAGCTTTAATCTCAACTGCAATTGAAGTATCACAAGAAGACAAGAAATGTGAGTTTTTTTTAAGAAATTTGAAGAGTTATTTGTAATATTTTAATAGTTTAATTTTAAATTTTTTAAAAGAATTTGATGTTATTTTTTGTCCAGCATTAAATTTTCTATTTTTTCTTGATTTTTGAATGAGTTAATTTATTTTCAAATAAATAATAAATCTTGATGTTACAGTAAAATAGGAAAAAATGTATTTATATTAAATCTTATTATGGACCATATTTCCTGTATTTTATTTGAATAAAGTGGAGAAACCATAGTTTCTCCATTTTATATCCCAGATAAACTCCTTTCATTGAGTCTACCGCTGCTAATCTTAGCCTATGTGCTTCTAAGGATAGAGAGCAACAATAAAATAAAGTTAAAATGTGGGTATCAACCCTAGTCTATGAGGAAGACTACAATAGTATGTATGAATTCAATGAAGTAGTGGTCTACACTAAAGAAACTTGACCAATAAATTATGGGAGATGCAATATCAAATCATAATAAATATTCAAATAAAGAAGAAAAATATTACTCAAAATAGTGAGCTCTTTGATGATTCAAGAGATGTGCACCCAAAAATCTTGCGAGAGCTGCAATAGACCATGAAAAGGAAGAAGATGAAACAAAAATGGAGTTCTACAATATTATAAGGAAATTTCAGCAAGTTTACAATAAATTTAGCACCAATTTAAGACAACTATAATGAACTAGAGTTTGGTTACAACTGAATACAAACATGGACAGGGATAGTGGGGGAAATTAATTTTCTTCCAACATGTCAAAATCTTTTGTTGTCAACTAAAAATTAGAAGCTTTCCCAAAATGCGTTGGATTTGCAGTGACATATGATGGGGGTGTAGACAATTAAAAATGACCCATTGCTCCAACACAATGACATTACTAACATTCCTCGTATTTATTAAATAATCTTTATTATTTAATTAAAATATGTCCTTCTACTATATTCTGAATTCAAAATCACCATTTCTCAATAAATTCATAATTAAGTGATCTTAATTAATTACTCGAATATATACTTATATATAATACGTTGAGAGTAATCCTTCTCAAGGCACCTATTTTCATCAAATTGCAAGGTTTGTGTTAGAGTTAGGGTTGATGAAAATAGGTACCTCAAGAAGGATTACTCTCGGGGTATTATATATATAAGTGTATATAAGCTAGTAGCAATTGCAATGCAACATGGGAAACATTATATGAATCATATAAATAATTATATCAGGGTGGGTTAGTGTTGGGTTAGGATTAGGATTAGGATTAGGGTTAGAATTAGGATTAGGGTGAAAGGTCTAATTAGGAGTAAGGTCAAGGTTAGGGTTAGGGTCAGGGTCAGGGTGGCCTAGAGTCTAGGATTTATAGTTAGGTTTAGTATCTTGGTTAGGGTTAGGGTTAGGGTTAGGGTTAGGGATAGGGTGTAGGGTTTCAAGTTAGGATTAATATCATGTTAATGGTTAGGGTTAGGGTTGGCATCAAGGTTAGGGATGTAGGGTTAGCGTTAGGGGTGTAGGGTTAGCGTTAGGGTTAGGGTTAGGGTTAGGGTTAGGGTTAGGATTAGGGTCAAGGGTATGAGTTAGGATTAGGGTTAGTATCAAGATTAGGATTAAGGTTTGGGTTAGGGTTAGGGTTAGGCTTATAATTAGGGTCATAGGTATGAGTTAGGATTAGGGTTAGTATTAGTATTAGGATTATGGTTAGGGTTAGCATTAGGATTAGGGTCAAGGGTCCAATTACAATTAAGATCAAGGTTTAGGTTAGGGTGTAGGGTTTAGAGTTAGGATTAGTATCATGGTTATGGTTAGGGTTAGGATTACAGTCACGGGTACAGGTACGAGTTAGGGTGTACCGTTTAGAGTTACGGTGTACAATTTTGTAAGACTAAAGTAGCTTCCCTAGTTCTACATAACTCGTACGAGTTATGTAGAACTAAAAGCATATGCTTTTAGTTCTACAAAACCCATACGTGTTTTGGAGAAATAAAAAAATGTGCTTGTAAGCTTAGCATACACTACATAGATGTATATTCTTACATATATAATAGGTGTATATGTATATGTATATATATACATTTTGGATATATATATATATATACACACACACACATATATGTATGTATATATGTATATATTTATACATATATATATATATATGTGTGTGTGTGTGTCTCCCTCATTACTGCTCTCTCGTCTTCCTTACCCATCACCATATTTGTTATTCTGAGCTCTCTCTCTCTCTCTCTCTCTCTCTCTCTCTCTCTCTCTTACGAGTTATGAAGAAATACAAACTTTTACTTCTTCATAACTTTTCTGAAGTCTTTGCTCTGACTTTGGTGCTGACGGTCTTTCTTTCTGTTTTCCTTCCAGCGTTTCTTTTGTTTTTTGTCTTGTATGTATTTATTGTCATATCTGGGTTTTGACCCACTGTAGACCGCTCCCCTCCTTGGGACAGTCTGTTTCTCTTTGGGCTTTTTTGCCTTTCCTTTCTATGCTTTGTTAAAGGGTTTCGGGGTTCCCTTCAAAACCTGCTTTTACCATAATCAAAAACACGTACAAGTTATGAAGAAGTTTTAGTATTTTTTTATTAGGCTCGATTTCCCTGAGCCAAGTGATTTCAAATTTTGAATAACACACGGGTTTTGTGAAAATTTAAGTTTTTTCATCATGTGGTCACTTTTTTTACCAGCAACTTGGTGCACTTACCCTCATGTTAATGGTTAGGGTTAGAGTTAGGATTAGGGTGAGGGTTAGGGTAAGAGTAGGATTATGGTTAGGATTAGGTGTAGGGTTTAGAATTAGGATTAATATTTTGGTCAGGGCTATGAGAGATTGATATTTGGGTTAGGGTTTAGGCTTAGGTAATAGGTCTTAAGATTGGGATTATGGATATGACATTAAGATTAGGGTTTAGCTTTTGGCTTTATATCATAGTTACTATTATGGATATAGATAGTGTTTTGATTAGCTTTAGGGTTAGGGTTTGGGTTTAAGGTTTAGGATTCAGATTATCATTATGATTAAATATAAAGTCAAGGTTACTACTTAAATTATAGTTAGGGCTAATGTTTGAAAATAGAGTTAAGATTAGTTTTAAATTTAGAGATAGAATTATGATTACTATGTTGGCAAGTAATCAATTTTGTGTAAATGTGATTTAATTTTTGGTTGTCATTTATGGCAACGCATCTGGGTTTTAGATCGATTTCAGTAAAGATGAGTTTTGATGATTCAGAAATTGACTAAGTGTAGAAGCAGAGATACATAAGTGTTTTGGATGTCGAAGATCGAGATCGATGATTTAGGGCAAGCGAGATTAGAGGAAGATAGTATGGGGTATGTATGACCTCCACCTAAGATTGATTTTGTTTTGGTTGATTCTATGATGAGTTACACATAATTGAAGTCAGACAGACTGCAACAGAACAACAAAACAGAGCAGTTTGACAGTAGCAAAGATTAAGGGAGTATGGCTTGGACTCCAAACAATCGAAGTTATATTTTGGTTGTTGATAACCTCGACATTAAATATGCAAGAGCTCTGACTATGCATTTGATATTTTCTATATTAAATGTATTTTTTATTGAAGGCTGACTTAGTAATATTTGTAATATTCATATTGAGAGTCGACTTTGTAAAGTTGTGAGATATATATGTAAGATCTTTTTAATAAAGATAGATGTAGAAGAAGTTGTAAAGTTGATAAGTGGTTAGTGGACAAATGGATGAGTTGTTGAGCGAATAGAATAGCAGAGAATGACATAGATCATTCAAGAACAATAAAGGAACTATCTAAGCACCAGTATTGCTTGTTTTTATTTATGACTGAGAACACTTTGTAACCTGGATTATATTGTAAGAGTTGTAAGATCAGTTAGCCCCTAATAGGGTGTTGTGAACCTTTAACATGGTTGTAATTCCTTTAACAAGGAAATGTGTTATGTAATATTCAGCTCCTAACAAGGGTAGGTCTCCTTATAGGGACATTATACTTTAGTACATGCTTGTGGGTACCATCTCCACCGGGGTTTTCCCTTGGCCAGGGTTTCCTCAAAAAAAAATGTGGTGTTATGAGTACCGTATCATTTTCTTATGTTCTTTTCTTTATTGCAAGTTTATGGTTAATATATAAATGGTTGAATAATTTAATTAAGTGCTATAATACTGATTCACCCCCCCTCTCAGTATTATCCAATCCTAACAATTGGTATCAGAGCTTTTGGACCTTGGAGAGAAAGTCTAACAACTTGAGGGAGATTAGAATGGATTTGGATAGTTTGCAAGAAAACTTTGATGCTACACTTGAAGACCTTGACAAAGCAAAACTAGAGAATGGAGAGTTGAGATTCAACATGTGAAGAGATGAGAAATTCATAAAGAAGCTAAAATATCAACTTGAGCTTTCTAGAAATCAAAGACAAGATCTTGTGGTTCAGATAAAAGAGGATTTAGATGAAGACAGTCCAGATCAGGTGAAGTAACTAAAAGAAGAGAATGAAACTATGAAACTTGAAAATGAGACTATGGCTAAAGAAATATAGGTACAGAAGGATGCTAAGAAGAAAGTTGAAGAAGCTTTAAAAAGTGAATTAGATCAAATGAAGAATGAGGCTGACAACTACAAGAACAAGTATATGGAAATGGAAAAATACAATCAGATTATAAAAGGTGAACTTGTTGAAGCAAAGAATCACATTGAGAAACTTCACACCAGCAGTGATTTGATTGATGAACAGAGAGACAAACAGAAACCTAAAGGTGATATGACTGGTATTGGCTTGAATGAAGCTGAATGTTCAAATAATCAGGAAGAGAAATCAAATGAGAAGATTGATACTGAGAAACCTTCTATTGAAGAGCCTAAAGAGTAGATCAGACCCTTCATAGGTAGATGCTTTGGCTGCAACAAATTTGGACACATGAAGAGAGACTGCAGAGGTAATGCCCCTTTTAGAAATTTTTCTGGTTATTGTTTTAACTGTAATCGATGTGGGCACAAGAAAGTAAAATGCAGAAAACCTAATCAATCAAGATATAGACAAGACAATGGAAGAGAATCTACAGTGAAGCCTACATGTTACAAATGTAATAGCATTGGAAACATTTTGAAGTACTGTAAACTATAAGCCAATCAGGAAAGAAGACCTCTTATATGTTACAAATGCAATAATCTAGGACATATAGCAAAATTTTGCAGGTATAAAGGATCAGACAACAAAAGAGCACCACCTCCTATGAATTCACAGAAGAATGAAAATGATATTGGTAAGAGTGTTGCAGATTTGAAGAGTGATCTGAAAGTTGTTTTAAGAAGGCAGAAGATAATAACAGTGGTAAAATATGGAAGATCAAAGAAACAAGTGAGACATCAGTTCAGGGAGAGTCAGTAGAGGCTACTAGATCTACGCCTGATGGTAACAAGATAGAATCAACCTAATTGGCTGATCATGGCCTTAGGGGGAGCATTGGATACATACATCATAATATCCTACCCCAAAATTCATGGATTGAGCTTGTGCGAGCTTGGTTATAAGCTTGGAAGACATCATGGAGTATATGTTAGTAATAACTGAGAGGGGGGGGGGTGAATCAGTGGCCTCAACAATTAATCCTTAAATCAACCTTTTAAACTTATGACCACAAATTATATCTCAAGTTATCTTTTCTCCTACAAGATGAATGTCATGAATTACTTATATCAATTTACTACTTTTCAGATTACTCTGTTAAACCTTCTTCTATTTGTTTACTGATAAGCAACCATCTATTTACCAAAATACAGTAAATATGTAGAGTATACCGATCAATCCATAATTAACTATGTAAGATACAGAACAATAAAGAAATGAATCATACACACATAACACATGGATTTTTAACGTGGAAACCCTGTTAAGGGAAAAACCACTGGGACTGGTACCCCAAATTTTCATTTACTGAAGTGAGCCCTGTTAAGAGCCAACCCTGTTAAAGGTTACAAACACACTGTTAGGTGTGACCTTGTTAGAGGATTTAGAAATAGTTTGTCAGCTAGTATCTGGCATCTAATGCTACCATCCTTGATCAAACACTCACTTGGCTTGTCAATTGAAAAAGACTTTTAAGTCCTTCTCAGTTAAGAGGCTTATGCTTTAATGGTTACACTAAAACACTAATGATATGTTCATACATACAACCCAATTGCAGATTTTTAGATCTATTGTAGGTCCATTACTTCACTAATCAATATAATCAAATATATATACCTTTTCTCCACACTTGTTCTTCTATGTGATGCTTTTTTCACTGTTCATCGGTGTCTACAGAATTTAGCTCTTCCTTTAGCTTGTTGATCGGGACTGAAATGAAGACTTTCTTCTTCTTTAGATTTCCTTTAGCATCTTTCCTCTTCTTGTTCACCCCACACACACAATTCATAATGATTTGAGTTTTGTCTCTTATAGACATGATTTCCTCTTTTCTTGGCTTTCTTGATCTTGGTGTGTTCCAAAAATCTTTCCAATAGACTTAAAGAAAATCTCCAGTCTGATCTCATATAGATCTTCTTGCCAACTAGACAAAGCAGCTTTAAATCAATTACTTATCTCCAGCTTTATCTGGATGATTAAAACAATGATAAGTGTTTGTTAACTCTATCTTTAGCTTCTTGACAGCTAAGCATTTTGTCATTTTCTGAACTCTCTATTCTGCCGGTCAACACTTCAGCTAGTCATCGGTGACAACTAACTATTTTGTCAGTGTGACTTCAATTATCATTGGGATCTCCATCCTTGTCTTCTTCGTCGGGCAACACTAAAATTCTGTCTGTTAGGTTACTCTATTTTTTACTCATCAGGAAACACTGTAATTCTGCTCATTAGTAATGCTTTGCATTTCCTTGTTGGACAACACTATGACTTTGTTCTTTTACTCTAACTGTCGATTGCACTCTGTTGGTGTATACAGTCACTTAGTGAATAATTGACTTGTATGCATTACTGATAGCATAGCTTTGATTCATGAGTTCTTTGAAGTCTTTGGCAGTGTCTCTATGACCATACAGATTATATCAAGTTGACATCAATGACAATACAATACATTAACTGATTTAATGCCTTGCATGATCATCAACTCAATATCTTCAAACATTCAATCAGTTACATGTCATCAATCTCTCCCTTTGGCATTGATGGCAACATACTAAATTATCATACTATACTATTGCTAATACAATATGAAATATACAGTTTCATCAAGCTTTCCTAATGTAACTATTACAAATGTCTGGCTATCGGTAAGCTCAAATAGCTTTGATTTGATTCTTGCAGCTTTCTTTCTGTCTTCAATCCCTTTCACTAGATAGATGTAGAATTTTTTTTTGATGTGATGTATTATCCTTCTGTGTCAAACTCTCTCCCTTTCACTTCTCTTCTCTTTTGAAGTTTTCTCTCCCTTTCTATTTGCTCTCCCTTTTTGGTTTTGATACTTCGATGGATATGATCTCTTCTTGAGATAATAATGGATAAACTCTCTCTTTTTATCAGTATGATAATGAGATATCTCTCTCCCTTTGACATTAATACCAAACATCTTATCTTTTCAAACAAGTTTTTGAGAGTTATGCCAAGTGGATCCTTTCTATCCATAATATATTCCTTGAATTTCCCAATCCATCGGTAATAACTCTGTTGCTCACAGTAGATAAATACCTTGTTGTGTATAGATTTATCTTTGAAGTCCATCTCTCTGCTTGCATCAACATGAATGATATTCTGATAATATGTGGGCTGATGCAGTCTTCTAGTCAGCTTACTGACCAGTAGACAAGGGTCTGAACCCTAGTCTCTTTCTCAAGTACTCAAATGCATCCTTGGGCAGTGGCTTGGTGAAGATATCGGCCAATTGTTCCTTTGATTGCACATATTCAAGTATCACCTCCTTTGCCTAAACTTGTTCTCTCAAATAATGATACTTGATGGTAATATGATTTGTTTTAGCATGCATGACTGGATTTTTGGAAATGTTTATTGCACTTGTATTATCACAATAGATAATTACTGGTTCTAAAATTTTCATATGCATACCTTCCAGTAACTGTCTGATCCATGCAATATTTGAGCAGTTTGCAGCAACAACAACATATTCTGCCTCTGCAATAGATTGTGAGATGCATCCTTGTTTCTTGCTGATCCAAGTGACAAGTCTGTCACCCATGAAGAATGCTCCTCCAGTTGTCCTCTTTTGGTCATCAAGATTTCCAGCCCAATTAGTGTCGGTAAAGACCTTAAGTTAAAATTTGCCTTCTCTTCTATACCATAAGCCATATTCCTCGTTATTCTTCAGATATATTAGAATTCTTTTCACAACAATCATATGTGATTCTCTGGGGTTAGCAAAAAATCTAGCAACTATTCCTACTGCATGTGCAATATCTGGTCTAGTATGTACAACATACATGAGTTTTCCAATCATTGACCTGTACAAAGTATGATTTACCTCTGATGACTTGTCCTCTTTTGTCAGTTTGCATCCAGTTGCCATCGGTGTTCCAACTAGTTTGGATTCTTCCATTTTGAATATTTTCAATACTTCTTTAATGTACTTGGATTGTGTAATGAAAATGCCTCCATCTTGTTTCATGATTTGTAGACCAAGAAAGAACTTGATCTCTCCACACATAGACATCTCAAAATCTTTGCTCATCTCATTTGAAAATGATTTGCATAGCATATCATTGCCTCCAAATATGATGTCATCAAAAAATATCTCAACAATCAAAATGTTAGCATCAGTATCTTCCTTTAAATAAAGATTATTGTTTTCACTAGTCCTTACAAATCCAATACTTATAAGATAGGAATGAAGTCCTTCATACCAGACTCAGGGTGCTTGTTTCAATCCATACAGGGCTTTGTGAAGTCTACATACCATGTCCCTCTTGTCTGTATCAACAAACCCTTTTGGTTGTTCAATGTATACCTCTTCTTCAAGTATTCCATTTAGGAATGCAGACTTGACATCCATTTGATATACCTTGGATCCTTTATAAGTAGCATAAGCAAGTAGTATTATTACTCCTAGCCTAGCAACGGGTGAAAAGGTTTCTCCAAAGTTAATTCCTTCTTCTTGTGCATACCCTTGCATACTAGTCTTTCTTTATTCCTTGTGACTTCTCCATTCTCATTCAACTTATTTTTGAATATCCATTTTTTAACAATGACATTCTTGTCATCTGGTCTTGGTACAAGTGTCCATGTATTTTTTTTCTCTATCTATTTAATCTCCTCATTCATAGCACTAATCCATTCATCATTATCTAGTGCAACATTGACAAATTTTGTCTCATAATCACAAATAAGACATCTTGTATTTAGAGACTTACTTCTAGTTCTCATACTAGCATTTTTATCTCCTATGATCTGGTCCTGTGGATGGTTCCTTCTGACATATCTTGTAAGTATTGGTTTATCTCTTTGTCTATCAGCTTGATCGTCATTTTTTTCTTCATTTTGTTCTCCATCAGTTTGTGCATCATCTTGAGCAATATTCTGATCGTCGGTATTTGTAGCCTGATGCTTGGGTGCAATGATCTGTTGCTTGGGAGCTCTATATTGTTGGTTGGGTAGAGTGTTAGGTTCCTCATTGTAATTGAATCTATTGTAGTCCTCTGGCTCTTTAGTGCCTTCCTTTTCATTCTTCTTTGCAAATTCATCTATCTTTACGTTTGCACTTTCAACAATTTTGTTAGAGGCTTTATTTAGACATTTATAAGCCTTGCTCTTGGTAGAATACCCTAGAAATATTTCTTCATCACTCTTGGAGTCAATTTTTCCATTTCTGTCATCTTTTAAGATATAACATTGACTGCCAAAATTTTTGAAATAACTTACATTGGGTGTGTATCCATACCATAGCTCACAAGGTGTCTTTTTGGTATCTTTCTTCAATTGTACTATGTTCAATGTGTAAACAGCAGTACTGATAGCTTCCCTCCAGATGATTTGGGTGATCCATTTCTCTATCATCAGTGTCCTTGCACAATCTACTATGGATCTATTCCTTCTTTCAGCAATTCCATTTTGCCGTGGTGTTCTCGGTGCAGAGACCTGTCTTTTGACTCCATGCTCATTACAAAAGTTAGTAAATTCATCTGATGTAAATTCCCCTCCTCTATCTTATCTTAAGAATTTTAACTCCTTACCACTTTGCTTCTCAACTATTGCTTTGTACCATTTAAACATCTTAAATGCTTCTAATTTATCTTTTAGAAACATGACTGTCATCATTCTAGAGTAATCATCAACAAAGAGAATAAAATATCTATCTCCATAATAACTCTTTGTCCTCATAGGTCCACATAAATCAGTATGGACTAATTCTAGAATTGCATCGGATGTATGGGTTTTTCTTTCAAAACTAGACTTTGTCATTTTACCTTTTTGACAATTCTTACACATGATGTTGTCAGGTTTGGTCATCATCGGTAAGCCTTTGACATTTCTCTTTTTGCTAATCTTTATCATGTTGTCAAAATTCACATGACACAATCTTTTGTGCCATAGCCATATATCTTCATTTGTAGTAATCAAACAAGTGGTGTCAATATTATTTAGATAGAATAAGTTACCTTTTGTCTGCTCACCGGTACCAATTAGATTTCCTAATTTATTGAAGATATTTGCCTTCTTATTTTCAAATGGTACTTTGTGACCTAAATTATTCAACTGAAAAACACTCAATAGATTATAATTCAATCCGTTTACCCAATAAGCATTTTCACATTTTATTTGGTTATTCAACATTATGGTTCCTCTACCTTCAACTAGACAAGGTGTGTCATTACCCATTCTTACTGAACCACCTTTATAGTATTCAAAAGTTTCAAACTTTTGCTTATCACCGATCATATGGTGAGTGTAGCCACTATCAATGATCCAACCATCATTTTTGTTAACTTTAGATATGAGAGTTGTTTCTACATACCTTTCTTCATCATCATCTGAATTGTCTTTCACTGCTACAAACACCATCTTTATGTCTTCATCAGATTTGGTGTTAGTGTCATCATCTTTGCATTTTGCTAGGTAATTGGCCTTCTTTCCTTTGTCCTTATAGTATCAGATATCTTTTCTTTCTAATTGTTGGTAGCTTCTGTAATCACCTCTACCAGACTTCTTTTCAAATGATCTATCATTACTTTTGTCATCTTTTCTTCTGTTAGTACACCTTGCAGCAAATTGTCCTATCTCTTTGCAATTAAAACAAACAAGTGATAATTTACCTTTGTATTTACCTTTGCCCCTCTGCATTCTTCTAGCCATAAGTGTTTCAATTTCATCAAGATCATCTTCTTCACTTTCACTATCACTATCTTTTCTCATAGTGTTTTTATGACTTGATTTACTTATTCTCATAGAAGTTTTGAATGCAGACTCAATATTTGGTAAGACACTATTATCAAAGTTATTCATCTCAAATGAAATTAGTCTTCCAATCAAATTGTGTAGAGTAACATTGCTACTTTCTACTGCTCTCATTTCTTAAATGGAAGATACTCTAATAGCATAAGTAGGTAGTAAGGTTCTTAGAATTTTACTTACCACTGTATCTTCTTCTAGTACACCTCCAAGTCCTCAGATACCATTGACTACCTCTTTGATCCTTGTGTTTTACTGAGTGATGTTTTCACCTTCTTTAATTTTGAGATCATCAAACTTTCCTCTAAGGCTTTCTGCCTTGGGTCTCAAAACATTTTTGTCACCACCATGTACAAGCATCAATTTGTCCCACATATGCTTTGCAGTTTTGTAGGATTTGACATCTTCAAATTCAGCATCGGAGAGTGAGGAAGAAAGCTCTGCCATCATGCAGTTGTGTTCATGCTTTTCTCTCAATTGTTCAACTATTGGTGCTCCTATGGGAAACACATATTTAGTTTCTAAGTATTGAGTAACATCATTACCAATACCTGATAAGTGGAGTCTTATTCTGCTCTACCATGAAGCAAAACTATCTTTGTTCAACTTGGGCACATCTCGTCTATTCATCTTGTGATCTTTGATTTAGGTCTTGAAACCTTCCTTTCTAAGAACACATGCTCTGATACCAATTGTTAGTAATAACTGAGAGTGGGGGGGTGAATAAGTGGCCTCAATAATTAATCCTTAAATCAACCTTTTAAACTTATGACCACAAATTATATCTCAAGTTATCTTTTGTCCTACAAGATGAATTCCATGAATTACTTATATCAATTTACTACTTGTCGGATTGCTCTGTTAAACCTTCTTCTGTTTGTTTACTGATAGTTAGTCATCTATTCACCGAAATATAATAAATATGTAGAGTATACTGATCAATCTAGAATTAACTATGTAAGATACAGAACAATAAAGAAATGAATCATACACACATAACACATGGATTTTTAACGTGGAAACCTTGTTAAGGGAAAAACCACTGGGAATGGTACCCCAAATTTTCACTCTTCTCAAGTGAGGCCTATTAAGAGCCAACCCTGTTAAAGGTTACAAACACACTGTTAGGTGTGACCTTGTTAGAGGATTTAGAAATAGTTTTTCAGCTAGTATCTGGCATCTAATGCTACCATCTTTGATTAAACACTCACTTGGCCTGTCAATAGGTATTGGGCATATCCAATGCTACTTTTGTGATCAAACTTTTTGATACTCCTTGGGATGTATCTCAATTGAAAAATACTTTTAAGTCCTGCTCAGTTAAGAGGCTTATATGCTTCAATGGTTAAATTGAAACACTAATGATATGTTCATACATACAACTCAATTACATATTTTCATATCTATTGTAGGTCCATTACTTCACTGATCAATATAATCAAATATATACCCTTTCTCCACACTTGTTCTACTCTGTGATGCTTGTCTCGTTGTTCATCGATGTCTGCAGAATTTAGCTCTTCCTTTAGCTTGTTGATCAAGACTGAAATAAAGACTTTCTTCTCCTTCAGATTTCCTTAGCATCTTTCCTCTTCGTGTTCACCCTACACACACAATTTGTAATGAATTGAGTTTTGTCTCTTATAGACATGATTTCCTATTTTCTTGGCTTTTTTGATCTTGGCGTGTTCCACAATTCTTGCCAATAGATTTAAAGAAAATCTCCAGTCTGATCTCATAGAGATCTTCTTGCCAACTAGACAAAGCAGCTTTAAATCAATTACTTATCTCCGGCTTTATCTGGATGTTTAAAATAATGATAAGTGTTCGTTAACTCTATCTTTAGCTTCTTGACAGCTAAGCATTTTTTTGTTTTCTGAACTTTCTATTCTGTCGGTCAACACTTTAGTTAGTCATTGGTGACAACTGACTTTTCCATTGGTGTGACTTCAATTGTCATCGAGATCTCCATCTCTATCTTCTCCATCGGGCAACACTGAAATTCTGTCCGTCAGGTTACTCTGTGTTTTGCTCGTCGAGCAACACTGTAACTCTTCTCATCGATAATGTTGTGCATTTTCTCGTCAGGAAACACTGTGACTTTGTTCTTTTACTCTAACCATCGGGTGCACTCTGTCAGTGTATATAGTCACTTATTGAATACTTGACTTGTATGCATTACTAATAGCATAGCTTTGATTCATGAGCTCTTTGAAGTCTTTGGTAGTATCTCTATGACCATACAGATTATATCAAGTTGACATCAATGATAATACAATACATTAACTAATTTAATGCCTTGCATGATCATCAACTCAATATCTTCAAACATTCAATCAGTTACATGTCATCAGTATACATCTAAGATCACAACATCAACCAACACATATATTTTTTTTGCGAGATCTAAATAGCCGACTGGACAATTTTAAGTGAAAGTGAAATTCATAACTTAATCTTGTATAAAGCACCACTTGATGATCTATTTATTTACCATTTGATGAAGAGTGAGATAAGGAAATCAGAGAGCAGAGAAGTTTAGATTATTCTACATTGGTCGTACGTGATTGATTGAAGGATAAACTCAAAATTCAGTGGAAGAAAGGTATTTACATTATCTAGCCATGGATGCACCCATTATTTTCTATTTTACAGATAGACCTAGGTATAAGTTTAAGAAACATCTATTCAAATCATGTGAAGAGGATCCAGAGGGAACATTTGTCCAAACCCCATATGACATGTTACATGTAGAAGATATTAGGGCTTACATACATTGTAAGTATGACATATTGGGAATTGATGATATATCAACTAAGATGGAGTATATGTCTGACAATGGGGTCATGAGAGAATAATACAAACATATTAATTAACTAAGCATAATGAAAATTTTGGATTTATGCAAATTTGATGAAGATGAATGGTTCAAAATACTACTAAGTAGGGTTCATGATCAGTTTATCTGGATTAGTTGTCAACCTGTGAAGATTTGTAGTGACCTAATCCATGAAATCACTAGATTGGACAATACTAGAGTCATCCCTATTGCGGAGAAACATGTGAAGAAATAAGTTGAAACCCTAACTCATTCTAAATGGGGAAAATGGGAAATGAAAGTAAAAGACATCTTTTAGCAAGATGTAAGATTGATTGTGATGATACTTGGGTACAATTTCTACTACAGTAGCAGACCTAACTCAGTATCTGCTGGGGTAATCATGATGGTATGGAGAATGGTGAAGGAGAATGTACAGTATAATATATGTGAAGTTCTGGTACAACAATTCCTTGAGAATGTGAAGCTTGTGAAGAAGGAAAAAATGAAAACCTTCAGATTTGGTTTATTTCTGATGCATATGTTCATTCATATTTAGCACAAGTTTCCTGGATTACATCCTAGTGGTTGGAAATTAGGAGTACCTACTGGCATATTGATTTCATAGAGCTACAAGAGACAAAATGCTACTTGGGTTGATTGTGAACTATTTGGTATGATCAAGATACTATAGAGACAGATGAAGACAAGATACAGAATACATGAAGACATTATTGAGAAATGCAAAGATATAATCTGTTTCATGGTTGAAAATGATTTTGTGTGATTTGAAGAAGTCATACCCATGAAGGAATGGTGTTATCCCATGGGTTATGAAGTAAGTTCTGAAGTACTTACTAAGCAAGTAGAGCATGTCCTTGCATTAGAGATTGATAAAACAAAGGAAAGATGGGGAACTAACAAGGAAAAGTAAAAAAAAGTAACATACTAGAGGTCTGAGGAAGAGAAAGATTGAAAATATTGTACATGAATGTGGAGTTAAAGCTGGATTGACAGAAGAGGAACTAAAAGAAGTAAAAAAGAAGATGACAGAGAAATCACTTGGACCAGCAAGTGGAAGTACTACAACCCCTCCCACTCCTGAGGTAATTATGGTAGATAGTCCACCTCCTCCTCAACAGCAAACAACACAATCTGAAAATATCACTTCTAGCTTTACAAGATCAAGAATGCAAACATCACCAAAAGAGTAGAGCATAGCAGGAGAAGAGAAGAAAGCAAAAAAACACATTTGGAAACTTGACCTAAAGAGGCTAGAAAAGAGAGCACTAGAACAAGACAAACTAGTTACAATTGACAAATACTATAATAGGTATGAAGAAGCAGACAAACTTAAAATTGAGGACATTGTGATAGAGAACCTACTTACTTTCAATAAGACATTGTTCAAAATTGAAGAAAGCATTCCCATAGACCTATATGGAAGATTGGAGATAAGAAAAAATGTTGCACAAATTGAAGATGATACAATCAGAAACCAAGAAATTGATAACATGCTGCCTGTGATATCAGTCTAGGAAAGGGACTAAAACCTCTACTAAGGACCAAGGTGAGATTATTGAAAATCATGGAGAGGAAACATGATGAAGTCGTTGAGGAAACTCAGAAGGCACTGGAGAAGATACTGATGAGTACTAATTCTAACAAGCCATCAACTCCTAAGACCTTTTTGCCCACACAATTGGGAATGGATGAAAGATCAAAGGAAATAGAGACAACTGCTAAGAAGAGAGAAGTATATCCACCACCAGATTTCTATGTTTCTGGTGTAGCAGTAACTCTTGACACCTCTCAAGATGAAAATGACCTTTTTTCAAGGAATATGGATACTTCAGTAACAGATGAGGCTGAACACAAAGAGGGAGCAGAAGAGAAGAAGGAAGAGGATCAGAAGAAGGAAGAAGAGCATAAGGAAGAAGAAAAGAAGACATATCAGAAAGAGGATAAGAAGAAAGAGGTAAACACATCATCCATTTCATTGTTAGCAAGCAGTGATGTAAATGTTGACAGCATGGATGAAATAGAATTAGTAAAATTGGCATTTAATTCTTTGAACAAAGTAAAGGAAAGATACTATAAACAAATTGCTTCCAACACCTATTGTTTTTTAGAATAAAGATGACATTGAAAATTTGAGAATCACACTTGATGAATTTGATGCGCACTATGAGAACTTATTGAAGATAGCAGAGGAGAAAGCAGAGAAGACATACTCAGAGAAGAAGCTAATCACAGTCTGCAAATCTATCCCATGGGATTTAGGCATTGTGAAAACTTGCTTGAAAAATGCAAGAAATTGCATTGGACATGGGAGAAAATTGTTCAGCTATTTCATGAATCCAATAAGGCATGTTCAGAATGTAGAAGACATTATTTGCAAAGAGAGGGAAACTCTGAATATTATGATGGATGGTTGTGAAACATCTTCACAATCCACAACAGTTCTAGACAAAGAATTCACAAGGATTTTGGCTAAACTCAGTGTATTAGATAATGAGAAAGGGAGAGTATTGACAAGATTCAATTTGTTGAAAAGCTTTATCACTCCTAAGTTATCAATACTTGAGGTTCATCTCTCAGTCTTGGATAAAGTGACAGATTCAATGGATAAATCTATGCCCATAGACTTGAAAGAAGATGAGACCACACCATTTCCACTGAATGGCTTAATTCACATTAGCCAAATTTTGTTCAAAACATGGACTGCAGAAGTGAAGATCTTGGAAGAATTCTTTCAAGATATTTTGAAACTGGTGAGAAAAAACTAAAACCTATTGTTGTATATGCACCTTTGTCATTGTTGTCAAAGGGGGAGAAGACAAGAAAAAGTATAGATACATATATAATTAAAAAATTATATAGGAGAAGAAAAGAAAAGAGAAAAGGAAAAAGAAAAGAAAATTATAGAGGAGACAAATTTGTTGGAACACTTATTCATTTTTTTGTTAAGTGTTGCCATCAATGTCAAAGGGAGAGATTCTTGGAAAGTAATCAATTTTGTGTAAATTTGATTTAATTTTTGGTTGTCATTTATGGCAACACATCTGGGTTTCAGATCGATTCCAGTAAAGATGAGTTTTGATGATTCAGAAATTGACTAAGTGTAGAAGTAGAGATACATAAGTGTTTTGGATGTCGAAGATTGAGATCGATGATTTAGGGAAAGAGAGCTTAGAGGAAGATAGTATGGGGTATGTATGACCTCTTCCTAAGATAGATTTTGTTTTGGTTGAGTCTACGGTGAGTTAGACATAATTGAAGTCAGACAGACTACAACATAACAACGAAATAGAGCAGTTTGATAGTAGCAAAGATTGAGGGAGTATGGCTTGGACTCTAGACAATCAAAGTTGTATTTTGGTTGTTGATAACCTCCACATTGACTATGCAAGAGCTCCGACTATGCATTTGATATTTACTATATTAAATGTATTTTGTATTGAAGGCCGACTTAGTAATATTTGTAATATTCATATTGAGAGCTGACTTTGTAAAGTTGTGAGATATATATGTAAGATCTTTTTGATAAAGATAGATGTAGAAGAAGTTGTAACATTGATAAGTGGTTAGTGGACAGTTGGATGAGTTGTTGAGTGAATAGTAGAGCAGAGAATGACAAAGATCATTGAAGAACAATAAAGAAACTATCTAAGCACCAGTATTGCTTGTTTTTGTTCATGACTAAGAACACTTTGTAACCTGAATTATATTGTAAGAGTTGTAAGCTCAGTTGGCCCCTAACAGGGTGTTGTGAACCTTTAACAGGGTTGTAATTCCTTTAACAAGGAAATGTGCTATGTAATATTCATCTCCTAATAGGGCTAGGTCTCCTTACAAGGACATTATACTTTAGTACATGCTTGTGGGTACCATCCCCACCAGGGTTTCCTCAAAAACAAAATATGGTGTTATGAGTATTGTGTCATTTGCTTATGTTATTTTCTTTACTGTAAGTTCATGGTTAATATATAAATAGTTGAAGAATTTAATTAAGTGCTATAATACTGATTCAGCCNCCCCCCCCCCCCCCTCTCAGTATTGTCCAATCCTAACATACTATACCATTAATATAAATGTCACTAACACAAAAAAATGCAGCAATTATAATTAGGCAATACCCATGTTTATATAAATGTCATTAAATGACAAAAATGTACTTGAATAAAACATGTGTTAAGATCAAAGATAAAGTTAAGGTTATTATTTTAATTATAGTTAGGGCTAGTGTTTGAAGATAGAGTTATGATTAGGGTTACATTTAGAGATAGATTTATGATTAATGTGCCAGTAATATAAATGTTACCAATACAACAAAAAAGCGATGAATTATAATTTGGCAATACCCACGTTTATCTAAATGTCACTAAATGACAAAAATATACTTAAATGAGTCTAAATAATATAATGTCGCAAACTAAAAATATCAAAATAAAGATAGAAATATAAAAAAATTAAAATTAAGTACATTATCTTTTTTATCATAAAAATATTTGTATAACGATTATTTCTAATTTTAAAACAAAAGTTTCTATTATAAATTCTTAAAAAGTAGGTTTCTTATTTTATTATGCTTTTTTTCTCTTAAAAGACTTTTTTTATTAAAAAAATTAAAAATTATAAGTGCTTTATCTTATTGATCACAACCACTCTTTGTGATTTTAAAACAAATTTCTATTATAAATTATTGAAAAATTAAGTTTCTTGTTTTATTATACTTTTCTTATCAAATTTTTTTTTTAAAAATCAAATTTAAAATTTAAAAATATTTATTGAATTATTTACTCTTGTCAAATATTCCATCTTAAATTAGATACTAAAAATTAAACCTTATAATTTTATTAGGAATGTTTGTATTGTAAATATTTTAAAAATGGAAGCTTCTATTAATTATAAAAGTATTATATTTCAGCGAAAAATGCTAAAATGGCTCTGCCTTTTACGCAAACGCAGTTTGATTTTTTCAAGAAAATGAAATATGCGAATTCCAAGAATCTGGAATTCATCTCTGCATTTTCAGATGGGGGCAGGCCCCCCCCCTCCTCACACTAGCATTGAGGACAATGGATGGAAATTTGCCTACTCAAGAAAGGAAAGAAGATGGTGAAGATGGGAGGCTAAGCACAGAATTGGGTGGGATAGCTTGAAAGTTCTTCATTCCCGTGCTTTGGGCGTCATTCAACCTTCCTCGGGAAAGAGATTAGAGCATAGTCAATTCCCGACTGGTAACAATCGCTTCCATATTCTACATTCTTTAGAGGAGGGTTCCTTTAAACCTACCGCTAGGAGAAATGATTCCCTCAAAACCTACCCTCACAATGAGAATTTAGGTTGGGGAATTAACAAAAATAGAAGGAATTACAAAATCCCCCAACAACAGTTCAAGCGAAGGAGAGAATAAATCACTAAGACATCACAAAACTGCCAAAAGGTATGCAATTATGCCCTACAGACAGATCGAAAACAGCCAAAGGTACATACACTTCCTTCACAAACCCTTGGAGACAATATTACAATGGAAATTGGAATTGGAACCATAGAAAGAACACAAGCGCACTGTAAAAAAAATTGGAGTCTTTGCCCGATAATGTGATTTTGGAATTCATGTAGAAGAAGTGGTAGATTGGTTTTGATCAACCATTAATGGCAAGGTACGTATTGTAATTCTCTTTGAAGACTTCTTCTATGTTGATTATAATAGTATTAATCTCAAGATAAAACTTTTAAAGGGCTTCACGCCTAAATTTAAAGGGTTTAGTTTTGAAATTTTGGATTGGCAACTTCTTTATGATCCTTCTAGCTTAAAATCCTTCAAGGTGGAGAGAACAATCTTATTACCAAAGCTACCGGTATAACTTCTCAACAAAGAAACCATTAGATTGATAGGAAAACAAATGAGAAATTTATAAGGTTTGAAGAATCACTAATCCCATATTCTAGTTGTGTCATTTTAGTAAACATGGATATTAACATAAGTAATCTAAAAATAATAGAAATCAAATTATGAAATCAGACCTTCATCATAAAACCAAGCTTTTACAAGGGACCGATTCAAGACTAGGAGGTGAAGAATAGTCAAAAAGATCAAATAGAATGTGTATCCTAGACCCAAGACAAGATTCAAGATATTCACATCAAGTTAAATAAAATTAAAAGAGGATTTACAATTAGAACAAAGGAAGCTATGAAGGAAGGAGAAATTAGAGAGAACCAGGAGTTAGATCTTTGACCCAGAATTCAAATAGTTGTCAGATCATTAGGGAAGAAATAATAGGAGAGAAGGAAAATATGGTAGAGAAGGAGAGTTCATAGAGCAAGGTGTCTTTGTTCAATGAGAAGGGGAAATAAATAATTGACGCACTAGAATCTGAGCCAACTTTCTCTGAGGGAACAACATGTGAGGGTGACTAGGAAGGGAAAAAAATAAATATGAAAGACCCGAAGGGGAGTAAGGAGGCAAACATTAAGGATATGGGAGAGGAGAGTAAGGAAGAAGATAGATAGGAAGATAGAGATCAACAAGGAAGTAATCAAGATAATATGGAGGGAAGAGATCTAAACAAGTAGAGAAGGAAGTAAATATTATTGCTAATCACTTAGGTGAAATGGTGGTGGAAGATTTGATGGAAATTTTTCTGGATGAGATCTATGATAAGGAGGAACTAGAGTTGCAAAGAAGAATTCTTATTGAGGGTATTCAGGATGCAAATAGACACATGAATCTCTCGGATGAAGAGGAAATGATGGTCATGTTATACACCAAATTTTCACCCTACTAAACTTGAGAGTCTAGTGATCTGGAATAACATGGGATTCACTTCCAGGTTGTGGGACCTTGCAAAACTTGAAGTGAAACCTCTGGATTCTAGGTCAGTTCCTCTTGGATAATCACCTATTTTTCTCTTGAAACTTAAAATAAAACTTGGGAGGAAAGGGGAAGGAGGAAACTTAAAGATAATAAAGCAAGAACTTAATCTATTAGGTGATACACCAGATATGACATGAATCATAACAAAAATGGCTAAGAGTTTGCATGAAATCTCTGACTTAAAACAAGTACAACTTTCCGAATAGGCTTGCAAAAGTGTTTCATAGTAGGGTTTGAGGTGAAACTGTTTAGGGAAATGGAATATTTTCACAAAAATAGCTTTTATGAACATACACATGGACTATAACATGTAAGAAAACATTCATTCTAGCAAATAGGTACTAAAATGAGACAAGACAATAGGGAATGATAAAATTTTAAATATTGTCTCTGTCAATCATTCACAATGTACACAAAAATGCATAAAAGAAAGAGGACTAAAGTAACTCAAAGATTTCTCCAAAAACTCAGCCACTATATTATGCTTCAGAGAGAATTACAGACATGAAAATCTTGAGGATAGGAAAAATGTCACAGAAAGTTTTTACATAATTCGAACCCCCTTTTACAAAAGTTTCAAAACATCCTTTTATACAAACTCCTCCACCACTATGGCTCGGGAGTTGATCCATAATTAATGTAGACCAGATCCAATAAAATTAGGGTTACAAGAGATATTCTTAAAACAACCAGAAACCCTAAAATAGTCACCTATGTACATTAATACACCTTTGGAAATATCCCAAGTGATCATATATATCTTGGAGACATCTCCCAACATCATAAATTTGACCAGAAAGATCAGCCTGATCCATCTACCCTACCTGCAACTTGAAAAAATCATGCCACCGCCACGAAAGCCCTGAGAAAAAATTTGAATATTTGAAAAATATGATTCTAACAGCCACAGGTGACGCTGAACATCTCATCAATGACTTAGGTTTGAACCTTTATCATTTTTAAAATAGGACCATCGATCTTGCTTAAGCTACCCGCGAGCCCAAGATCTCAAACTGCTATGTGGCATGCAGGGGAAATACCTCAAAGGCTATCTATCAAGCATCTTCACTTTAAGGAAATGCGCCAACCACATGATCAACACCAACTAAGCTGGGCATTAACCTTAAGCCTTGTCATTGAAACTACAGGTCCTACTTAACCGGGAAGGACACATGTCTTCGTGGTGCAATGCCTTGAACGTTAACTTTCATGCATCTCTTCTTTAAGGCAAAGTGCCTACCACATGATTAAAAGAAAATTGTCTAATTTTTACTTTCTGCTGATGGGCCCCAAGATCAGACAACCTGACACACGTCAACATGGTACAATGCCTTAATCACTATCTGTCAATCATCTCTTCTTTAAGGAAAAGTGCTAGCCACCGGATTCAATCTGACCTAACCACTCTCTAACTTCCCTTTGACTTCAGCCTAGCCCTACCATAGACACGTGGCACAATGACACGATGCCTTAAAGAGTAAATATATAGCATCTTGCGATCAATGGATCACGCCAATTATCAGAGCAACAGAGATGTGTTCAATCTTTACCTTGTCTTATGCTCGGCCACTTTACACGTGGTGATCGAGCGCAATGCCTTGATGGGTAAAAAATTAGCATCTTGTGATTAAGGGATCACAACAACCATTGACGAAAGCTTAACCTGTCTGAACAATAAATTTTCCCACATATTTGATCATAGAAGGACACTTGTCACCCAGGCGCAATGCCTTAATGAGAAAACTAAGATGATCTTGATCTTTGAGGCTTTGTCTCTGCCATTGGATGAAATAAATTGACCACACGTTACCCACTTTGAGACTTTTTTCTATGTAGGCCCCACTGTCCATGTGTCAAATGGTCGCAATGCCTTGATGAATCTATAGTGCTTGATCTTTGCATTGAGACATTGTGGTGACCTTATGATTGGTTCCTTCCTACCCAGCTGCCAACGTCATACTCCACTACAAGCCTAGTCTACTGCAGACACATGTTGACAAAGTGTGATGCCTTAAAGAATCCCTACTACTTGATCTGGTGATTAAGGCATCACAACGACTGTCGGATGAAGAAGAAACTTGTTTTCCACCTGGGGTAAATAAAGCGTCACGAGACTTAGGAGAATAAACTTAGGAAAATAATTCCCGCTAGGAAAACAAGGAACATTGGCCCCACTCGACGGTAACTTAAAAAACACGGGGAAAAAGGAACTTAAGTGGCTAAAAAAAAAGAAAATTTGTTTTATAACAACCATGAAAGACCTAGGGTTTAAGGGCTTTACATGAAAATGAAACAAGGGTTTCAAGTAGAAACATTAGGGCTTTAAGACTAGGCATAGGCATGTTGCAGAAACAAGATGGAAATCCTAGAGCCATGGGCATATCCCATACAAGCTGGGATAAACCCTTGTGGGAGCCACATTTAACCCACTTGTGAACCAAAAGAGCATAGGATAGGAAATTTTGGGTAACATTCTTGGCAATTTATGATGAATGTCTGCCTGCTAGACATATGAAAACTAGTGACCTTTGACATTTCATTGGGCATTGAGTCACAAGAAGTACAAAATTGAGAACTTAGGGAAATAGGAGGACCCAGAAAAGAGAAGAAAAACAACAGGAAACAAACAAACCTAAAACAAGGAAAAAGACCTATATACAACAATAGCAACTGTGGAACAACACTTAGAGGAAAACAAGGGAACCAAACTAAAATGTAGAGCACAAGCAACAAAAAAAAACTACTGATGGGGCAGGACAAACTTCAAAAAAAGATTTGAGGTGAAAACCATTGACTGGTATTAGCAATTTTCTCCTTCAAGTGTTGAGAGCTGAAAAGCATTACGCTCCTTGCATTCTGTGATCACAAATGGGCCTCCCCAAAATGAATCAAATTTGGTATGCCTACTAGGTCTTCTCTTGAATTCATCTCACTTGAGGACTATGTCTCCAACCTTAAAGTTCCTTGATCTTGCTCTTTTGTCAAAAATTCTCTTATCCTGCATATGTTGAAACTCCATAGTTTGCATAGCTTTGCACCTATTCTCTTCCAAATCCATAAGCTGGGCATAACGTACCTGCAAAAGATCCCCTTCATCAAAGAGAACAAGTTGGGTAGCAAGGTTTAAAATTGGTAATTCTGTTAAAATGGACAGATTATCGTCCTTACCATAAACTAGCATGTAGGGAGAGTTCCCAATTATCTTTTTGGGAGTAATCTTGTCCATCCATAGGGTAGACATCAACTTGGAGTTCCAATCTCTCTGATTATCTTGTAAAGTCCTTTTTATTATTCTAATTAGATTCTTGTTGGTGGACTCTGCCAACTCATTATCCTGAGGGTAATAATTTGAACTGGTACTGAGATAAATACCATGTCTAGTTGCCCAGCCAGTGACCCTCATTCCTATGAAAGAAAGTGCATTATCAGATATTATAGAATCAGGAATCCCAAACCTGTGAATGATATCATCATAAAAATTTAAGAGAACCATCTTGTTAGCCTCTTTTAATGCAGTGGCTTGTCCAATGAGTGAAATAATTAGTTGCAGTGATTATCCATTTATTTCTTGCACTAGATGGGGGGTTAATTAATCTTATGAAGTCAATTCCCCATTTTACAAATGGTTTCTCCATCTTGATTGGTTGTAGGGGTAGAGCTGTAAACCTTTCTTTCCCTACAAACATGTAACATTTTATGCACTTCCTCACATAGACATGATTGTCCCTAAAAATACATGGCCAATAGTATCCAGCCCTCATAATTTTGAAAGCAGTGGTCCTAGGATAGAAATGACCTCCAGAAGGTCCATCATGAAACTCGTATAAAATATGTGCTATCTATTTTGAATCAATGCACCTAAGAAGGACACCATTGTGATCTTTTCTAAAAAGAACATCATTTATTAGCACAAAAAGAATAGACTGCACCCTATAATACCTTCTCCTTGTTGAATCCAAACTTGTAGGACACTCACTTGTTTTAAAAAATGGACCATATCTGGAAACCAACTTCTTGTCCTGTCATGATCCTCTACTGCATGTATAACTATGGATATATCCAATTTTTTTTTTAATCTTTTAAAGCTTCATCATCAGTCATGTGTTCACAAAGCCCCCTACCTCTGACTAGCTTGGTAACTTGAATGTCTACATCATATTTCATGACCCTAGTTATCCAACCAACTCTCTTTTCATTTAAGTCTTTACTAATAAAGAACTATTTGACACTTGGATGGGTGGCTCTTAGATATACCTTATTATGGGTCAATAAGTGCCTAAACTTCTTGAGACTCTTCACAATAGCAATAACATGTTTTTCTACAAAAGAATACCTTTGTTCATACCCCTCTAAGCCTTTTTCTAAAGAAAGAAATGGGCTTCTCTAATCCTTCTGATTTTTGTTGAGTTAGTATTGTAGAGATGACATCAAGCCTCTGTCAAAGCATCCTTAATGGCTTGGAAATTGTTCTTCCCTTCTCTGCTCCAACCAAAAACTATATTCTTCTTCAACATAGTTGTTAGAGGTTTCAAAATACCTACAATGTTAGGCAAGAAATGCCTAAAAAAATCAATTCTACCTATAAAGGATTGTAGACTCTTCTTATAGTGTGGTAAGGGTAGCTCTAAAATGGTTGCAACTCTTTCAGGATCCACTGTGATACCTTGTTTGGAAACAATATAGCCCAACATTTTCCCTTCATGCACTACAAACACACACTTCTTGGGGTTGAGAGAGATTCCAAATTACCTACACCTTTCAAAGATTTTCCTTAAGTGCTTAATATGATCAGATGCATGCTTAGAGTAGACAGTAATGTCATCTAGGTACACTAGCACAAACTTATACATGAGGCTCTTGAAATCCATGTTCGTATCCTTTTGAAAAGTTGCACATGCATTTGATAAACCAAAAGGCATATTTTGATATGCCATGGTTCCCCATTTGGTTGTGAATGCATTCTTAAATTGATCTTCTTTATTGACTAGGATTTGATTATATCCTGAATAACCATCTAGCAAAGAGAAATGATCAGAACCAGAGACACATTGCAAAATTTGTTTCATAGATGGTAAAGGGTGGAGATCCTTCAAGGATGCCCTATTAGCTCCCTAAAGTCAACACACAACCTCAATTATCCATTCTTTTTCCTTCCACGAACAAGGTTGGACACCTAGCTATTATGCTTGATGGGATATATGATGCCACTCTCAATTAGTTTAAGAACCTCTTTATGCATGAGTGGCTCTAGCTTGGGGTTAACAGGTCTTTGCTTTTTCCTGACTGGTTTATCATTAGTCTCCAATTCTATGGTATGTTGAGCAAGTGTTGGATCGAAACATTTCATATCTTCATATTTCCAAGAAAAAATGTTACTGAATTTTTGAAAGAATTGGATGTAAGGCTGCTTCTCTGAATTTCTTCTTACTTTTCCAAATTTTAAACTTTTACCTAGTTCAAACTCCAAATCAGTATAATGCTCTTGTTGAACTAGGAAGCTAGTTTTGTTCTTCCTGGCTTGATCATCTGTGTTGAATACTGATTCAAACTTTATAAGGCCCTTAGGAAACTTATTAGACTTGAGTTGCACCACTTGATCATCATAGTTTTGCTTCAACCTATCTTGATTATACACTAAAAAAATGTCCTCTTCAAGCAAAAATTGCAAAATTTTCTCATCACTTTCAAACACTTGCCAATTCACATCATTATCAGGAATGGAAGGTCTATCAATAATCTTAACATGTTGTTGATCACTTTTCACCAAAATTTTATTAGGGACATCAAACTGAGATCCAACAATAGCTAACCTATCTACATGTTGATTCAACTTCCTAGGAATCAGAATTATATTAAAAGCATGAAAATCCTCAATTGCATCTCACACCCTATGCTTGTAAGCTTTCATAGTATCATTTTTATTTGCACTTATCCCCTTTACTTGGATAAAAATTGATTCACTATCATCATGAACCTTCAAATCCTTAATGCCTATTTTCCTGGCCCAATATAGTCCATTAATCAAACTTTCATACTCAGCAGTATTGCTTGTACAAGAAAAACTAAATCTAAAAGTTGCATAGTATTTCTCAACTTTATGAGAGACAAGAATTGTGCCACCATCAAAACCATGTTTGCTTTTAGAACCATCAAACAACAACTCCCAAGATTTATTTCTTTGCTCCAATGTTTCACTGGTTGTCTTGAAAAGATTTGGCATTGTGAGTGTAGACACCCTAAAATGGATAGGCTTGCGGCCTTACATTACAAACACTAATTTTCATCTATTAATTAATGGTTTTTTAATCATTAATTAATCATCTATTTTCCTCTAAATTCATTCCCCAAATCATCTAATCAAATCCCCAAAATAAATTAAATAATTAATTTTATTTAATTAATTAACCTTAATTGATTAATCTTCATTAATTAATTAAATTCTATTTCCTAAAGTTTAAATTTAAATATTTAAATTTATTAATTAATTCTTCTAATTAAAGTAATTTAAATTAATTTAATTTAATTTTATACAACAATTCAATTCTAAAATCCAAAAAGAATTCAATTGTCTCACATGTTGAATACTTTAATTATAAAAATGAATTAAATATTCAATTAAATCCTTTCTTGGTGTTCAAAAAGATAACTCTTAATTAGATCTCTGATTGCATGGGTTACTCCACCCACCTCTTCAGTTCAAAAAAGGTAACTCCAAATTACCTCTTCAGTTCTAAAGGTAAATCATAATTAGTTGTTCAGTTAACGAAACTCTATCTCCTCTCTCCTAGTTGAAGAGGTGGCATTTACTGATGGCTTCTCCAGTTCCCTTTGATCTCAACTATTCATCCTCCTATCTCTGGGATTGATCTCAACCATTCATATCATTCTCATTTTATATATAATCAACCCTTCATAACCATTTGAAGGATCCAGGATTTCAAGCTTTCATGCGCCATTACTCTGTCAGATTGGTTCAAGCATCAAGCCTCCTTGTGATCATAGATCCAAGATTTCAAGCTCATGTGCGCCATTGCTCTGTCAGATTGGTTCAAGCATCAATCCTTCTTGTGATCATAGATCCGGGAGTTCACGCTCACGTGCGCCATTACTTTGTCATATTGGTTCAAGCATCAAGCCATCTTGCGATCACATATTTGATATCATATTCTCAATGTTCCCAAGTCATAGATGCTTCCCACACCAATACTAAGTATCACACAAATAGTGTTTCATAAGGAGAGTAGAGAGACAATGGAAGATTCAAGCATTGCTGGTTTGCATTCATTTGTGTACCTCCTTTATTGCTTGTTATTTTATTGTTCATAGTTTTTTTTATTGGTATCTTCGATTGTTTAACTCCCTTTGCAAATCAGTGCTACTAACACCCCCCTTTAGTGGAGGTACAACATATTTTGATCTCACGATATTTTGGTGAAGCCGACGTGAATCAAACAACCCAAATATCACTTGAAAATGACAGACATAATCTTTTGGCCTCGGTCATACGGTTGTAGAATTCATTTTTTCATGTTTTTCTCGATATACTTATAATTTTGCAATCCCTGGTATTTTACTGTAATTGACGAAACATTGCCTCAATTGTCTGGTTTATTGACGCAAATTTTGTAAGGGTTTCACATTTATTTTTTGTCGTTATTCAAGACTCTATTTTCTTTCTCTATGTTGTAATTGACCAATCTTGATGACATTAATTTTCCATTAGTATACAAACAACACTTTCGGTAAGCCTACATCGAAAGATAGGAAAGAGAAAATTGAAGATTAGATTAAGAGATCACCAAAGATGACTAAGTACAGGGAGAACCGATGATACAAATTAGTGTGAAAACCAAAAATCACAAAGCAGAAAGATAAAGTGGACCCTGACAGAGGAACCCAAAATGAAAGTTACAGTGTAGACTGCCAAGAGAGATACAGTGCAACCAACAGACAAAACCGAAGGACAGTCAAGCATGACCGATAGACAGAATTGAAAAGTAGTTGCTGCCCGCAAAAAGTGGATCTGACTTCCACGCTAGATAAAGAAAGTATATTCTATTTATAGGATATTTAATTGTTTTAAATCCATTTCTTTAGGATATCTAGGTATAAGTTGTAAACCTGATCTTAGAGTTAACATTGTTTTTATCAAACTTAATGAAGTCAATCCATTTATAAATAAATGATACAATCATTCATTAGAATGCATGTGAAAGAAGGAAAAAGAGAGAGGAGAATAGAACCAGCACATCTATGGATTGAATTGAGAGTTTCAAGAACCAAAATAGAAAAAGAAGGATTTGGTTAGCAGAACCAAGAACAGAGGAAACTGATAATCAGAGGTATTATTCAATTACAGTTAAGGTGATAATATTTTTATGTGAACTACATAGGATCTGTATTAGCAATAGGAGATTGCATTTGCTAGGTCAATCTATAATTTTCTATAATTCTAACAAGTGGAGCAAAGTGTAAAAATCCTTTCAAGGAAGGTGGATTTAACAGTCCAACATCAAATCTCTTAACCGAGTGCACACTTAAGAGTGTTGCTAAAGCTCTTAACAGAGTAGAATTTAACAATTCTCCATCAATACTCCTAACAGGGTAGATCATCAGAAGTGATCAAATTGTAAGCCTTAACTGGCTCCCTTCCAATTTGTAGATAGTGAAGTTTTGTGGGTGCCATCCCCACCGCAATTTTTACTTCCTAACAAGAGTTTTCTGTGATACCATATCTTGTGTTATGTGTCAATTATGTTCATGAATGTTTCTATGAATGATTCAGATGCTTATTAATGTTATGAATTGATATAACTCACATCAAGATAGTTTAGATCACATTGAATGGACATGCAATTGAATACAAAGGTTAATTGATTAAAGGATACAAAAAGTTTTAGAGGTACTAATTCACCCCTCCCCTCTTAGTACATACTTCCCATTAATCCCAACAATTGGTATGAGAGCTGAGTCTCTTCTTGGAAAGCTTGATGGCTTAAGAGAAAATATCATACAATGGAGAAGTACAAACTTGATAAGAATATTGAGAACAAAATGCTTGAAATTCAGATGTTCTATGAATAGTATAAAGAAGCTAGAATCAACATGAGATAGTTGTTGGATGAAAGAAAGAATATGGAATCTCGCTATAATGAGACAGATTGTCATGAGGAATAAATTCTAGATTTCTTTGAGTCTTCAGGATCAACTACAAGTAAAGCATCAAATACATCAGAAGAAAGCATCAAAAGCCTAACTAAAATAAATCTACATATGGCTAGACAAGTCAAATATCTGCAAATTGGTCAAGAGACACAGATGGTAAAGATGATTGATGTCATGAACAATGCTAGATAAGCTGAACAAGAAAGAACACTAGCTATTGATGATAGAAGAAAGATCATAGAAAAGATACAAGAAAAAGAGTCTAAAATACAAAGACTTACAGAGCATCACCATGAGATAACAAAAAAAATTATTCTTATGAGTCAAGAGACAAACAGAATAAAAGTTGAACTCATTGAAAGAATAGAAGCTATTGGTGAACTGAGGGATGAGAATGAAAATTTAAAGCATGAATTAAGAATACAACAACAACATAATGAAATTATCAAAAAGGCTTAAGAAAGCAATAAAAGAATGGATGATTTTCTTGAGGGACAACGAAGAGTCAACAACAAAAATGGTCTAGGCTTCACTGAATATGGAGAATCATCAAATCAATCCAATCCAAAGAATGTCTATGAAAATCCAAGACCAAGAAAGCTTACATGCAATCACTGTGGAAAGCAAGGCCATACATCAAATGTATGTAGAGGAAAAATGAAAGGTATTCCTAAATCTACATCTTTATTCATAGGATTTTGTTATAAATGTAACAAGAAATGTCATAAAGAATATGAATGTAAGTCTAAGATGAAACCACCAAAGAAGGAAACCTACATGGACAAATACTATCCTACATGCAAAATGAATGGGCACACAACTCTTGAATGCTGGAAAAAGAAAAGACAATCATGGAAGCCTAAAGGTCAAGAAACTCCCTATCAATCGAAGAGAATCAGTTATCAATATGCATGGGACTACAATACTTGGACAAATTGTACAACATGTGGAAGATATGGTCACATTGCTGCAAACTATATGAGACAATGGACTAGAAAGTCTAGAGGCTGGACAAACCCCAGAATGACATGCTTACATTGTCATAAAGTTGGTCATCTCAAGAAAGACTGTAGAGACCAAATGACAGAGACAAGCACATATCCCAATGGAAACACCATTGAAGATATCTGGAGGGCTAGAGACAAAAATGTGGAGAAAAGCTTCAAGCAATGATGAATCTTGAATGAGCAATACAAATGGCGACACCCCATCCAATGGATCTGGTGACATTACCAACCCCACCTAAGCAGAACAAGTAAGTATGGAATTGCATTACCTCAAGCTATTACTTTACATTAGTTCCATAATATGTTGATATAATTCCAAATTAGCATAAGAAAGATGCATCATGGTCAAACTTATTGAAATATGTGATAACTATGCTTTCGGGCATATATACTGAAACCCGTCGGTATACACTAAAAGTTAAGACTGCCTACATTTACCAAAATGCATCAGTTAAAAGCAAAATTTGCTAGTATAGACTGATCCTCGTCGGTATACAAGCTCATGAACAAGTTGTCAGTGATACCAAAAACTGTCGGTAAAAGCAAAGTGAACATCGATTGCTCCAAAAATTTGTAAGCATCACCGATGGAAGTAAAGTCTTCACCGACGAACTCAGTATTTATACACGGGGGAGTTGGTAAGAATTTATGGCATGCATTTTAGGGCAATGGCTATAAATAGGGCATCATAATGACTCTTTTGTCATGACACCCAGAGCAGAGTGACAAAAGGCAATTTTCAAGAAGAAATAAACCAAGCTATAGAGCGATCACGACTCGACCTCCAGTACTCCAAAGTAGTATAGAGATCTTTGCATGCACAAGAAGTAAGCTCTTCGAGACCGACAACTCCATTTTTACGCATTACACAGAAGCCCTAATTTTTTGAAAATGGCATCGACTTCACGAACCGTGAAATCTAAGAATGCAAAGAAAGATGAGTTCAAGGTCATCAAGAACACAACATGTGAGGAACCCAATTATAAGATGCATCCGGAGGTTTCCTCACAACCCGATGACTCTGGTGCATTTTCATGCATTCCAGCTAGGGTTTTGTTGGTTGAATATGTTTGATCCTTTATACACTGCAATATTGCAAAGACTGGAATGTCAGAGGTAGAAGAAGATTACAAGAAGCTTTGTAATGATGATGGAACACTTAAGGAAGAGCACAAACACATTGAGGTGAAAGGGCTCACCAATGCCCTAATATTTTCAAAGGTCTTCAAAAATGATTGGATTCAGTTAGTGCTGAGAAGAATGCATAACAATAAGTTATGGTTGGATGAACCAAAGGCAATAACCTGAGATGTCATCCATGCGATCACCAGTTACCCCATAACCGATAAAGTAAAGGAATTGAAGCATCTACCAAGGGTAGGGACTGAAAATATGATAGGATCCAAATGGGATGGCTGACGATTTGAAGTAACAACAATTACCAATGATGAGATCAAGTTTGGTGCATGTGTTTTGGGTTGCAAATTCTTCTAGGAAAGAAGATTAAACAAATAGCATCAGGTGCAGTGGACACAACCTACAAAATTGTGAAGAAGGGTACACAAATGGACTTATCCAAGCTACTCTTGAATCAGTTGAAGGACAACCTAAAGACAATCAGGAATGCTAAGTCAAACACTTGTAAGTTTGGCTCTCTAATAATGTGTATCTTCTTCTATTTTCAAGAAAAGTTCCCATCGATAGGAGATGTAAAATGGGACAACACCAAATTGGTCACCATGCAAATCAGTGAGCACATATGTCATGCCCCACAAGGAACTGGGGAAGAGAACAGAGATTCTCTTTGAAAAAGAAAACCTAAGTAAAAATTTATGAAATTTTTTGAACTTTTAAAGAATTATGTGAGCAAAACTTAAACTTAGATTCCTTCCAGGGTTCCCTTCTAATTTAATGCATGATTCATTTAAGTTCAATAAGTAAGCTAACAACAAGTTTTACTTCTCAAAGCAAACTACATCATATCATTATAAGATTCTTTATTAAGAAATGCCTAAGTACGCTCATTTCAATTTTCCATTTAAAACCATCTATATTCCTAAGTATTCTTTATGAACAATATAACCTTTAAATCAAATGGAACCATCTAAATCATTTGATACATTGAAAATAATATATTTTTTCTTCAATAGCCTTTTTCACTTGATCAATAATAAGAAACATACTACTATACTTGAAATGTTACCAAATCCTTTTTCTTTTCCAACATACATTTTATACATAAAGTTCATGCTTTTCCCTTTTCCTTTTTCCTAAGTCTACCCATTCCAAA